>JBBPCS010000573.1:4909520-4927618 GCA_037974645.1 Hollardia meadi | reverse complement strand
TCAGTGTGCTGTGTTTGTGTGTTTCAGAGTGATCAGGTGTGTGTTGTAACAGCAGCAGGATGCCTATCCCTCCCCCTACAACCCCCCCCCCCGGGGGGCCCCCCCCCCCCCCCCCCCCCCAATTCCTCATCCCTCCGTGTCTCTCACCCCGGTCCCCAACCAAGCAGGAAAATGATCCCTAGTAAATAATATATCAAGATAAATGATGATTGCTCCGATTTTGGTGTGTTCCCCGTCACTTAATGAGCGCTATAAATTAGCAATGAATATGGCTGACAGTGTTTGTCACAACACGGCCGATGCAAATGCGCCTCGGCATGGTTCAAACTTCATCTCCACGTTTCCTCACCCTTGAAACCCTTGAAATTCAAATTATAAAAAGGATCAAAGTTCATTACCGAGTTTACCTACGCCTTGTATTTTTCAGGAGAAATCCATTCGCTGTTATTTGCTTTGCTGGATCCTTTTGAGGATGCAGGCAGGGAAGAACTGTGAGAGCCAATAAGGAAAAGTAGTTTGTATTAAAAAAGGTCATCTTCCATGATTCTGATTTTAAATTGAATACAAGACTCAAATTTGGCCTAAAATTCACTCGCCTGCAGATACAAGCCATATAGTGTTTTTCACAGTCATTTCCTCAAAAAATTAAAAAAAAACATTTTTGAGGAAATAATCATCTAGTTTTTTTTTTCATGGTATGCATTACAGTTTGTTATTCCTCATTACTTTCATAAATAACTGAAAATATCCTATAATATTATTTAATTGTAAAAACAAAACAAAAAAACAAAACCTGAACAGCAGTAAAAGCACACACAACTTGTACAATAATTGTAGATTGGCTGTGGGTGAGCACTTGTGCTTAAGCCCTGTCCCTCTGTCCCTGTCAGACATCAAACAGGAGGCCTTGGCCACAGATCGCACAGGCGAGCATCCCCAGAGACCGCCTGATTGAAACCTGGCAACAGGACCAAACAGCTGCTTCGAACAAAAGACATCTGCATATTTCAGATTTGTTTTTCATAAATTAACACTGCAACCTGCCAAAAATCTGGGCGAGGGAGTCTATCGACTTGTGTATAATTAGATAAAGTTTACAAGCTTTGAAAGTTGGAAATTAGCATTAGGCAAAGGGTTGCTCACCGGGGAGAGAGGGGGACCCGGTTTACAGGCATGTTTCTGCCTTCTTTAGTAATGACGAGGAGGTGGTGGCAGGGTTGGTAGCTATTCAAGCTAAGGGAAAACATACAAACACAACTCCTTCAATGTCTGCTGAAGCCACAACTGTAGCTCAGTTTTGTTGTTCTCTTCGGAGAGGCACGTCAGCTGCGTGCTGACAGTAGGTGATGCTGCTGGCTGCAGCCAATTAAAAACGGTCTTTTTTAGGCTCTGCCTTTGACCCAATGACACCTACTGTGCATTTGTGTGCACATGCGTGTGTGCATCTCTGTTAAGCTCTGTTAGGACCCCATGTGGTGCCTTTATGGGGTCAGACAGCGAGCTGTTACACTTGTAAAAACCCCTTCAATTATTCAGTGAAGTCAAGTCTCCCCTTTATCTCCCGCTTGTCTCCTGGTGTGTTTGGGGACGGCAGGGGGAGAGTGAGAGTAAGGATGGAGAGAAGTAGGGAAGGGATGGATGGATGGATGGATGGATGGATGGATGGGAAGAAATGGATGCCTCCTCAAAAGCATTGCTGCCTAATTACTAGCTTGTTTAGATCAGCAACCACAGTTATAAATAACCCAACAGCTGGCGAGTTGGGAACCAGACAACACCAAACAGGGAAAAGCAGCACAATATCTCACTCAGCTGAAATAAGCGTTGGAATGATAATGGTGTCTGTGGTGCACAGAAAGCACCCGATGTATCTCAAAAGGGTTGTGCTATTTCCAATCTAAAAACCCTGGCTGTGGTTAAGTTATAAGAATAGATGTTACGGTATAGCGTATCATTCCAAAGCTCTGAGTTCATTTTGAAAGATATTTGTTGCCTGAACATCATATCTCCAATGTGAATATATTAAAGTTTTATAAGTCTTCCCATGATGTGAAAATGCTCTAATTTTATAATCAAAGCTTTTGAGATAAACCATCACAGAGGCAGCAAGCCACAGTAGGATACAGATGAATAAAAACATGAAACAATTAGATACAGGTGGACTTGAACATATTTTGTCATGTTTGCCATTGGAAGGCTTGTGGTCGTGGTTATGATGTTATCTGAAAAGCTAAACTTTTAAACATAACGTTATAAATTGAAACTGAGTTGAAGGTAAAAAGTCTAACAAATACTCTCAGTACTAAACTACAGCCTTTTTCTGCATGCCTCCATAAAATCCTTTAGTTGTGGTCAAAAAAAGCATGTTAATGGAGCATGTCATAAACCTCCTCAGAGCAGGCTGAGAAGGGGGATCAATGTAACATGCCCAGCTCACATATTCTTGTGAATTTCAAATATACCCCCCAGACAAAAGGACATATTTTAACCATCTCTCTGTTTGTGTCAAAGCTCCCACAAACGCAGGGCTGCTTCTGCTGTTAAGTGATTATACAGACAACTTGGGAGTGATATAATTACCTCAAACATGGCAACCCTAGTGACGGAGCTTGTGGAGCTGATAATATATGGTAATTACCAGTTTCTAGGGCTGAACAATCTGGAAAGAATGTATTTAAGATAAAAGCATGAAAACAACCCCGGCAGCGCTTTTACATGTACAGTGTGGTGTTTGCACAGTAACGGAAGACAATGGCTGTAAACATTTAAGAAATGGTAATGAGATAAATGGTGTATCCCTTCCGGAGTACACGCGTATTTTTGTTCATAGGCACGTGGAAGAGCCCTCACAAGGAACGTGCTTAACAATGGAAAGATAAAAATCTTTATCCCCAGAAACCAACCAAACCAAATTAATCTAGACAGTTCTAATGAGGTTTTGACTGTAATTAAAAGTTTGTTATTTCACTAGTTCTTTCTGTTCACTTGAGAGAAATGTAAAATCATTTGTATTTAATTTCAGCCTAAAAATACTAAGTGTATGCAGCATTTAGACCAGTCTTACCAATAAACTCGTAGAGAAATAATCATTTTTAACTTCTTTGAGTGTCTCCAAATGAATATGAATTATTCCCTGACATCAATTACAGGTGACTAAAAGGTTTTTTCTCCAATTTAGCCCTGAAATTTCATGAACTGCTTTATGGCAAGTGGAGAGTCAAGTCTTTGTCCCGTTTACACAAACCTTCACAGGGGAAACACAATTGTCAGACTGAATTCTCTGCAAGCATCAGGGGAACGATGGTTTTCAAACAGTTTTCATTCATTCAGCCCTCTTCGCCGAAAAGCCTGTGATACAGTGGATCTGCTTTGGTCGTTGTCTCTTGACGGACATTTTGGCAGCAGATGACGGCTCCTCGGTTAGAGATGAGGAGACTAAAAGACTGTAGCTCTCTGTTAGCAAACAATGGGCAGGTTTATGTTTCAGAAAAGTGAAAGACCAGAGCGAGAAAGGTGATCTTCATGTCCCAGAATGCACCGTCAGAAATGAAAAAAGCTGATAGGCAAATCCAGCTTTCCACCCAAACTTTGAAGATATTTATTATTCCAATATACAACACTTAAACTGATGTGTCATCTGGTGGTTCACTATGGAAAATGGTTGAGAAGAAAGGAGAGCAGGTGGGTGAGATCAAGCTATCAATTTACCACATTTATCTTTATGTTGCTCATTTGTCAGGTTCGCTGGCACTCGGCTATTTAAAAGCCTCTTGAGTCGATTAAAAAAAAAATCTTTGCTTTGCAAGTATCCCTGTCATAGCGACACCAGTGTAACTGATTTCCAACATCTCTAAACCCAGAGTGAGGGAAGGACTCGGGGAATAGGAGATGTTAAGAGTGGGCGGTCCGCCCTGTTGTAGGAAACTCCGGTGAGGGATGTTCGCCATATGCTCGCCGGGTTCCAAGGGAAAAGTGCTCAGAGGATAAAAGTGAGTGCAGCAGCAACAGCCCTCCATCAGTGTGTTCAAAGCCTCCATATGAAAATGACTGTGTACAAGACTTCTACTGAGGCCAAATTTAGATCAAAGGCAACCCTGTGCAGGAGGGGAACAGAGGGAGGGGGAACAGTGACGGTTTGGGGCAGACGGGGAGTTGTGCATGAAATGGAAGTTTGCGCAATGTGATGAGCAAATCTGCGTGTGCATGGGAATGTTAATAATAATAAGTGGGGAAATTTGTCAATTTATTTTTCCCCTTTATACTGAGGATGTCAATACCAAATTGGAGCTGTTAACTTGTGATGTGACTTCCAGCTGGGTGAAATGAAGTTGTTTCTTTTCCAGGTCACCAAACTGGCAGTTTTACTGTACACACTCTGCACAGGATTGAGTTTAGAGAACATGCGGCAGGAGATGCAAATTTGCTTTTGATGTTTTGAGTTACAGTATATTTGTTTCCTAAATTTCTGTCTTGCACACTGGAAGCAGAAAGAAATCTACCCATCTGCGTTTGCTGATGTAATGTAGTGTAAAAAAAAATATTTTAAAATGTTATAACCCTTCTCTTGAAAAAAACTAATCAAACATAAATGATCCCTATATGGTTTAAAATGCATCATTTTCTTTCCAACATCTATTGCATGATACAGTCGCAATTCTAACTTTGTGATTTAATGAAGTTTTTTTTTTAAAGTTTAGAAACAGTTTCTGCATTTCTACACTCCCCAGAGATCACAAAACTATGTAAGTTCATCTCTAATAACTTTCTGGCCTGTCTGTTGTGTCAAAACCATTGGTTCTTAAATATATTACTTTGTTTTTAGTGTGTAGTTTGTTTTTTGTAGTTTAGGGACATCAATGGAGCTCTATAAATAAGGAATGAGATAATTTTATTGTTGGTTTTGGTCTGTTTGTGGGATGTGCTGACAATAAGAAAATCCCGAGCCTTATCACCTTTGTCTTTGATGTTCAAACAGCAAATGGAAACACTTTTAAGAAGTGGTTACATGCTGAATCACATTGTTATATCATTCCAAGGTATAAAGCAGAACAGTTCAAATGTATTCACATGAAAATGTTATTGACTTACAATACAATATTGTATATAACTGTAAATCACAATCTCAAAGCCCCCGATATTATGGGGAACAAACACTAACACTGATATATGGGAGGCTCAGTCGTCTCCACTCCTTACATCTTTCTTCCATCTCTTCCCCTCCTTCCTTTAATCTCACTCCCCCGCACCCTCCTCCTTCTCCTCACTCCATCCTCCTCTCCTCCTTGCATCCTGCCTCTCAAGAGAGGAGGTCACATGCTGCAGACCTGCTCTGTGCCATCTGGCTGACTTCCTGTCATCCTTACCCCAGGAGAGAGTAGCTCTGCAGGGTATGCAACTGAAGAACACCCCTCATGCTCCACACCCCTGCACACCTGAGCAGAAACGGTGAAAAAAAAAAAAAAACACACAGGGAGAAAACCAGAGAGAGAGAAGAGGAAGACAAAGAATACAGTGGGAAAGAGATAAGGACAGAAAATACAGCAGGAGAAAGGGAGGGGAATTAGAAAAGCCTTCAAGTAAAAAAAGCTAAAACTTCTAGTGCTCTGGGGGAAAGTGATTAATCAAGTAAGATTTTAAGCCATGCGGTTTGGGAAGAATAAAAATGTCATGATAATGACAAATCAAAATTTCACCACAACCAAAATGCTGAAGGGTGGTTTTAATGTTACATGTTCGAGAATCGGGAGAAGAAAGAGCTGTCCCTGACGTTTCCTTTCATCAGAGAGGATCATGCATGTTATGTTTTTTTTGTAGCTTTAAATTCAGAAACACCATTAGAGAAATTCTGGTTAAATTTCCACTGCGGTTCTCGATGAAAGCATAGCCCACTTTGTTTGGCACCTTCTCACCTTCCTTTCACATTTCTCCAATACCACAAGAACATTAGAATTGGTTAAAAGCAGATACATGCCAGATTAATCTTAATGTCCCACCCATGGTCTTGCATATTCATATAAATATAGCATGACTGCCACTCACATGTGAATTTATTGGTTTTCCTCCTCCGCAAATTAGGGGGCCTCAAATTGATGAATATTTTAGCACATGTGCACTCTGCGGGACATTTATCATCAGCTTTGCTATTATAAACAGAATAAATGAGCAGTCAAAGTAGGCTGCTGCTGCAGTGTGCTGTACACAGGCACACCGCCCCTCTGCGCTCTCTTGCTTCAGCCTTCCTTCACAACTGCTGCTGCGTCTTAATTCTGGAAAATGTCTTCCTCTTTGGTGTCTCCTTCACGTTACATGATGTCTGTGAGCACATATGGATAAGGGTTTACCATGATGCAGTATATTGCAGGTAGGTCCATAAATGGTGACTATGTAGATCATGACAGAAAGGTCTTGCACCTAATCTGTAGCGCAGAGCTGCAGTCAAGATAACCTTAGTTGAATCTATGTTAAGTGAAACCCTAAGGGGGTCGAGACAGAGGTTAATTGGATATACTAAAATTATGTTATTTCATTACAGACATTAAGTTTTGGAGGTTAGCCTAATAAAAAAGGATGAAATTTTTAAAATAAAACTGGTTCTTTTTTCCTTCTTTTTTCCCCGTCTATGTTGCTAAGCTAATCATAACCATCTGCATGGCGCTCTCTAGAGATCATCCATCAACCAAATAGTTTGGATGGCACTGTTGATGTCTCCCTCATTAGATTTCTGATGATGAAGTTTGACTTTTCCACAGGAGTTTTCCTAAAAATGAACATACAGAGCAGCAAATATTAAGGAATATTTTTGTCTTTATTTGACAGAACAGCTGCGGAGTTGACAGGAAAGGGGGTAGAATGAGAGGGACGACATGGAGCAAAAGTCCGCAGGTTGGAATCTAACCAGGCCACAGCTAAGGACTCAGCCTTTTTGTATGGGACACATGCTCAGCCAGGTGAGCTACAGGGGTACCCCTTATTAAGGAATATCTGATGTCACCATAATTGCATTGTGACAAATTAAGCTCTTATTTCCCCACTATCTTAAAAACGCCTTATTATGGTCTGTGTTTCCGATGGTACATTCAAAACAAATGGGAACTGGAAAACATTCAGTAAATGTTTGACTTGTTCAGAATCCTGAAATCATAGTTATGTTGGCCAGTAAAATAATCAAACAGAGGGCCAAATCAAAATGAGACCACAACTGTCCTGCTTTGTTGTTCCCTCATCTTCCTCCTCTTCATCTCTCTCCATGGTTAATAGTGCAGTTGGGCGCCCTTTAGCACTTCCTTTTCGCTCCATGTGACCAAAAGGGCTGCTGGAATTCTTTCAGAAGGATGCCAAACCACCTTAGGCTGCATCTAACCACTGATGAAGCCCACTGATCTGACACTGCAGAACCAGGCATTGTTTCAAATGCTTTCATTCACAGTCCCAGCCATTGGCAAACACTGTGAAATGGGTGAAATCCCAGCTTGGTGAAGCTGGCACAGACACCCAGCATCCTGGATCTCTTCCACCTCAGAGAGCTCTGCCACATGCTAACTGTCATCCATGAGGCACTGCTAGCCCAAAGGGGGGTCTGGCAGAACTGGTGTGGGGGTGAGGGAGAACAGAGGAGTAGATGGGGGTGGTATAAACATTGGGACATATTCTTCACGTACAAACATTGAAGGCAACATGGACTCCTTGGAGATACAGCACCAGAGGCCATCAGAGGTGATTATTATTTATGCAGACACTATTCTCTGAGTTGAGCCTCATATTCTCCAGCTTATCTCACTCACCTGGCATCTGCCCAGTGTGAACCATCCCTGAGATCCACAGCAATGATGATCCCCCCCGCCCCCACCTCACACACACACTCTCAAACCTCCTTGTCCTCATTGCTGTCTACGCCTGGTAGATCCCCTGGCATGCTTCCTCCTCCTTCATAAACACTAGCAGCTGCTTGGGCAATTAGCCATTAGCTCTTTACTTTTTACTATAATACCCGGTCCTCAGAAATCTCCACAATTAGCTATTTAATTGCTTCTAAACAACCCAGGCGTAACCAATAAATGGAAGAAGGCGGTAGGTAGTTAGGTGAACAGACAGGCTTATGGGAAAGAATCAGGCTAGCTTGGAGAATTCAGCCTAAACTGTTCTTCTGCCCTCCTCCCTGTGCTGCCTTTGGCACTTTTTTTCTGCTGTGACATGGCTTGGAAAGGCTTGTAGAGGAGGAGGAAAGACAGACCGGGCAAAAACACAAGGCAGCGGAGGGCTGATGCCTCATATTCAAATTGAAACTGACACATCCATGCCCTTTATTCTGTGGTCTAACTATCACTTCTGAGAAATGCTAGCATTCAGTGTGACAGAGGGTGTTACGGTGACTTTTAGATGGGTAGGAGACGGCGCCCCCCCTCGGGCATGGATTTGCGTGGCAGCGTGATATGACACAGCTCGCTTGACAGAGCAATGGGGATACCCCCAAGATTAGCTGAACACATTAAAGGGAGGCATGAAACATAGCTAAATGTTGATTAAATCGCTATTATATCCACACTGGCAGTTTCAGTTAACCTGTTTAACATTGACAACAGCTACACCAACATGACAATGGCCTATAGGCCTACATGTGCTGTTTGTTGTGTATGGAATCACAACACACATGTTTCTCGAAGGAAAAAAATGAATGAATAAATGAAATACATTTTTAAAATATGGCAGTGCTTCAATGCTTAGTCAATTAATAAAAAGTCAAAAGAGAAAATCAAGAAGATTTGTTTAAATCATTCATCAAGAAAAAATGCAAATACATGGTTCTGGCTGGACAAATGTGAGGGATTGCAGATTTTCTCTGATTTATAGCCTCTGTTTCATTACCTTTAAAACAGATGTTACGTTGTTGTATTCTTTAACATTGTTTAGATTGTAGAAATAATTGATTCATTTAAATAAATAAAAACTATATCAAAGTTTGAATATATATTTGCCCCAGAATTTTGTCAGGTCATGTTAGGACGGATGACGACATAGCGTTTAATCTCCTATGGTGCACTCAAATTGTTCTTTTTACACCATTATTACAACACACTTAAGATAATTACCAGTTGTTATTTTGTCTGTCCAATATTCTGCTAGTTGTTTGGCTGTATGGTGAATGTCTGCCATGGTTTCTTTCTTTAATGATGACCACAAACACAAAAGCACATTTACTGTATATCAACACATCAGGGTTTCCCTGATACATGACACATGTTGCAGTTGCCCTCTACTCCCATGCATTTATTGCTCTAGCGTTTAATATTTGCCGATGTATCAATGAAACAAGAATTATGCTTTAAACAGGGAAGTGGAGGCTCTGGCTACAGGTCGTCTGTTCATAACAGCTTCTGGCGTTCAATCAAAGACACAGTTGATTGTCTTCCCCAATTTTCTACATTGATAAAGCGCTTCCAAATTAAAACAATCAAAGCAGAATCAAGTATAATCAAGCATAGTAATTCACTACAGCTTGTGCATGTGTGTGCTGCCTATTACAATTTTGTTTTTTCCAGCAGCACAGCGGCTCAATAAAACATTTTCTGAACAAATCTCTGCATCCAGTCTACACTGACTTTACTTGCTGTATCTCTCTTTTTCTGTCTTTCTCACATACACACGCACATACACACATGCACACACAGTATAGGAAGTATACAAGCACCATCTAGTGCTGTAATCTGGAAATTGCTCTGCAGAATGTTGGAAATGTGTTGCAGTTTTCAGTTCTTTTCACAATATTTGTTCAATTAATTTGATGTTAAAATCCCCCAAATTCTCAGTGCAAAAAATATGGTGAATTTTGCATCACATAATGAGAATAAGGTAAAATAAGGACTGCATAAATGATAAATAAAATAAATTCTTTGAAGCCAAATATTTATTTCTTGATCAAAGGAGTCATACAGTGTGTTCAGTAGAAACTCTGAATACTGTGGGGGGGTTTTTTGTGTTTGTGTGTGTGCGTGTGTGCATGTGTGTCTTTGAGCATGCGTGTGTGCGAGTGTGTGTGTGTTTTGTCATGTACCTCATTTCCTCATCTTTCACAGATAAGAGGATGATGGTGGTGGGAACATGGACTAGAAGGACATGTCACTAACCACAGACACAATTGTTCATTTCACTAAGACGTATGCATGCAAAAAGTCATATTTTTGAATGTCCACTCAGCAAAATTCCAGATATTGTTTTAACGGAATGATATTACTAAAATTTAACTAAGCCCCAAACAGATTTCAAGACCTGTCTTTTTTGATTCTGACTTCCAATCCAATGATTATAATAAGTTTCTTAAACATTGATCTATATCTATGCACCAGCTCTAAATTCAACTCTTCAATATTTAACTACTCAAAACATGGATGTTTAAAAACACATAAAAAGTAATCCCCAATAATTTCTGTATACTGGAGAGAAAACAAACAAAGATGGGCAAAGGACAATACTGACTGCTGACAAAGGTACAGCGAAGGCTGAGCCTCGACTGTGTTTCAGAAACTGGCTGCAGACAAAGTTACAACCTTGGTGCCCTAGTAACCTCAATGAACCTTTTTAGACAAACACCATGTAATATAAAGTGTGCATTTTTTTTGGATAATAAACATTTGTGAAAAGTGTGATTGATTCATTTGACAATAAGCATGCAATCCATACAAACAACACCCTTCACAACAAGGCTTCTACAAACAAACAAGCTTCAGGCCCAATGAAGCCTGAACAATTACGGCCAAACATATGGTTAGATTTACTTTGGTAGTACCAGGCTGTGTACCATAATATTTACTGTACTGCTTGCAACCAGCCAAGAACAATACAAGTTAGATTTAATGTCTGTATTTCATGAAACGCCTAGATAAAGCACAGGAAATTTTTTATTTTGTTTACTGGGGCTCTGTAGTCTGAAGCACACTAAAAAAGTCTAGGGACTGTCAGGGGTCTGTCAAGGGTTCCCAGCATTATCACTTTTCCGTCACACTCCCTTGTTTTCTCACTTAATCTTCCGTCTAAATCCAAATTCAAACACTAACAGTGGTGGACGAAATATTCAGATGTTTTATATTTTACAAAAATCAATACTACAATTTTTAAAAACATTTTTATATATTTTACATTTTTACAAAAGTAAAAGTATGTAAGTAACAGCAGCATGTGTAAAGTGCTCACTATGGAGGAACATGGAAATTGACTGTGCAAAATTGTTATTTAGAATTATACTGAGTTATTGTTATTATGTATGAAAGCAATATTTCAATGATGGAGCTAGTGGCAGTAGAGCTAATTTTCGTCATTTTATGTAGCCTACTGTTTGTTTTCCATGTTATACCGTTTGTTTAATTTACTGTAACAATGCATTGTCTGTCATATGCTCATTTTAGGGTTTTAAGAATTTTAATTTCCTTTAAGATACTAAGTGTAGTGGAGTAAAAAGTTTTTTCCCTCTGAAATGCAGTGAAGTAGTATTAAATTAACAGAATGACGCACAGAATTGTAACAGTATACCCTATTTGTGCATTAGCTAGTTACTTTGAATCACCGTTAGCCTAATACTTATATTGTATTTTGCTGAAAAAAAGTTATACCATTCTTGAACTAGCTTATACTCAATATATATACCTTGACGGACATTATTTGGTTTTTCAACAATTAGTTACAGTACAACGAAGACCAGAAAGGTAAATATGAACATACATCTATTGCAGCGTCGTCGAACGAGCTGGGACAAAACCTGCCCGGCATCCGTAGTTTGATGACGTCGCGGCAAAACATGGCGGCTCACTCAGAATGAATGAGCTTAAGGCAAAAACACAACAAACGCGTTTGCGAAAACAAACTTTGAATAGAAAGCATCAGCCGCGCTGTTGTGAGGCACGTAGCATCCGCAGTTAATACAACAATGATCAGCAGAGGTCGAGCCGTTACTGCCGTTTCAGTTGAACATGTCAGAGTCTGCTGCTGGCACTCCTGAGTTCACTGATCTGTGGAGGAGTGTCTCCAAACTTTGTGACAGCAAAATTCAAAACAAGAAAACAGAACAGCAGATGCCTGGCTCGACGACGTCACCCGCGTGTAAAGGTGAGGCTGCGGATCGATCGAAATAGACAGCAATATGTTGCTCAACACGTGTAGGTGGATAACGGAATGAAATGATGGCTTGAAAGCATTAAACCCAATCTTCATACACCCAGACGGCAGCCATCAGGCGATCAAACTGAATGTGATAGTGACAACATGTTAGCTGACTTAATTTTTACTTGTACTAATTTCACAAGACGCACCACTGATCTTTTTAGAAACCACAAGCATTCACAAGTTACTGACTGTTTTTCGATGTGGCGTTGTGGGGGGAAAAAAACTGCCTTTTTGAGTGAGATTGCATTTGGATTGATAGAGGGCTTAAATATATAGGATTGTTACACCACAAGGGCACATATGTATTATGTAAACTGTTGTATTAAACTGTCAGATTAAATGTACCAAATAACTATCTGTGGCAAATGGGCTGTGGGCGTTCACAGTTGATATTTGTTTTAACCACAGATTTCCAGAGTCCCAAGGGTAGACGCTGTAGCAGATACCCTGGCTTGAATTATGGAGATTCTCCAGGAGATGTGGAGCCATCACAAGACATTTTCTGGGATTCCACATCTCCCACTGCAGCTATTACTGGTAAATGACACATCTAAATGACAACATGCACACCTGCTGAACATGCTTCTTGTTGTTTAACTCCATGACCAGAGGGTTTGGGGAAGGAAACTTATTTTATAGACACAACTAACTGTTGCATGATCATGGAAATTAGAGTAACTGGGAAAAAAAACGACAGTTATGAATGCTTTTCAAACAGAAATTTAAAAACTAGATCCTACTGTGTGTTTAAATGGCAATGATGTTAAAACTTAGGTCATATATCATGTGTAGTTTGTATTGTTTTCAGCACTGTTAGTAGTGTAACAAGTATTTGTTTTTATCTGTTTTATCCGTCAGGGCTCAGGAATACCACAGTTGTGGAAATATCAGATATTGTCAACCGGATTGCTCCAAAGGTCAGTTTCTTAAGAAGAAACATTAGACTAACCAGTGAATTTACATGTCTGAATTTTATGGTGGAAATGGACTTCACTGTCTTGCTTGTGTCTTACACAGGATGTGAAACAGAAAGGGACTGAATCTCCTCTGCTGCAGTGGATCGGTGACAGTGCCGTCCCTTGCACACCAGACATTCCAAAGCCAAGAGTCAAGAAGAAGTCCGCGAGGTGTGTAATCAATTTATTGGCCCATAAACTCGCTGACTGGGGACCTGTGGTTTTATTCCTTTCAGTAATCAACACCATATGCAGGCATTATAGGTCATTGTTGTTGATTACAAGTATGTTCCACGTCCATCATTTTCTCTCCATAGGCAGAGCAGTGTGGAGGACCTCGTGAAACTGGCCAGGCAGTTTGACGAGAACATGCAACAAGACAGGGAGACTTCAGAACAGCCCAACACTGTCAACCTCAATGAATGTGGGAACACTTCCGGAACAGACCTGAGAGAGACATCGTTCCCCAGCAATGTGAAGGACCTCAAGTGTCCATCCTCATCGGATCATGTGGAGGCCGAGCTGCACGCGCTTTTTGACTGCTCCACTCAGAGAGTCAGCGGCCGGCTAAGCCAGGTCTCCTCAGCATCAGCCTGTTCACAGGAAGTAAAAGACCAAGCTGCGAGTTCAACTTTAGTTGAACCCGGACAAACCAAGCTGAAGTCGGCCGACGGATCAAGCCCAGCTGCACAGCCTGCTGAAGAAAAAGGTTTCCGTAAGAAGGATTGCGATGACTTTGATGACGACTGGGAGAATGATGATCTACTTGATGACTCTTTTGTGCTGGCGATGACCCAGAATCCTCACCAGCAACTTGACACCACACCTAAAACCACATGGCAGTCTAACACTAAGACAAACACTACTCACTTCACCTCTGCGTGCAAACATACTGCTAGTACAATACATCAGCCTTCAGAGTTGCACTCCAAGCCAAGCTGCAGTGCACTTCAGGAACTTTGTCCCAAACCAAAGACAAGTAACCGAAGCACTTTCAAGCTGGAACCCAACCCTCACTTCCAGCCCAAGGTGGCTGCCAAGGACGCTTCCAAGTCCAACTTCACTGTTATACAACCTAAACCACAGATGTCTGAGCCAAATTCTGCTGCCACAAAGACACTGTCTACTCCTCAACCCGACAAGCTCACTAATGATCACAAGGAGACTTGTGTAGCCGCAGATTCTGTTAAAGGTATTCCAGACAGCTTATGGGATGATGGGGATGATGACGCGCTGCTCTACCAGGTATGTGACAGCGTGGAGAGGATCTCCAACACTCAGCCACAGCAAGTGAGCCCCGGCGACGGCCCAAAAAAACAAGGCATTGCTGTAGACAGACAGCGAAAAACCACCTCGTCTCTGCCAATTGACACGGTCTGGACCACGAGCGCCGGTTCCAGGGCTAACAGACAGTCACCGTGTGCTTTTGTCCGTTCTAACTCATTACCAGGGACTAGCTGTGAAGTTGTGAACTATCAAGGATGGAACATGCCCATGAAAGGTGCCAACAACAAGTCACAGATGTCTCAGAGCCTCCCAGGAAGCCACGTGGCTCTGGGCACATTTAGCCAGTGCAGGGATTCGTCTGGATCTTTCCAGGCTGGGAATGATAGTGTGGTTATAAATCGATATACAGTGAGAGCCAGGGCACCGTCCAAGTCCTCTCACACAGCCTTCAAGAGAAATGTGTCTGACTCAGCAGTAATAAGCAACAAAGGTAAGCTTTCTGAATATACTGTAGATACTTGCTCCTGGGCTGTATTTAAAAAAAAAATGTACATGCATGTATATTACAAGACAATGTAAATCAAAACATTTTTAGTTTGAATTTTTAAAATCACACAGGATTGCATTGTTAAGGAAAAAAATAAGTAAAAATTGTTATATATACATATTATATATATATATATATTTTATATATATATATATTTGACCATGTTTGATGCTTTTACTCTTCTTGGTAAATGGCTGTTTTGTCTAAAACTGTCCTCAGTGCTTTGCTATGAGACTGGATATTGCAGTGAAAGCTCACAAGTAAAACAGATGTCACATGTTCTTACAATCATTGACAGTTCAGTGCATGTGCACATGAGCAAACCCAGTAAACACAGCGTCATGGCTTTAATTTGTGATCCAAATCTCTGGAAGCTTCATTGGCATTGCCACATTAAAACTAAGTTGTTCAAGGTCATAAGGCTGATTTCCATTTTGTCTCTACAGGTCTTTGAAAGTGTTTAAATGGCCAGAAAATCATACTAAGTGTTTCCATTCATTTTTCTTCCTTCATTGTCTTCCTCCTTTCCAGTTTTTGTCACAAGTCAGATGACAGGGAAGTGCTCTGCAGCTGAGATCGAGAGGAAGAAACAGGAAGCCTTGGCCAGGAGGCGACTGCGAATGCAGAACACCCCTAAACCCTAGAGGAACTTTATACAAGCCTTAATAAAACTCATACCAATAGTTCAGGCAACTCCTTATCAAGGCATAAAATAATACCATCTTAGATATCACCCTCACTAATGTTAATAGTTCAGATCACTAGGTTTTGGATGCTTTGCTCGACTCTGAGCAGAAAGGACCTAGTTGTCTATTAAAAACATGTGGCTGCCTGCTGAAAGGCCTGCTGGACGTTTTTGCTGCTAATATAAAAACTTGTTTACGAGAAGGGAGTTTTATACAAGTCTCTGATGCAAAGTCTCTGATCTGGTGCTGGTATAACATTTATTGATTTTGAAAAAAAGTGTTTACATCCACTGAGTTTGAAAATAATTCCAAATGCTGATGAAGTATATTATCTTGTTTTCCAGCATCATCTTTTCAGCTCTCTGCAAACAGTTTGGACAGAAAATTATTTTTTTTGTTTAAAAGAAAATAGTTCAGTCGCTGTAACTTCTCAAACTGTAACATAACATACATGAAAAATTTGACAATTCTCACAACTTTGTACTAAAAAGAACATTACTTTAGCTCAAGTAAATTAAGACAGTATTGTAACACAATCTAAAACTTTTCTTTGGGTCCAAACTATTTAATAAATGAGAAAATGTCTGTTTTATACATGAGAATAAGCATGCTATGATTCTGTTGATTTTGTTTTGTTTATATTTACAGTTTGTTTTGTGTTCCTCTGTATTTTATCTGTACATGTCACATTTTCCATCATTTCAGTTGTGCACAGGCCAGAATCAAGTGTTAATACTGTAAAGATGGTGTTATGGCCCTCCTTTGTAAACATATTTTATTGTAATAGCCACACTGTGCACCTTCAAGAAGTTCTTAATCCAACAACAGTAAAAACACAACCATGGAATGAAAGAAATGAAGATCGTCTTCGTGCCTCAAAGTTTTGATCAGCTGAGTTATGAGGGTGCACCTAGGCAGGGGAGACAACAGTCAGGCAAAGATGTTGATGTTGTCAGATGTCGATGATCTCTCTCTTTACTTTATTTAGTGCCTTAGTACTTGATCGCATTTGACTGCAGTTACTTCACACCAACATGATGGACTTCTCCTAATCTTTCATGAGGTTTATGCCGAGTGTGAACTAATACCTGAACATGGTTGTCAAAACACACTTAATTGTCTGTAGATTTTTCATGTAACTATAAGTTTGTCACTAACATTTTCAGGCGTCGTGTTACTATTTTCTATGCTTTTGCTTTCAGTGGCGAAACCCAAAACAAAGAAGTAAACATTTGACACTGAATAAACTACAACAATTATACTTGGTATGGATGCATTTTGTAGTTCTTAAAAGGCACCTTAAACACCTTAACAGACACTGCATTTTCATTGTTCCTGCATGTTGAGTTAGCTCACACTACACGTTTTGAGTGGCCTTTCTGCACAGCCAGAGCCTGCAACTCTGATGCTCACTCTGCACGGATCAGTTGACCTGCCACAATGTGGTGCACACACTGAACACAAACGGCACGACCACATTCTCAGCAATGTTTACAAAAAGAGTGAAAGGCAGCATTACTTTGCCATTCGACTACATCAGTTTTAGCCACCACGGGTAAAATACAGGTTTCCCACAGGTCCTTGAAATCCTTCAAAGTTTGTGAATTTGAGGGAAAAAAATCAAGGCCTTGGAAGTTTTTGTAAATAATAGACATGGGCCATTGACAGTGCTTGAATCTATAATGTGCAAGAATAGAGAGTGAAGTTTGTTTGATTTTTTTTTTTTTACTTTACTGTTTGCATTTGTCTCCTGCAGTTTTCTTCCATCACTGTAACGGCACAGTTGAAATGTGTTTATACATTGTAGCCTCACTCTCTTTTTAATTGTTGTGTATTACTGTAAAGCCTGATACTTGAAGTGTGTTGTAACAGTAGTTAACCTTGATCCCTGTTGCTATGCTGTGATGGGTCCTTTAATTTGATTGACTTGGGCCTGGAAAGTCCTTAAATGTAAAAGATGTCAAATATACTTCTCCAGTGACACTTAAACAAACTTACAACGGTTTATAATGGATCTTTGACAGCAGCAATGTGGGACTTGCGGACTGCAAGACAGCTATCCATCTAAAACTTCTGCCAGAGATCCAATAACTAAATACTAATTAAGCTTAGTCAGTATAGTGCCTTCCAGGCTCTAAAGATGTACTCCAATGATTTAGTATACTTTCATTAAAAAAAAAAGATGTTTAAAATCAAAGCAATGGAGGTCAAGATATCCTGGCATTAAGTCCCAAGTATGAATCACACTCAAAAAGCACACAAGCCTACATTTCACACAATGCAGCTGGATAGCTTCTGTCCAGATGCTTCTTCTTCTTCTTGCCTACCTAATGCACCCTACTTTCAAAATACAGGCCTCCAGTTCGTAACACAGGCTTTCTGTTAAATTTTAAGGCTGAAGTCCAAGCTGAGATAACACTGATGACATCATCATCATCATCATCATCATCATCATCATCATCATCATCATCAATGTTGTTTGTTTGTTTTTTTCAAATTTTGAAAAACTTCTGTTTGGACCACAGACGTTGC
>JBBPCS010000573.1:4862098-4885071 GCA_037974645.1 Hollardia meadi | reverse complement strand
TATTGTGTGGCTAGTTGGATAACGTTAGCTTGCCTTTGGATCATCAGTTGCTAGCTGCTAGCTAACATTACCTGGCATGACAACATATTGTCCTGAGTGGATAATGTCGGCTAATTCATCCTAACTTACGGGCAAACTGGCTTGCTTGCCATTACAAGCCAGTAGTTATTAGTTATTAGTTTTTGTATAGTTATGGTTATACACTCTCAAAAGTTAAACATAAATTTGACTGATTTTTATCATTTTTTTCATGATGTCATGATTTTGGTCAAGATAACAGTGTAGTGAAAATCTGATATCATGACATGAAATTTACTCCACCACTAAATAGATACTGTGTCACCCTGCTTGAGGGACCTAAAAGAAATTTAAATGTTTGAGTGTTGAGATGCTCTAATCTCCTGTATTTTTCTGAGTGACAAGGAAAAAGAAAAAGACGTCTAATTTTTGAAACAAAAATCTGTACGAAATTGTAATCCGTTTACAACCCATTCGCATCCCAGCTTGTCACATACCAACGTTTTTTCCTTGCGCCTTATCCAGGCACGCAAGGCGCCCTTCGGCGTCCGTGGATGACGCACTAAGCCTTCCCTTTAACATCTTTGGCCCACGCGCAAAAACTTGTGCCCCGTGAGTCTTATCCTGATGCACAACATCTACGATACTTTGGTTAAGTTTAGGCACAAAACATCTGTGATGTTTGGTTAAGTTTAGGCACAAAACCAACTTGGTTAGGTTCAGGAAATTACTGAGATAGGACGCCAACTCCGGTTTCCTTGGTGAAAGTCCTGTGATTGACCCTCCACTCAACCCAGACTTCCACCCCTCTTGGCACTTTCTCGCTTGGGAAAGTACGTCATGCTATCTGCTCAAGTCGCCTGATACTGACGCGAACAGCTTTACATTACTGGTACATTAAATCCTTGTGCATCTTTGCCTGGCACCAAAGGGTACCTTGTGCGTCTGGATCGGACACGAAGGGCCATGACACAACCCTAAACTCCATGCTTGTGATTGGTGGATTGGTGATTGATGGTCATATGCTGGGAGATTATCAATCTTTTCAGCAAAAAAAGGAAAAACAAAAACACTTACCAGAAAATAGGTTTCATCAGCTAGTACAGCTTATCATAAATGTTTAATTAGTTAGTGACCAGCTGAGGACACATTTTTGAGCACATGCTTGCCTTGTGTAGTCGACCAGCATAATTTATGACATAACTTCAGATGATCCAAAAAGCAGCGACCAGTTTCAGCCTGTCTTGACTGGTTTGGACCTCAGTAACAGCACGGCTGCGTGGCTAATCTTAAGATTTGTGACACACAGATGATTGCTATTCTTGTTGTTCTACTTTCCTGTTTTAGATATGTGCTCTTTTATTAATATTATTATCATTTCTTTACTCATCACGTCTTCAATCCATATATTTCCAGCTGACACCTGTCACTATGTCACCTTTACAACTCCATGTGCTGAAAGACAAATGGGTATAAGTGTACCGCTACACTTGCTGGCATGATGGGACACAGTGCCAGACATACCCGTTTCAGCCACAACTAGACCACCTCTCACTAAAGCACAACATGGTGGTGTTTAAACTGACTGCTATTTGTGAGCAGAGACTGAGACGCCGATATTTCACACTGTCTTGATTTCCTCTGGGACTGGCAGCCATGTTGGGCCCGTAACTGCAGAGGGAGACAAGTGTCGTGACTCCACGGTTTCATTGCCTCGTGCACAGTTTAGCACTGGATAGCATTAGCTGTTAATGGCCCTTCTAACTAAAAGGGGTGATTCAGACAGACAGCATTCAGCCCATAAAGCCACCACGGAAAGCATCTTGCTAAATAAGGGTACACTCTTAAAACACAAGGTGTCGTTTTCAACACTCCATGTGTCTACTTTCAAATAGAATGAATTTCAAGAGGACTATGTGTTTACTAGCATGTACAGATACAACAAGTTATTAATGGTTTGTTGAAAAGTAACACGCGCAAGTTACGTCTTGAATTAGATAGATGGATGCAAGAATATGCTGGAGGACCCATTTATTAAGGTTCTGACACACTCATGATAACATTATTTTTGAGCTCTAACAATAAATAATGTTTGGATTAAGGGGTTTGTAAATCTTTCTTATGTCTCGATGAATAAACATCTACATGACTTTTTTTTTAAACAATGTCATTTTTAAGCTTATTTCGAGTGTTAAATGATGATTTTAAGCTTCATTTGTCGTCCTACAGCCAGAAGGATGCCATCAGCACAAATAAACTAATATTAGCTTTAAGAGTTGCATAGATGGTCATAAGATGAAAGCTGTACCTCAGCCCCTCAAGTATGTAACAAGGTTAGTGAGATTTGATTACAAGGAATCTAAATTTAGCTGGGCAACTTATCAAATCAAATAGAAAAAAGATGTACAATCAGAGTTTGGGGCTGCTAAGATCTGTTATTTAATAAGAGAGCCCCGACGTAATCTAAAGTGTATCCAAGAAATTTGCTGCTGTGCACTGATGTTCTTGAAATTAGATCTGTCTTATTTGCTTTTTATTCATATGCCTAACGTGCATGTGTGTGAATAAATATATGACATAATTTCATTGTTCTGCTTGACTCTGCTCAATTTGTGCCTGTAAAATGAAATGAAGATTGCTTGTGTGTTTGAGTGTAATAGATTCTCAGCAGGGAACGTGTGCATTTTCACGGCGCTAGTGCACCTTTTTTCCATTTGTTGTAACCACATACAATATGTCAATGTGTAAATATGTGGTTGTGCATCACAGGGAGAAAGAAAGAAGGCATCTAATGTCCTCATTAACTTAAACAAATTGAAATTCTGATCTTATTTTTTGTGTATTTACATTTAAGCTATTTCTACATCTACAACTCTAATTATATTGTATTTAGGCAGTGCAGACAGTTGAATGGAGTTCACACACCTGATCTCTGACAGCACACGGTTGACATGTTCACCAAAAACCTGTTTACACTGGCTCGAATCTTAAGTTAAGATGTTTAACAGGGCCTCAGATTGGCCTTTGGCAAGGCCTACATTTATTACATGTCAAGTTATGGCCTACTGCATACTGTCTGTGTATGGGCTGTACGGCAAGGTTTTCCATGGTGTAAACTCTGCTATAAAAGGTCAAGGGCCGTTTCGGCATGTCGAGTGTGTTTGGCAGCACATAACAGGCATTTTGTCTCTCTGATAGGTAATAAAAGCTAACAAATTAAAAGCCCTATGCAGCTCCCAAGACTGGTGACATTTACACACTGATCATCATGTTTATGGCAACGGCGTTTGCCAAACCCCGGCTGTTGTCTCGACATGTGTCATTGACCCATTTTTTTCTCCCAAATATAGTCAATTATGTTGCCGTCTTTGCACTTGTGCAAGGGCTGGTGAAACAGTGGCAGCGTTGCAGGAAAGGTCAGATGTTTACTTAAAGTATGATGTGATACATATATATATATATATATATATATATATATATATATATATATATATACACGATCCTGAAGGGTAATGAAGACTATTTGGTCACATCCAGTATCTGGTATCAGTTTATTGTAATCAGAAAGGTCACTCTACTGACCATGAAGTCATTAAACAGATGTTGCATGTTCAAAATATAATTTCTTTTAAAAATTCAAAACAATAGCTGTTCAGTGGCACTGCGAGCTTCCCATAGCCCATTCGCTATTAAAACTAACATATGGTAATGTGCCACTAGCTTCACATTTAACTGATTGTGTGTAGGCTACTGAAAAGGCCTGATATCACCCAATGCCATTCCAAGCCTCTTTGATACAGTCATACATGGCGCACACACAGTGTAGGAACATAATGTTAAAACATAGCATGTTGTCGGCAGGGGATACAGACTCAAAGACTGTTTGTGCGGGTTCACAATATTCGGCGGCCTTCTCATTCCAAGACTAATCCTGCTTGTTCGTCCCTGGACTCACAAACAGCAGAGTCAGGTGTCTGGTGTCATCCTCAGTCTACTCTGGGACTGTGATGACAGGGGACAATCCTGTAATAGAGTTCAATTCTCAACATCGACATGCTGTAAAAGTGTATAAAGGTGATTTTCATGGACTAGCACGGAATGTCAGCCTAATTATCACATCCGATCCATGGATTTATCTGACACATATAAAACGCTTTTTTTTTAGCATATGCTTTGCTGGCTACAGTAATGCTCTAACTGTGAATGAAAAGCTTCCATTAGTAGTCATTATAACTGATTTCAATTACTATCAAATATTGTTTTGTGCCTATCATTTGTTTCTGTCTCAAGCAAGCTTCACATTGTGATTAGTTTATTTTTTTAAATCTATATTTTTAAGTCAATAAATTCTCACAAATGCTCCAAGAATGTGATTGGCCATCTCAGCTTCTGCCTCCTTGCAGGGTTGTTCTTATTACCGTTTTTGTATGCGTATTTTAAATCTAGTAAAAAAAAAATCAAGATGCAATAGAAAGAGAGTGTGTGCCATGTGCATGCAAAATAAAATAGGTTGCCATTCTCATGCCATGCCCCCCCCCCCCTCCCCCACTCCAGGCCCACCCATTTAAAAAAAATCCTGAAGCCACAAGTCATCCTACATGGTCTCTTGCTGCCCTCTAGAGTACTATGACACCTGCCTCTTACACAACACACATGGATGAAAACACACACACAGACACACACACACACACACACACACACATATATCACAGTGGGGTTCCAGTGCATTCACCCCTAGACTGATGTACAGCACTTTGACATTTCCACAGATGGTGATGATTCACCTGGTAGTGGAGTGTATTTTTTTTTCTTAAAGGATGTCAGGAGTCACCTTAGTAGTGTCTTTACTAGTAGTAGTAGTAGTAGCTTTGCAAAGGTAGTATTACAGTAGCACAAGTAGCAGGAGTAGAAGCTGCTGCACTTATAAAAAACATTGGTAGTAGAAGTAGTAGAACTACTAGTGGTATATAGAGTACCAGAAGAGTTAACAACAGTCCATGAGTGCCTCCTCAGTTCACTGTTGTAATAGTTAAAACAACTCTTTAAAAACATGATGGTGCCTGCGGTCTGGGGATTCGTCTCTCCCTTTGCATAGCTATGTGGTGATGTCTTCATCAGCGAGGCGTGTAGCGAGCTGCATCCGTGATCCGTTTAGTGTCAGCAGAAGTCCTGCACGTCCCCTCAGGTAAGCCTCTGTCAGACTCCAGACAGATAAAGCAATATGAAGAATAACATGCGGAGGATGTATCCCAGCGATTCTGCTCGAGGCGACCGGGCAGTTTGTTTTCGCACAAGACCTGTCAAATTCTGAGGAAAGGCTTAAAGAGGGGAATAGCCTCAAGCAAATGGCTAAGAGTGCAAAAAAAACCATACGTTCAGCTTTGCAACCTTTCAGTGCAAATGTGCACAGTATGTTATACTCTAAAACCCTGACAGGTGTTTATTATATGAGATTACAGCAATTAGTTAAGTAAAATATTTGAAATTTATCTATCTGTTTCTACTGGTCTGGCTAACCACTTTTATCGGATGGGGACTTTTGCAATGATAATGACCTTGTTTCAAGTGGGATGAGGTTGACAGGGACACTGCGGACTGGCTTCTCTTTTTTTTTTAATGGCTGCTGAGTGGCCATCCAGGGCGGGCAAGGTGTCAGACGGCCTCCTGGGTCCTCAGGCCATCTGTTTGGGGTCCTACTTTAGCAGGGGAGATGTGTGGCCGTTTTCTGCTTAATTAGGTCCAGTAAACAGCCACTCATCAAAAAGCAGCTGCTAACGTCCCCATTAAGACAGACACACACACACAGATACAAGTACACGAGGACACAAAAACAGACCTGCTGTAGAGATAAAAATCACACAAACACATCACTAACGGCAGTGGGTCAGTTCTCACCTTGACCACTTGACCCACATAGACACCTTAGAGTCTCCCACCGCATACTTGTCTTGTTACAAGGTGGAGACGTAAAAGACGTTTGTGTCTCTTAATGCAACCACTGCAGTGAACGTGTGTTGCACATGTGTTTAACTACGGATTAGTTGCCACATTATCACCTCAGAAAAATTGCAGAGAGCATGAGAGTGCAAACAATCAAATGCCTAATAGCACAATTACAGAGTTGTGCGGATCCCCCCCACAGTAAAACAAAAGAAGCCAGCAGGAAAAAGCACAAGCCGCATTTCCACATCTCACACCCGACCTCCTTGTTTGTGATTTCACACAACAAAGTTGTAAACTGGAGGGAAATATACTTAACCACACTGGACGTATGCCAAATTTCCATAGGGCATTAGCAACCAACTGGTGCAGGCTCATTAAAGAGCAGAGAAACCTATAACCATTAAAAGACCATTAGGCAGCATGTAATTTTGTGGAACTAAATGGCGGAGAGTAATCAAAAGCACATGAAGCCCAGCTGGGCGACTGGGCAAACTGTTTCGATTAGGGAGGAATCCATCATCGACAATGGCAGCTTTTTGGGGGGTCAATTTTCCTGCGCACTCGATTCTTCCCCTCTGTCACTTTCACTCTTTCTCCTTTTATCTGTTCACGGTTTTCATGCTCTTCATCATTAGGATCATTATTACAGTTACAGTTAGAGCTGCAATAGGCATTTCTACACTTGTATCACTCCACTAAATCCCACAATTAGGCTAAAATGTTATCCGCCTCTAACAGAGAGGAAATACATAACATTAGCCATGTATTTGCCCATAAAAAAAATACTGATTTGGTCACAACCTTTAGGAGGTGATTGGATTTAGAGGCAAAGTAAAATCTTTATTTTACAATATAAATTTTTTTTAAAAGCAAACTGCCAAATAAAGTTGCATATTTCCCTTAATTGCTTATTTCCCCTTAATTTCCCTTAATGACTAAAACGGTGCTCACCGACATTATTATAAATTTCCCTTTTTCTTTTTATAATATTCGCTAGAAAAACAATCACTGTTAAGTCTTGTTACCTTGGATGTATTATTTTTAGTGTTACATTGTTCCAGAAAGTTGCAATTGTTGCATTGTGCAACACTTGCATTTATCTTGTGATTTCCTTCAATGTCTTTCAGAGACCAACTTTGCATTCCATTATACACATTTTAAAAAGTGATACTTGCCATGTCTCTCTCTCCTCAGATTATCAGATACAAGGCATAACATGAACAAGAAGAGCAAAATTCTATATTTATATCTAGAATTCATAAAACCACATACAGCATTGTAACAACCTCCTATTTCTTCATCACCCATCAGCTCCACACTCTGCATTGACAATTCACTCGCACAAAGATTTAATTGCCAAGAGTAATCAATCAAATAATTTTCACCCCAGGCAAAAGCAGTTTAGAAAAAGGCAACTACCCTGTGCCTTGTAAACGTCGTGTCAAATTCTCAGACCGGCTCCCTGTAGTGGTAAATGGTGTCCAAGAGAAAGTTTATTATGTGTAAAATGTCATTAGGCCAGTCAAGACACATATTTCTCAGGCAGTTCTGGCTTTGGAGGCCATTGTGACTGGCCAGACTCTGATTAGTCAAATTAGGGGAGAATTTGAACTGACACGCCTTTCAGGGGGTTAAATCAAGTGCATGCCACCTTGTTTCAATCAAACAGCATTCACACTCACACCAGAACATTGGAAACATTCATCCTCTCTGTGTTAAAGCGTGAAGGTCTTTGGTCCACTTTGGGCCAGTAAAGAGATTGTTGAAGAGAAAAAGAAGGTTTTGAGCTTATCCAAAACTGTTCCAGCCAGATGAAAGAAAAAAATAATTAATCTCACTGATGCCAATATTCTAACAAGTTTCTAAAGACGTGTCCAAAAACATCTTAGAAGTAGACACAGTAGAAGCAGTAAGGAGTAGACCTTAAATCACCAGGGGAAAAAAGAGGTACAGAAAGGAGGTAACTGTTCATATCTACATGTTTTACGTGATATTTATTTTAGATAGCAGACTTATTGGTGCGGTGGGACACATGCATTTATGGATCTCTATTCAACAAGTGGTAAGTGACAATTACTGCAAGAATATGTTTGGGTTTTTTTGGCAAAGAATGATTACACATGATAAATATGCTGGATAAACACCTAATCGCTCTTTAATTTTCTAAGGAACTAAGAAGACAGGAAACCTTGAAGCCTGTCTGCCTAGAAATGTTCACAGTGGTTTCACTTCTCACACTGACCGTCGACAGCCAATCAAATGTCCATGGTTCCTTGTCTCTGTGATTTTGTTTTGTATTTTAAAGGCTCCAGGAATAATAAAGCTCTGAATGTATATGTCGTATATGTCCACTGTTTATTGTGTTTTTTATTTAAAACCAATAAGAGCACATAATATAACACTACTTTGAAAGTGTACCAGCTATGTGGGCCTAATTTCACCATCAAACACATTAATCAGGTTGCTTCTAGTGTCTAGAGGCAATAAGAGCAAACGATAAAGATTGAGTATGACAGCAAGATCATCAAGTGCAAGAAGTGGAGGAGGAAAGCTACGGAGGGTCTAATGTCAGTGATGGAAAGTAGAGGAAAGAGGGACATGAGGGGTTTCTTCTTTCAACACCTCATTTATTACGGCTACACACTGTCTGTTTACCAGTCGCAGCACATAGGAAACAGAAGGACTTCACACACTGCCCATTCTTCACAATAAAACTGTATGAAGGCCATGGTGGTTGAAGTGGAATACCAAACCTGAACTATGGCGGTGAACTCGCTCACTCATTGGTCTGTTGGCGCACAGAATTTGGTGGATGGATAAAACTCACGGATTGGATATAAGATTCTTATTGCTTTAACATTTGTTATAAAACATTCTTAACATGACAGCAGTTTAGCATTGAAAACAAGAAACCAAGTTCTAGACTCACTCTGAAGAAGCGCATTAGCTACAAACGCGTTAGTTCAGGTGAGTAGATCACATTTAATTTCAAAGAGTGCGCTGAACAATTTGTAGAAATGCAAATTCACTCCAACAAAGTTTTTATTTCTTCATTTTGTAGAGGGCAGATGTTGCAAATCCAACTCAATTTACTTGATTTCATTTATTTTACAGAGTCATTGACACCGAGCCAAGACTTTAACGCACAGGCTAGTTAATCTGGGAAATGAAGGAGGGAAAGTGAGTGTTTGCCTCATAAAGGCGCAGCATGCCTTTGCAAAAGAAAGTAAAGTTGGAAAACACATTTCATTACCATCCACCTTACAGTTACTGACAAAGCTTTGGGTTTTCATCGGATGCCCTATTAAATGTTGTTTTTATGAAGCTACGGTTGCAGCAGCGCGTCCACTTTATTTCTATGCCATCGTTTTTGTTTTGTGGCCCCAGTGCTGCATTTGTGCCTGAGTTAAATAGAATATCTGAAAAAGTACATCTATATAAAAAGGGACTGCTTTTCAAAAATAGTTGTATTAACTTATATTAGTCAGTTTATGCTGGGTAAAAATATCAGAATTTCAATATATGGGGTGACTTTTGTCTGATTAAATTTATTGGTTAAAAAAAAAAAGTTTCCATTTACTGTAACAAGATTGCAGCATTTTATTTTCTTGACCAGCCAACACCACATTTAATTTATTTTTTGTGATTTTTTTTTTTTTTACTTTTATTTTCAGTAATGTGTCAAAGATTGGGAGTAATAAAAGGAAATAAAAGGATCAACAATTCAATGTATTTATTTAATAACTACTCAAATTATAGGATACATTGTAGTACATCTTGTTTATATAGCAGGACAGTATTTTAATCAAGTATAATTATCTTAATTTTATGTAATAATGCATTGGTGAAACTTCAACTGCCGCAGCATGTAAAGAAATGTATTATTGCCATGTGCTGATTCTCATGAGTGTGGCCTTATAATACAATTGATAATGTACTGTATTATGTAACGACATCCATTGCACATGCACTATGTCCTTTACCAGACTCCATCATCTTTACAGAGCGGTGGAGGTTTACTGCAGCTGCAGGGCACAATCAGGTGATGTAACCTCTCAGACCTCTCTGATGAAAAGACCGTGGGTGCCACTGAGAAAGTCGGCTAATTATTTCACATGTTGAACAAGTAATAAATAGTGGGTAGTCAGGTGAAAACGGCAGCTCTGAGCTCATTAAGGACGCAGTGTTACAGAGATTTTGGCACTTCAGACGGTTTCTGTCCATTTGAAGTTGGGAAGGAACGTGGAGAGTTTCATTAATTCCAAGCAAGAGAACAGACAACCTTTATATATAGGTGGATGAGCCAGAATCAGACTGATGCGGAATCAAGCGTGACTCCTCACACAGGTGGCCAATTAAAACTGAGCATGTTAGCTGCAGGATGCGTCTAGTGCAAGACTTGTTATCATGGTTTTGCATGTCTGCTGCTGTAATGAATAAGAACATGATTTGGATTGCAAAATGCAGAACAGGGTAAAACTGTTCAGCCGTCTGCTCGGATTCTAGTTTTAAGCATTCATAAAAGGTTAATAGACTCAGTTAGAGAATAAGCCCCAAAATAACCCAAATTATATGAAAATCACTGATTGATTTCTATTTGGCACTTTTTAGTGACCTTAACGCAACATACTGCATTCATTATCAGACTGCAAAACACATTATTTTGTCCTCACAGTGAGGAGAGAAAATAATATAAAAACTATTATTCTGATGAAGAGCTTGGAGCAGGGTCCAAAGATATAACTCTCAAGCTTAAGCTCGCTAATACCTGTGTCACGCTGACCCAGTAGCTACATCTCCTGCAGCACATTAATAATGATATTAAAGTCATCTTTTTGGCTTTCTTTTTACCTTTAGCTGACAGATAGAAACCCCTGTGCTGTTTACAAAAGTAAACTGTAGTAGACCTGCCAAAATGCATCAAACCCAGACCTCCTTTCCAGTTGAAATTGACCATGTTAGGGAGTATGTTGATTTAGAAAGACTGTATTAAAACAGTTTTTAAACACAGTTCCTGGTAGACTTCATGACCACATAATATAACCAGAGGCTGCCATAGAAAATTAATGTAATAAAAATTGGTGGAAAAGCTCAGTGAATTTCTTTGTCACAATGGCATCCTACACAACACGTAGAGCAACTCTGGTATTTGCCGTTGCATATCTATAATTACATATGTACTGTACTGTATAAAAAAAGGACTAATACCACACTGCAAAAATACTCCACTACAAGTAAAAGTGTTGCACTCTAAGTAAAAGTATAATCAGCAAAATTTACTGTAAGTAAAAGTACTCATAGTGCAGTGAAATGTTCCCTGTCAGTGTTTTCCTATTATGTTGTTTATTGATTATTACTGCTGCATTAACGTGTATGTTGCATTTTGGTGCTTGATGTTTAAGGTTGAGTTCATTTTAACTACTTTATATAATGGTGGGTAGTTCAATCTACAGCAATGCATCATATTCAGTAAGATCATTATGTGTCCTGGGAGAAATACATTTTGAAAAAATCTACTTTTCATGAGCTCAGAAAAACTCTTTTCAGCTGCGTGACAATTCAAGCTAACCCAAGGTTGTTGTTTTTCAAAGTTTATTTACCTTAAGAAGAAGGAGAATCAACACAAAAGGAACATTTCATCCTTCAGTACCATATAACCATATAAACATTATCATAGGTTTTCTATATCTGAGAAGGAGGAAAAAGAACTAATTATCAATTTTAAACAAATAAAAGCATTAATTACCTCTTACTTGGAGAAAAAAAATTAAGTAAAAGCAGATGTCCTATTAAACAATAAATAATGTAATCATTTACTTATAATATAATCTATTATAAGTAATAGGCCTCTATCCCCCACACAACACCAGCAAACAGAAGACATTAAAGATGACACCGAAATGCACCATAAATAACCTAATACAAAAATACACAGGGATTAATCAGTTTGTGCAGCGGTGTAACCTCTGCTTATTACTTGATATTAACTAATTAATACAGACAAAGGAGTTCTTAAACCAATTCAACTGAGCTCTGTATCGTCTGCCTGACAATAACAGCTCAGAACCCACTGGTCAAAGAGCGACTGAAGATTATGATCTTTCTGACCGATGATTTTCATCGCAGGCTGAACCAAATGCAATAACTCTCCTTTTGATGACAAAGTCAGGTAACATCAGAAGATGAACATCAGTTAGGTTTCTTTATAAATATTGAACCAGTTGCGCTATTGGCCCGCTCTCAAAGGTTATGGGATGCTGTCATTTTGTTAATGACATTCAAGCAAAATTGGTTTCGTATTCCAATGGAAACCTCCAGAGTTTTCATTCTGCAGTATACCCCCGAGAAGGTTCAGTGTCGGTATTTTGTGCAATGGAACAACTCTATCTATCTTCTCAAGTTGCTCCCCCTCCTCCACCTCCCCAACAATGTCTGACTGCTGAGTCCCTTGGCTGTGTCAGGCACTTAAGCCCCTGACTAGTCTGATTTACAGGGATGAAAAAGGGGATTTGAGATTTTCGTTGATGAACTACAGCTATGCTAGCTTTCAGCCCTGTCCTCACTCCACCGTAATAGTATTTTACCGCCACCCAGCAAATTTACCGCTGCTTCTAGATTTGGGTTTGACATGTGCAGGCGCCCCAGCCAAAGACGGAACAAAGCCAACAACAACGTCCTTCTGTCCCAGACCATCACAGACAACTAACTAACAACACACGGACAAAGCAAATAATAATCATGCTTATGCATTATTGCTACTCTCTCCCTCTTGAGTCATTCCAGCATCACCCTTTCACCACAGACTCATCCCACATCGACCTCACCCTGCAATGAATGTGGAGGACACTGAAAGGCGCCACTATGCACCCATACTCACACTCACTACATCATATCTGGACTAAGAACACAGTAACCCAATATCTAAAGTTTCCCCTCGGCTCCCACCCACCCCTGTGATCCACCCTTAGCTTCGGCGCCATGACTTGCTGAGGACAGGAAAAGCTGAGTGGAGACATGTAATCCATTACTAAGAGAGATGGAGGAGGGCAATGAGAAGGAAGAGAAGGTGAGGGGGTGGGAGAGGAGAGGAGATGGCGGATGATATGTGGGATGGAGGACTGGAGGAAGGGGATTTTGCTAGTCACAGTTCATAACAGGACCCCCAGAGGCAAAGTGGAGATGCTGGAGGAAGGTAGGCTGGAACAGAGTAAAATATGTCTTTGTTTGTTCGAAGGAATCATTTCTCAGCACACAAAAAGTGCATTGCTCAATGCAGCTGATTGAAATCAGTGATCGTTGAAGGTTTAGCAAGAGCAACTGCTTCTTCCTTGTTAGTTGGAATGCAAAGGACACTTTCTGACTTCTTGCATGTCACATTTGGCACCATCATGGAAACTGGGAGAAGAAATGTGCACACAGTGGTGGACAGGCCTGTGAAATAACAGAGCAAGAAAAGCAGATACAAGACATTAAAAGTACACAAGACATAAAACAGGGTGGATATGACAGGTTTGTTTTAATTGTGACACAGTAAGCTCGTTCTGTCCCTCTTAAATCCACACAAACACATACATACACACACACATTTGGACTTTTGGCCCTTGATCCCTCAAATACAAGCACCCTGTTCAATTGTGTTCTATTAAGGAAATGTCATGCAAAACAGGACCTTGTTCTACTGTCTTTAAAATTTATGGCTTAGCACATTCCTGCTGTGACCATGACAGAAGGAGCACGGCCTTGTCTGTCACCAAAATGCTCCAGCTCTCCTCAGCATTTGCAACACAAACTGTTTGCCAAATACCTATCACTGAGGCTAAATCCAAATATCCACTCTCTGGACTTGAGGACTGAGACCTCAGTCGTACCGTGCCGTGACGTGTTCACTGTCATCACGTCAAGTCTGAGAAGGCGTGAGGCTGCAAGGCTATATAAGCTGCTGATAGACAGGCCTTAAAGCTACAATCATCCAGTGAATTTTGATCACCTCTATAGCTCATACCGCTACATATTTCTGCATGTGTTCTTCAGCTTCAGATGCCGACACTTAACCTCGACTCTCTCCCTCCTGCAACACCTGACTGAGTCACCTGCCTACCCAGCTGTACCTAATCATCAATCAATCATTGAACTTTCAGTGAGTGGCTAACAACATGGCTACTTTGCCTGTGTTACATTCAGCTATTCCTGTCTGCCTGGATCTGTTTTGATTACCTGTTGCTAGGTGTCTTCCTGCCAGCCAGTTCTCTTTGTTGTCTTTGAGTTTTTTACCTGCCAGCTGTAAGCCAGTAAAGCAGTAGAGAGCCTACTAAAATACCTGCCAATGCCAAGTCTGTTGTTTCTGTTTTTGGAACCACAAATGCCCACCAACCCACCACAACTGTATCAAACACTTCATCATCATCACATATCTGACATACGTATGTCAGTTACAAATGTACCTGCCTCCTTAATGTCTCCCACAAGAACTGCAAAGTCTGTCCTCTTCAGAAGAAGAAGTGTTGGTTGTCTGTTCAAACTGCTTAATTAAGGAAGTACTGTAACTTTCACTTAGATTGAGATGGATAGATGGGCTGCAAAATATTTGATTTGAACACTGCAGACTGTGGTTTGTGTCCTGTCTCTGGTCAACAATCATTCCCAACTCTGTACCAAGTAGTTGTATTTTTATTGTACCTTAAAAGGAAACTTACAAGGCATATACCAAACAACCTTTGTTGTGTTCTGGTGAAGACTTAAAGGAGCCATTTGTAAGCTGTTGAGTCTCATCTCATTTAAATCACTTCTTAAAACCCATTTTTACAGAGTAGCTTTGATGTGATGTCGTCGTCTTTTTATCGTTTTATCTCTTAATTTTTTACAACATTAATTATTTTTATTACTTATTTATTTTCTTTATTATTTTATTGCTCATCTCTTTTGATTCTTATTGCTTTTATTGCTCTCATTCTTTTTATCTGTTGTCTTTAGCTACCTTAGTCTTAAATCTTTGGTCTCCTTGTTTTAACGTTATCTTCATTTTTTAACCTTGTCTTGTTTGGGCTGACTGTTTGACTTCTGTTGTCTTCCCGAGTATCCTTCTTTTCTTTCTTTGTCTGTCAAAGCAATTTGTGAACTTTGTTTTTAAAGGTGCTATATCAATAAAGTTTATTATGACTATTATTATTATTATTATTATTATTATTATTATTCCCAGGTTGTCAAATACTGACGCTTTATGTAGGTTGGTCAGACTGGCCACCAACCCAAAGCATCAGTATTTAATGACCTGGGAATGTGACTAAATAACCAACTATCTTACGCATTACACCTTTAAATTGGGTGCATAAATGTGAAACATTTCATTAACTGTTTATTTAATTCTTGTAATTTAGTAGTTTAGTAATTTATCAAAAATGATCCCTCATAGGCACTTTGGATTACTGATCCCAGTGTGCTCTCCCACATTCCAAACACCATCCATCTACTCTAAACGTGTTAAAATCAGAAGGACTCACACATGCTGTGTTCAAGTGTCCTTAAATAACCAGAGAATCTCAGACCAACCCATCATAAGCCCCACCGCTGTCACCCAAAATTTGTCTCCTTTGCTCCAGAGGACCCGTGCTGCTTTGTGGTGAGTTGCCTGTTTTTATTTATATCGACAGGGCGGAGAGGTGGAGAAAGCTGAGATGAGAGGAAGGATACCAACCCACAAACCTAACACATGTTAGGACACAGCACTCCAGAGACGTGCTGCACCTGCTGTGGACCCTGGCACGCAAGGCTCATCTCTACAAAGACACTCACAGCTACACACACACATACACACACACCAACTTTATTTTATCTGTGTTCATTTTTTACTTTTTCTTGTGTTTTGTTTTTTGCTACCATCTTACACTCATCTATATGTTTCTAAGCTTTGACTGTATTGTTAGTATTGTATTGTTAGTTAGTTGGAAATGTTTTTTTTCATTATTCAGAAAGTCTTATTGCAATTAAGCAAGCAATTTAGTGGTATCAAGAAGCCTGTATGTATAGAAATAACCACGTAACATCAAAGAGAATTCACTCATCAATCAGAGAAAAATAAGTCCTACAAAAGCAGTATAAGTATTTCACTGCAAGTAAAGCTGTTGCCAAAGTGAATGTCCTTTTCTAAGACAAAGATGACGGTGATAATTGTGACATGAGATATGATAAACACCCTGATTCGCCTGTGCATGAGTGACAACACTGGATGCAGAGGGTACACCAGGGAATCTGATTGATATCGCCGCTGACAGTTCAATCTTAAATCTCTGATTCACATGAGGCCACATCCCATTTATACCCACTTCCGTCGTTAATCAGTCCACTTCTGCCCTCATTACAAATAAAAACCAAATGGACTCTGATAAAAATCTATGTCTATATGCTGGGTTTGGTTACATGAGTAAAACTGAAATTTGCTAGATCACAGACTGTATTTCTGTTTCTTTCCTTGGTATGTCTGTCATTTACACAGTCGCGGTATGTTCTATAAATGGCTGTCAGAGCAAAAGCTAATTAGCTGTCTGGAAAGCACTAGTCCTCTGCAGGGCTGGGTCAATTCAGTGGGAAAGAGGATGGAGACTGTGGGGGATTGTTTATTTGTCAAATGTGGTTATTACCTCTGTCAGGCCTCCTTTTGAAATCTCAGGCTTTTGAATCACTGATGGCAACGTAAAAGCAGTGTTTTCTTAGTCAATATAAGTCCAGAAAACTCAAACAATTAACAGGCTGCTCTGAAAGCTAATATTTTCAGAAATAGATGTGTATTTAAAAGACAACACTGAACGAGCTACAGATTATCTGTGAGATCAAAAAGCGCTTTTGCTTTGCTCAGCCCACAACTCTTTCAAGCCGGGCCACGTTAAAATAAATATGGAAAACGGCCTGAAGTTTAAAATCACACACAGATGATGAGAGCTGATGATGTGTGTAGTCGCATGCCGTGGGAGCCCATGTGCTCACTGCAGGAATATAAATGGAGTTTTTAATTGTTTCTGACTCAGGTCTGTGGGCTGGGTTTGGGTAAAGCCAATTAGGAGACTGGAGGAAACAGTGAAGAATTGTCTGCGGAAAAAGGCTATGACTTTCTGGCAGACAGTGTATGCGGCTGTGTGTTATTGTGCACATTATGTGAGACGACTGGAGCATTCTTTCGCATGTGTGCATGTGAGTGCTTTTCTGTTTGTGCGCAAGTGTATGTATGTGAGACAGCGAGTGCCCTTTGAGTTCGGGGAAGAAAATGTCATATGGCATATCTGATTACGTGTTGCGATGGTGTACAGTATTTAGCTTTTTTTCCCACCCCCTGAAACTGAAAGCCCTGACCACTGCGAAAGCATCTGGAGACTGAAATCAGACCCAGAACTCTGGTCAGACTTGGAACCAAAACAGAGAGAAAAGCCATGCAGAGAAACCAGCTCTTTGGTTTTATGTGACTTGTGTGGTGTTGACTTTCACCCCATTGTTTTGAACGGTCGAAAGTGTTTCAAGATGAAGAGAAAAGCTGTCAGTAAAATTTACGATGCACTTCACTGATGTGAAGCTTCATGCAGTATGTGAGGTTGAGTTTTCCTTGCAGCATGTGTGTCACTGGTTACTGTGTCACTGAGACAGCTTCCTGCATTTTTTTTATTGTGTTTGGCATTTAAACTAATTCTAAATCTGAAATCCAACATTCGAGAGACAGACAGAAACAGGCAGTGAAAAAGGGGAGTCCCCCAATGAAACACATTGCTTTATGTGGAACTCATGTTGTGAATTACATGTTCCCACACTTCTCTATCGCCAATGTACAGCCTATGATTTCTTTATGATGTATACTGCATGTGAATCTTGGCGCCAAATGCTGGATGGCCAAAACCTGACATTTACCATTATTATTTTTGCTTTGATCCCAAATTAGCCTGATTTATGTTTTTTTTATTATCCAGAGGAAGAAGAATAATACACCACAAAACAACAAAATTACCTTTGAGATTTAAAAAAATGCATATTCGATAGCTATTTTTACAGTTTAACAGTGCATTCTTCTTTCAACATTACTGTCATATGATTTAATCACTGTTGACAATGGTGCCAAAAATGCTGCAGAGCTGCTCGTTTTATTGAATTGAATTTTCAGTACCAGCATGGAGAAACTAAACAAGAAATCCCTATTGATACCTCAGATATTTACAATGCAGTGTTATTATAAATAATGAGGTCCCTAAGGTTTGCATGATGACAGTTTGGTAGTTGTTACTAGCAGCCATTTAGCCACACTGAGCTCCCTGGTGGCCTTTAGACTCCCAGAGAGAGAGCGCTACAGTACCACATTCATTTCACCACTGCTGATCAAAAAACATATTACCCTGATGTGAATGTATGTACAGCATGCCTGCACATGTGTAGTGAAGTATGTTAGTATATGGGTTTATACACTGCATTTCTGTACGCGCTGAGTACATGTGTGTTGGTACTCTGTTTATGTGTGCATGACACTTGCTGTATGTTCCTGCATGTGTGAGCCTAAGGGTGTGAGCCAGTGTGAGTGCATGTGTGTGCTCGCAGTGCATAGACTCAGCTTAGTGCGTACTTGTGTGCGTGTCTGTGTGTGTGAAGAGGCAGATGACCTGATTGGTGGCAGGGTGGCCAACTGGTGAGGGCTAGTGTTTCCTCTGGCATAAAAACTCTCTGCTTGGATCATCACTGTAACTACGGAGGGGGAATTTGTGTGTGTTTGTGTGCAGGGAGGCAGTGAGAGCATTATCACTAGCAGTATTAACAGTCTTTCGTCTAGCCTGGGTGCCTGTAAATTAGGTGTGCTTTTTGAGTTGTCATCTGGGGCTCAGGTGACTAAAATAGTGCAGTCCTGCATTGTCCAAATGAGACATATATCCAAGTTCAGCTCATTCTTTTCCTCTGCAGTCTTAGAAGAGGTCAGACTTTATTTTACTTTATTTGTTGCAATGTACTTTATTCCTGCATCAGCAGGCAAAGAGGGAAAGAGAGGAGACCCGGGCGGAACAGCACGATGGTGAGGAAAATGAGAGCATTTGGGGCAATCGGCCATCACGAACTGCCTCCCTCGCTGATAGAGGAATGACGGGTGGCTGTATCTCTCCATTGGTGAGAAATACACCTTGCCGGCTCTGCCTTTTCTGTGTCGCCTCCCTGTGGGCCAGCCTCCCATTTATGGAGGGGCTGGCGGCAGAAGGGGCCGAAGGCAAAATTTTAAGGTACCTCCAAAAGCATATAGGGGGCAGCATATCACCAGAGTCACTGCCAACTGCTGTCATGATACTGTCTGCTGTAAGTTAGTTATCTTGGGCTCTGTAATTATCTTTGTTTGTAACTTTGTAACTAATTGTTAGCAACTGTTAGCTTAGCTTAGCAGTGAAGCTAATGGGACTACTGCTTACTGATGTCTCCCTAGATCGCGACAGTACGGAGGTCATTTGCAGCAGCTCCGACGAGGACGTTATAACTTCGGGGATGACAAGACACAGCAGGCGGGGACCGGAGAGAGGAGAAACGGCATGTAGAAATGAAATATTTTCACATCACACTTACTCTGTGAATTGAGGATTTATTTAGACAAAACCAGAGGTGATTGTGGAAAGACAAAACACAATGGTGCTGAGTTTTATTTTGTTTATGTCTCATGTGAATGAAGTGTGTATTACGATGATTTAACAAGGCAATTAAGTTTGTCTTAGTTTGGTAAAAGACAGAAACTTGAATTCAGAAGATGAAAAGTTGCAATTTTCTGTTCATAAAGAAAATAGGTGTAAGAATATTTCTTGACATTTTGTGAGTTTTCTTTTTGTTGACTTATTAGACTGAACGTTAAGAGAGCTTGTGAAACTTAGTGAACTTGCCACTCGTATACATCTCTCAGTTGAAACAACAGGACTATGAGACTATTGCCTTTAGAGGTACAAAGTGGTATTATGAGACAGTATGGGCCGGGGCTAGCTGGTTAGCACACTAACTTCAGTATAGATATCCCTGAAACAGAACCCATCTGAGCAATTGTTTGTCTGCTTCGGGGATGGTGTGGCTCTGTCCAAGAAATACCTTGTTAGGTGGCTGTGTGAGTGCATAACTCAAGCATATAGGTGGGTGAGACAGGACACCCCTCTGTGGTCAGATTAACTTTCTCTGTCTCACCTCACATTTCCAGGACGAGGACCACCCCCCTCTTGTTTCCACTCTGTGTGCATCTGGCCGGGGGCTCACTCTGGTCTGACTCTGGGAAAGGCAGGTCTGCCTGGGGCTCTTTGGAGAAGAAGCTTCTGCTCACCTGCTACTGTCCTAGAGGGAGAGGGAGGCAGAGAAAAAATACAGGATGGACAGTTTTAAGAATACAAACTCTATTCTACTCTCTAATCTACCAGTTTAATTTTACATAATTACATTATAAGTCATTTTGAGCCATTCATTTATGTAAACAAAGGAGAAATAGCTAGAAGATTAGAATGCACAGTTCTCAAATACACTTAATCAGACAAATAACCAGACTTCCTTGAAAATTTTGGGACAAGAAAATGTCAGAATAAGCTTACAGATATACAGCAACAACATATTGGGTTTTGGAGATGTGTGATTAACGTGTTGGCAAAAAGGTGCCTGCTTTCACACCCAGCAAAGACAGCACTTTGATTTGGTCTTAATTCCTGTGAAAAAAAATCTGGGTCCTTGGCTGCTACCGCTCGACCATGTTCACCACCCTGTGATGGTAACCCTGTCCATGTGGCATTTAATGCCGTCAGTGTAAAGTTTATCAGTACCTTTTTGTAAGACGTAGCCTACAAGTAACTAACTAACTGTGTGTGTGTAGGTGGGGGAGTGGTGGTGGTGGTGGGGGGGGGGTAATAAAATAGAACTGCATGCGTCCACCTCAAGACCACAGTTAAGTTTTACAACAGTATGGAAGCTTCACTTTGGCTCTGATTTATTGCCTGAACTGCAACAGTTTTCCTCTTCACTTTAATTTGTAGTGGTCAAACCACTGTCCATAAAGAAATAACACACCAAAGATTTATGATTCAAAGGCACTCTCTCTCTCCACATATTGTGGACACAGTTTTGGAGAGAAAAAGGTAGCTTTGTGCTTTGTTTTATGGAGAGTATTGGGAACTGATGAAATGTCCTTGGGATGTGTTTGTGATGATGTGAGGGCAAAGATAAATGTCAATGCATTCATTCTAACTCCTAAAAGAATTGCATAAAGCAAACCAGCAGACCATTGAATGCAATGCGAGACAAACAGGTTTGCACACAAAGCCTTAACAAATACAATGCAGTAAGTATGTGTGAAATAAAAAAAACGTCCCATGAACATAATCCATTCACAAACACAGTACAAGCACAAGTGTATGCACACAGCATATTCCTATGTGCCTATAAATAACTTACTCATACACCACACACAGGTGAAGCTGTAAGTCACTATTTTGTCCCTGAAACACCTATTTGTGTGGTAGGCCAACTGGATGACAACACACACCAGGGAGAGCTGACCTTCACCACCACAGACAAAAACATCACTTCATCAGCCACCTCAACTCTGCTGCAGGCAAGGTGGAGGGATACTATGGAGAAACACATCGGGTTTGTGGCATTTGTGGCATTGACTATATACAGTATAAGGTATGGTTAAGGCTGGGCAACTAACACAACTTGGTAAAGCAGAAAAAATGTCACCACCATGCCCATTTAGTAGCTGTTCTGGAGCTTTCAATTGTATCACATGATCTTTATGAGAAAAATGTGTTTCCCTAATTTTAATGAAATTCCCATTTCATTGAGCACTTAAAGGACGTTTTGCCCATGTTGACTTAAAAGTTCATTCTTGACCTTGGAAAGGAAACGGCAGATAAGGAAACAATCTCACTACAAGGTCCATTTAGTTAAACTGTTCTCGAACTTTTGATCAAACTTGATTTAAGATAAGGGATAGATGGCCATCATGGCAGAACCCTTGTTGCTGGCATCATAAGCATGCACCAGTCCACCAACACACCCATCCACCAACAAGAGCTTCACATGCATGCTATCCACCATGGTGCATACACCACACTACGGCCTGCATTGTCAATGAACACGGCATTGGATGTGAATTTACAGAATCACTTGGACACTCAGATGACCTTTTTCTAGAGGTGCCATTTTACACCAACATTCAACAATCTTAATGTGAGAAATCCATAACAGGAAAGGTAGAGACCACCTTTGGCCCCCACAGTAGTTCTAGATTCTAGATTTCTAGATAGATCTAGATTTTAAAAACTCTTGCTCTCCTGTCTTGCTTTCACACATGCAAACTATAAAAGCCAAAGAAATGCTCCACAGTGGGCTGAGAGTCACCCTGGAGCATGAACTGAAGGACAAGTAAACAAGGTAGGGGAATATACCAGGAAAACAGCTAAATTAAAACATCACAAAAGAACCCCTGCAATCTATTGGCCATCACAGATTGATGATACAGAATATACTGTAGCAGCATTGCTCCAGATCCCAGTGTCTCAGAATGACAAGTTCCATCTGTAAAACACTACAACAGTTGTGCATGTAGCGTATCAAACACAGTCATGGACATATTTCAATTCTTAAATTCAAAGCACTCAGTTTTGTTTGTGTTTTTTCCACTTTCATTAACATGCTAAAAATAGCAGAACAGAACACTGTAAATGTTATTTCTCTTCTCCACGACACTAATTCAGTGTATGCAAAAATCATTGGAATAATTGCGTTTTAATTTTCAGAATGCTGGAAACATTCAGGACAAAATGCATTTTTGCTTTAAAAAGAAAATGACAGTGATGCAGATAACTTCATGGTTATTTGAAGAATTATGCTCTTTGCAGTTCAGTTAAGAATCCAACTGGTTTCATACTAACGCTAATGTAGTGCCTGACCTTTCATATCCCCTGGAGCTGTATTCACACACACACACACACACACACACACACACACACACACACACACACACACACACACACACACACACACAC
>JBBPCS010000573.1:4846675-4861998 GCA_037974645.1 Hollardia meadi | reverse complement strand
CTCTCTCTCTCTCTCTCTCTCTCTCTCTCTCTCTCTCTCTCTCTCTCTCTCACACACACACACACACACACAGACACTGCCTCTGTCACTGTCTGTTTGACATTAAAGCTCCCTCTGCACCAGAAGGCAGTTGTTTATGTAGATATAAACTATTACTCTAATTACCCCATATGTAGTCCTCCAAAACAATGACGCTCTCTGATGAATATTTAACAAGTGAACTCATACACACACATATGCATAATAATGATATGTGTGCCATCAAACACTGCCTAATTAGTTTATCACACACAAACAGTATGAAAAGTGTTCATCCTCTTTTCTCCTCTAGTGATCATGGACACTGTGTGTACATGTTTACACTTATTTAGCAATGGTGACTAATCCTTAGCACTGTGACATGTCATGTGTGATGCACAAATGTTGTAAAACATATTGTACATGAGCTTTGATAAGGAAATCTGTCAGCGTATGGAAGTTTGCAAAGTTGTGAGAGAACAATGTGGCAACCCATAAACTCTGCAAACACAAATATGTGTCCTTATATTATGGCACAAACAATGCATATTTTAAATCCCATAGTCATAAACAAGCATAAGGCATTAACCGTGTTTTCATGTTACATGCATTTTCCATCTGCCATTCTGACCATCAGACACATGATCTGCCAGCATTTGCTGGAATTCAGCTAGAGGTCAAAGAGGTCCGAAATATTACACTCCTCAACGCAGCCACAATCTCTCTTCAAGTTGGATAAATCAGCGCTAATCGGAGCCCAGCCAAGAGAAAATAAACTCCCTCCTATATATGATGAGTGAAAAAGGAGGGTCAAGATAAACTATGCTTTAAACTGTGTAGTTGTAGATTAATCACTTTTAGATTGTGGGAAACACACATACAGAGCACAGAGCTCTTACACCTATAAGCATACATACACTATACATAAACATCTTTAATCACATATTCTCACACATATACAACTGGCCACAACTGCAAAAACAAACATATCCACACAAAAATATTAATGTTCACTGAGCTTAAAGTAACATTTTACATCACAAAGTATTTTTAAGCAAAATAATTAAGGTATGAGGTATTAAGGTATAATAATTAAGGTAAAAATTGTGCCCAATATAATTCCTCAAACTAAAGTGAAACTATAATGCTGCAGAAAATACATTTGTCTTTGCCTGATTGAGGCTAAAAATAGATGTTGTGGTTATGAATAGACCTTGATCAAACATTAATAAAATAGCAGTTATAACAGTTTCAGTTGAGAATCAGAAGAATAGACTCAAAACAGAAGTTACCAACACGTTCCATATTTAACTAAAATATCAAAACTAACCTCCTACACTCTGTCAAAAGCTATATTTATTGCTCGGTTTCAGAGCAACATTTGTTTGGCATTTTGATCTTGTACTTCTTCATGGGTGTACACAGGTGTGAAAGGTTACTTTTCTTTGACATAGTATCTTTTGCACCCCTGCGGCAGACTTATACCTGTTTCATGCCACTTTAACTGACAAACTAGCATGTCAAGGTGAGCTTGTGTGTTCCTAGCAAGTGCTAGCCGTCAAGATTTTTAGCTACTATGGCTATCACCATATCCTCTTAAGGGAACACTGAGGTGGTGCAACCCATTCTCATTCCAGCTCATCACATCACAGACGTTTTGTCATGCTCCCTTCACATCTTATCCTGACACAAGGTACCCATTGGCATCGCTGGCTGACGCTCTAAGCCTCCACTGATGCACAACGGGCCCTTTGGCGACCGTGGCTGACATGCTTAGCCTTCTCTTTAGAGTCAGGGTGCCGACGTGCAAAGGCTTGCGCCCCACTCATTTTATTCTGACGCACAAGGTCTACGTTACTTTGGTTATGTTTTGGCACAAAAACTACATAGTTATAGGTTTAGGAAAAGATCGGTGACATTTGGTTAAGTTTAAGCACAAAAACAACGTGGTTTGGTCTAGGAAATGACTGGTGACACTTGGTTTCAAACAGGACGCAAACTCCGGTCTCCTGGGTGAAAGTCGTGTGTGTGACGCCAAAGGGTAATAACCTTCTGCACCTGGATGAGACACGAGGCTGAGCTGGGGGATGAAAACAGGCTGAGTGGTGGCCCTTGTCCAGCCGCTTGTTTTACCATTCCAGGGGAAGACCCCCCTCCCTTCTGCATATGGGAGTGAAGCTTGGCCAGTTATTGCTCGCAGACACCAATTCCTGCAAGATTTGCAGGGCCATGCTCCTTGAGTTGTGGAGTGGCACTTAAGCATGTTCAGGAGGAGGAGGAGGATAAAGATGAACTTAATGTGGATCTCCTCGGCTATGAGAATGAGGACGAAGAGGATGCCATTCTTCCCTCTGCACAGGCGTCATGGCCTGACAGGTCGATCAGCGGGGAGGTGCAGCCCACCCCTGTGGTAGACAGCAATGCATGCTAATAATGATGAAGATGTCACAATTGTTTTCGTAATGGTGAAATCAAACGTGTCTGCTTTCTGTTGCAGAATGGTACTTTAAAGCTGGAGTACGGGACTTGTTCAAGCCCTTACCAAAGGAGTACACAAAATGTTGATTAAGCTGAACACCACCAGATAAATCTTGTTGTATTTCACAGTATAGCAGAGCTTTTAAGTCAGTGTCTGTGGTAACATTCCCACGCTGGCTTATCGGTAGCGACGCGTTTTAACAAAGATTGATTTCCAGAGAAGAAGAAGGGAGCAACCATAGGGAGAGATTAGGCTACAACCATGGGCTACAGACTACAGCAACTAGAAGTATGTCAAAGCCTATGGCTTGGTTTGTGTAATTTCTCTCACTGCCAGAGCACAGACACAGAAGTTCCGCACTGCAGGTTTATGGTAAAGTATAAGGCCACCCTTCCACCAGGATTATAATTTCTAGTTCATGTTCTTTGTCGAACTAAGGAAAGGAACGTTTAGAATTTCGGAAATATACAAATTTACCGGTTTATGGTTAAAAGGGAGAAACCTAGAGAGGGAAAGAGAAGTCATTCTACTGACAATGTGACTGTCTGTTAGATTTCCAGCAGGTGCAGTGGTAAAGCAATTGTTGCACAAGTTGCACAAAAGCCACACATCCCTGCCAATAAAGAACAACCACACAGAAGCCACTGATAGAGTAAAATGATAGCAAGACAGTGGAACACAGAGGGATGAACTCAAAAGCTAAACAAACCCCACAGCACACAAACCTATTGCTCTGCTCTGTCAACTTGTAACCCAGCTCCTACACTACAGAGCACTGACACGGTTCCCCCGGTGTGCCACCTCAGGCAAAGAGGCACGACGGTCTTGGCGGATTTGTAAAAGAGAGGTATTCTGTATAGAGTGATGTCTGGCCCAGAGGGAACAACAAGCCTGCCATTCCCCGCACCTCCACCTCCCCAGTGACCTTTCAAAATACAGAATACAATACTGGCAGATACTAGAGCTCCTATCTCACCAGGCTCTTAAAGGATCAAAGAAGCCTTAGACCTGGAACACACAGACACACAACAAGTGCTTGTACAGATACACACATGTACAGTAGGTGCGCGTGACTGTGTACCTACATGTAGGGATATTTATACAGGCAAATATGTACAAACAAGCAGAGCAAGGACATACAGTACATGCAAAACTGACACCCAAAACAAAATCTGAACACCCCCCCCCCCACACACACACACACACACACCTGCACACAAAATCACTCCAATTACATGTCTTTTTTAACCGCTCTCCCTCAATGCAGTCCGGAGGGACAGACGATGGGAGCGATAGAGAAGGAGAGGATGAGGGGACGAGAAGGGTGCCCGAAGCCAAAACGAGTCGGCTTTCAAGAAGAGTCATCTAAGCTGCCAGACCCTGTCTTTTCTTTTGCAAAAGTTAATCCCCTTCCCTCTCCAAGCAGATATGATCCCTCGTCTGCAGGAAACTACCTGCATGAATAGAAGCAGGTGAACTGTCTGGTGATTCTATCGCCGGAGGAGCGATTGGATTCCACAATACAGAGATGAGTCTCTATCTTTTTTTTATGCTTCTCTAAAGCAGGTCCAGTGATCAGAAACATACCTCTGTATTGTTGGTGTGCCAGGCTGAAATGTGAGTATGTGTGTATACTTGCTTGTTACAGGCTTACAGATTACAAGCCTATTGAAGCAGACTTTCTTCTGCTGTGGTAAGTCGGCTGTAGGAGTGAGACGGGTGCTACTTTTACAAACTATTGATAATGAATAACAGGCTTTTTTACACAAGTAGCCCAGTCTGTGCCCGACACCTAACAAAATTCTTGAGCTGAAGTGCTTTGATAATACCGACTCAGTAGTCTTGAGCTGCATATTAAGTACTCAGCTCAGGGCCATGCCACACAAGGCATTCTTTACTATTGTTATAATAAAGCACAAAGCAGCCATGTTCAGCCAATCAATCAAAACTTCATGTTGCTTTAAGAATTCTCTTTTCTGTATTGTTTCTGGAGAAGGAAATTCCTACCTCTCACAAAGATTCCCAGTTGGCCCTTTTAACAACAGACTTTTTGACGTGTCTTCACAGGTAAAGAACAGGTGTAATTAATAACAATGATTAGGTCCATGGTCATACTGTCCATGCGGCTGATTGACATACCTTATTTGGACACTGAAGGGGAACAGGACCCTAATTAATGGTAATTAATTGCACCTGTGCTGTAACGAGTCAAAATGTCTGATTTTTCTGATTTTTTTTTTTATTGATCCTGGTTCTAATCAAATCCAAAATAAACCAAAATATGTTGATTTGCCTTTATTTTGAGCCTCGAACAGTCAGTGTTCATAGTACATATGAAGCAGTTTTGTAATTCTTGTTGGTTAAGATAACTAGATTCTATGTGGACATAAATGCAAGCAGAAATAGAATAAGCAGAAACAAAAAGCATTTCTATACTTCATATTGCTACTGAGTCCTGTTTACCAAGCTTGGCTTTTCAGTCTTGTCACAATCCCAAAATCACACATTGAGGTCGTCTTGCAGGTCTTCCTGTTTCAATCTGCCTCAACCATGGATATTGTTTATGTCTAATGTGATGCTGTACAGGCCTTGTATTCATTGAGAAGAGGAAATACTGTTTTTTCTCCATGTTAAGATAAACACACCACACATTAGCAGACTTTGTGATTGTACTTGTGAATTGCATTTTATTGCAAGTGTCTGTTTACTTGTTTGATGAAAAGTGCTTAAATAAACATGGAACCAAATTGATTTGATCAACTTTACAAAATGGCTCAATGCAGTTTTATGTGATGAGAGATTCAATGCACTCTGCATTTTAACTGTGTCGCATCATTAGTAAAAGTTTATCTAAAGCTACTTTTATGTGTCCGTAAAGCTGAGAGGGTTATTGGAAGACTTTGTGTGTTAGACTGACACTTGAGACGATTAAGAAAACATAAATAAATAAAACGCACAAACAAACGGCCACATGCTCATTAAAACATGATTCATTGGAATTTTACTGGCATTTATTCATTCTCATAAGTACAAAAATGATTCATTATCTTTGGCTATTATATCTAATCAGAGTTATGCGGGGCCAGAATGTGTGCATGTTGGAAAGTGTGCGTGTTTACATGTGCATGTGACTTATTGGGACTCATTGTGGGTGCACTTAACATAGTTGTTCATCAGCAACAGAGTGATAGGTGTCTGAACTGAACAGGCTGGCATAGTTTCCATTCGGACACACAGTGAGGAGTTCACTTGCGTGTTTAGGAGGGAGAGACAGTCACTCTCAGGCCGACCACAATTATATTTCGAAACCTCCCGGCAGCCGCCCACTGATGACCCCTCAGTACAGTATTAAAACCTTCTGCCATCATCAATCACTGTCAAGTAAAGTCAAGTTGTATAAAATTTCTTTAAAAGTGCTTTTAGCAAATGTTCTTCACAGTGAAAGACATGATGAAAAATAAGAATAAGATGTACAGCAAACACAAGAAAGAACAAACAATTTACAAACATCACCAAAACAATTTCGCCATCCCCAGCTGACCACATGCTGACTCAAGTAAGTCCAGTCACATAATAAAAACAATGACTCTTTGAGCAGCTATTACCATCATTTATCGTGAGTTTACACTGATTGTTTTGACTCTGTCAGGAATCAAATGGAACCATACTCTTGGCATCTTGCTGAGGTTAATGCTGCAGCTTTGGAGCCAATTCAAAACATGGCTCTCCACCAAGGCAACCACTGCGCTGCTGAGTACTATCAAATTCCCACCAACACGTCCCTCAGCACTTTAAATGCAGAGTGATATTGGAAGTAATATGCTCAGCTGTGTAGGACGGAGATCAGTTTGATGCTGTGGAAAGATTGCAAAAGCATAGGGGACGCACAAAAAGCCTGAGATGGTATAACTTAATTAGTGGTGGGGTGTAACTAAATACATGTACTCAAGTACTGTACTTAAGTACAAATTTGAGGTTATTGTACTTTACTTGGGTGTTTCCATTTTATGCAACTATATACTTCTACTCCACTACATTTCAAAGGTATTTCATTACTACTTTACCGCTTACAGTTTGCATCTCCAACTGGGGTGATTTTGAATTCTCTACTTCTCAAGCAAAAAAATTATTCAAAATCCTTCTTGGATTAGCTGGAAAGTGCCAAATGTCACAAACCTGACAACACAGCTGTTTATCTGAGCTCATTGAGATATCACATTGAGATATAACACTACAAATGATGATCTGAAGCATTTCTGTAGAACTGAGATGTACATCTACAGCATTAAAATATGACATACACATTAATCGGCAGTAATATTAATCAAAAAACATAAAAGTAAATCATCGATGGGGACCATTTGACTGCACAGATTTTACTTTTCATACTTCAAGTAAATTCTTCTGATAATTCTTTTACTTTTACTTTTACTAAAAGTAACTTTTACTTACTTGACTTTTACTTGTCACAGAAAACATTTTCACAATGTGGTAATAGTACTTTAAAGGATCTGAATACTTCTCCCACCACTGAATTTAATCATGCATATAAGAAGGCAAAACAGAAACATTCAAAAACATTGATTTTTTATCCCCCACCCCCCCTGCTAACCCTTTCCAAGTTTTGAGCCTCATTGGGAGTGATAGCATTGTTATGAAGCCAAGCTTTTATGAGCTTTCGCCCTTCATGTTGATGATGGGATCCCTTTATAGCAGAATGACTGCTTTTTGCTAATGACCTCTGGTTACTTTAGCATTAGTGTGCTGGCTTTGCAAGAGGAACAGAAAACCCACAAAATACTTGGACTCTTCTTTATTGTAAAAATATAAATAAATAAATAAATAAATAAATAAATAAATAAATAAATAAATAAATAAATAAATAAATAAATAATAAAAAAATAAATTCAATAACCATTGTCTTTTTACAGACACCATTGAATTGCACTAAGAAAAAAAAAATAGAGAGAGAGAGAGAATCATTGTGCCCGTTTTCAAGCCCCATCCCAGGGAACAGATGTTGTTCATTCTGCTTGGCTGTACTGAGGAAGAGCACCAAATCGTGCTGTTTTCAGCCCAAATAGCTCACGCACAATTACTCTGCCGGGGATCTGTGTGCGTTGGCACGTTGCTGCAGTTCCCCCTTTGTTTTCTTAATAATTAGCTTGTGTTTTCACAGGGGGGTTGTATGTGTGCGGGGGAAGCCAGCCTTTTCAAGTCTACCCCTCCATAGCTTCTCTCTCATATCCTACCTTATTTTCCGTGTCACTCTCCCAATGCCCAGGGCCTGCATGATGAATGAATGAGAGTTCAGGTGTTTTTGCTGAAGCTCACATTTGATCTGAGGAGCAAAGTAAAATGATGAAAAGTGGCACCGTTTTTGCATCATTGGCCTCTTCATTCCTGGAAGGTTTGTGAATTCTAGAGAGGATCAGAGCAACGGTCATGGCGAGTGTTAGGTGGCTTAATGGCAAGGCATATGGCCGTTCACGCTGTATTAATATTGAATGAAATGAGGCCTGGCTCGAGCAACGACATAACTATTTGAAGGAAACATATTTTCAGAATATTAATTTTTTCGTTGACAACCTGAAATGGCAAAAGTCATATTTGATGTCCAGAATTGTAAAACTTGTAAAATAAATTTAAACCTGTAAAACAAAAACATCAAGTATACAAAGGTGTACTGTCCTAGCAGGGTTTTTTTTTTTTTTTTTACTTTGTCTGTTTCTAATGTGAGTTCAACACATGAATTCCACTGTTAAACACACTTCCGCTGTAAACATGTCAGTCAATAGTGGCTGTGTTTGACCAGTGGTCGATATGCTCTGTGCGAGCCAATCTCATTGATTTTCCACCTGCTCAGCCGCCTCGATCACCTTGACCCCAACGGGATCTGTTTACATGGCCTCTGTTAATTAAACTGAACCGAGGACACCCATTTGATAAAGAACACATTGATAAAGACACAGTCACTTACACACACTTGGGAGCACATCTGTAGTCAGCTGGCTCACACGCACATTCGCACAAAACACATTTTAGACGTTTCAGAAGAAGCAGAGGGTCACCAGTTCAATCCGTGAACCCTCTGGGAAAAATGTGGGTAGGGAAGGTCAATGAGTAACACTCACAGCTGCTGCGAAAATTCCCTCAAGAAAATCATTTCCATGGCAAATGTTGAGATTAAGATTCGTTAATGATTGAAAATAAAACTTCTTAATTAGTTAAAAAGATGAGTATGAGAACTACAAGTTTTCAGTGACTTTTGGGCTAAATGATGGCGGTCATCACTGTCTGTGGAAGCCAGGTGGCTCAAAACCAACTGCTCCTGTAGAGCTGCTTAGTTACCTAGCTGCTTGTTTATAGAAGAGACCATGCACGCTTTGTCAACTTTCAATAAAATGTTAAACACAGGCATTTCTCTCTCCCTTTCTTTCTCTCTCTCTGTGTCCAACACACACACTCACACACATGTTGAAACATGTGTGATCAAACATGACCTACTTGGATGTCTCCAAATTCAGCCGTTTCAGCCCTTCTAGATCATTAGACAACCTTTCAGTCATCTCTGTGTTCTTCTGGTAATCTTCGCAGTCACAGTAATCATGCATCTGCTCACTGGCTTGTAGAAAACCTTGTGTCCAAGACAGCCTGGTCTCACCAAATGTAGGTGTACTGGTAACAAACCACTGTCTTAAGTCATTTCTTTTCTCAAGTAACGCTGTCCGGATTAGGCTTTTGGGCTTTTTTTTCTCATGAATCTTTAGCCGTAAATGGAAACAATGTAAGATGACGTAGTATAAAGAGCAAGAAACTCCACAACTGGAGGAGCTTGGGGTGGTGGATGAGTCAAACAAGCAGTGGACCTTAACCCACGAGACTGGAGTTCACATCCTGTGTGAAACCAAAAGTTGATATTGACCGTTGTTAATTCTTGTCGTTAAGTTACATAATGTTTTGAACTTACGTCACATAAGTAACGTAAGTTACGTGACGTGCATTCCTAAACCCAACCAAGTCTTTCTGTTTCCTAAACTGCGACCATAGGTCATGTGACTAATGTCTAAAATATAAAATGCGGACGGAATTAATTGACATGCGCATGAAAAGCTTAAAATGCATGAAATGACACGCAAAATGACCTTAAAAGTGGCGTGCTATTCATACGCAGATGAAGTTAAGATGAAGTTAAGCTTCACTTAATGTTCTATTCATACTCTATTCATACCCATGAGATCACGTTGGTCGAAGAACTTTAGCTGAGTCTGAACCCTTCTTCATGACTGCCATTAAACCTTTTCATTAAGACACTTTTTAATGGTAGACAATACTGCTGAAATCATGCTGAGTTGCAAAATGTTGTCTTTGCATTGAGTCCTTTATGTTTCTCACGCTGCCAGGGTGAAAGTTCCTGTTTTCAAGTCAAGTCAAATTTTATTTATATAGCGGCAATTCACAACAAAAGTTATCTCATGACACTTAACATGTAGAGTAGGTCTACACCACACTCTTTTATTATTAATTAATTTAATTATTAATTATTATTAAATTACAGAGACCCAACATCCCCCCATGAGCAAGCACTTGGCAACAGCCTTTTGGAAGGCGGGCACTTGAGCCATCCATACTAAAATGCCAACGCGTTCTCACCTCAGGTCGTAACATACCAACGTTTTGTCATGCGCCACTCACGTCTTATCCAGACGCACAAGGGTAACTTTGGTTAACTTTAGGTGCAGAACATCTGTGATGTTTGGTTAAGTTAATGCACAAAAAACACGTGGTTAGATTAAGATGAAGACTGGTGACATTTGGTTTCAAACGGGACGCAAACTCCGGTCTCCTGGGTGAAGGTCTTGCTTTGTAAACTTTGTTGCACTTCATCATTTGTTCAGGTCGTCTGATACTGATGCAGGCGGATTTACATTGCAGGTACATTAGACACTTGTGCATCTCTGCCTGATTCCAAGGGTACCTTGTGCGTCTGGATGAGACGCTAGAGGCCGTGACAAATCGCCAATATCTGACTAGCCATGGGACTGTGGGACACTGAATTAAAATGTCACACAAAAGGCAAATACACAGACATTGAGGTCACTGGCAAATGATGACTTGGCTCACTCTTCCTTTCTCAAATTTGCACAAATATCTACAAAACCCTCAATGCTAACCAACATCATCAAAAACATTTGATGTTCAATAATTGTTGAGCATCCAAAACCCACATAAATATTGTAAGGTGAACAAAAGCAGCTCTGCTACTGGCATCATTCGGTGAGCTCTTTTAACATATTCTAACTATGGAAACACACAAAAAGCAAGGTGCAGAAAAGTGTGAGCTTCAGTGAAGATCCATCAGAATTAGATACTTATTTTAAACACAAGAAATCTTAAATGACACCAATATGACAAACTTTATTCCCCAAAAGCTTTTTAGCTATCTTGCCTAAACCAAACGTCTGAATGGTAAAGTGGAGAAGAATTGTGAGATGTGGGCAATTTTGATGGACACATTTTAATATGTGCCACAACAATGCCACAATGTCTTATTTATTTTCCATACGATTGTTTTGGGTTGTTTTTCCTGCACACCCCAACACTTATGACTACCATATTCTACATAAAATGGGAGAAATGCATTTATATGCCATGACAATACTACAAGTTCTATTTTGAAAGCAAAGAAGCAACAGCAAAGTTATCATTTCCAGTGTAAATTAATTTTATATCCATTTATTGTTAAATCAATGCTGTTTTTTGCCTAACGCCAACACTTAGCTAACGTTTGCGTTTGACAAAAATTGGTGTTCTGAATTCCAGAGTTCATGCTTATTTTTTTTTAACAAAAGAACAGCGGCAGAGTTGGAGAATATTATTGCTGCTGTAGGTGTACTGGTTCAGGGGATGTGCACAAAAACTATACATGCATGCACACATACACACAAGCATACCTTCCTGCCTGGTGCGGGCTATTGATGAGGCTGTGGGAATGGGGTCACACCTGCAGTGGCTGGCAGGGGTGATAAACGATGTTGCTTTAAACTTTGGAGGCCGTCATTTTTGGGAGCCGCTGTTTACCCTGCATTGAAGTATAATGGGGGCTTTTGAAGGCCCGAGCACCGGGGACAGAGGCTGCCCTCTGTCTGCTGTTTTGAAAGGAGGAGAAAACCAGCCCTCGATTAGCTAATGACACATTCTGCTTCGATTTGCCATAATAGGACAGAGCAGCCCTCTGACATTAGGTCTGGCATTTCCTTCTCTGGCCGCTTTGGAAAGTTTCTCACAGCTTTCACCGGTCAAATCAAATAAATCAGTTTATCGCAGTTTTGGCTGATTTTTTTTTTTTCTTGAAATTGACAACAGGGTCACTTTTTATGATACAAATTAAAACAGACGTGTTCTTAAAAAGTGTGAACGTGCATATGAAAAGCCCTCTGACATTTGTTGCTATCACACCAACATATACATGTACGCATGTTACTCATACACCAGGAGCTGGTGAGCTCATGCTCCTCCGTCATCGCCTGCTTGAAAACCCTTGGACAGTGTTCGCTGTGTCAGACACCAGAGCTGCCTTTTCATGTTAGTTTGGAGAAGTCGTCAGGAGATCCTCTTACCACCTTTCTTATCAGATGAGGCTGCATATCTGGGCGCTCCTTTTCGTTTGTCTTTTAGGCCCAAAGCGATAAAGTGACACGAGAGTGACAGTCTAGACTGCAGCTGTCTCCGTGTGAAGCATTCCAAACCATTACTGAAAACCACTGCCTCTCTCTCACACATACACACCCATGTATATACATTCACATGCACTACACCAACACAATAATTTGGGTATGCATACACAGCCCTAACCCAGCCAATTGATGTCAAACCAAGCATGCAGCGACTGTGTATTAGATCATGATTAGCCCATACTGCCTGCAGCAAGTGGAACGTAGAACACCCTGATTTTTTTTTTCCCCACTTTTTTTTTTTGTTTTTTTAATGCAGTTATTAATACTAGCAACTTCTATTAAAAGTCTTATTTCAACTGTCATTCAAGTTTTCACTTTCTGTTCGATACATTTTAATTGTACTTTTCATGCAAATTTACAGCTATAAATAGAGAATTTAGGATAGAGTTTATTTATTGGATACAAATGCCAATAAGAGTAAGTACTGTAAGTAAGAAAAGTACTGTAAATACTGTTCTACATATGGAAAATTAGTAAGACTTAGAAAGTCCAACATGATTTTGGCTCTTTTATAGTTTAAATCAATACTTTACGTATAAGTATCTGTCCATGTATCTGGACAGAAAAGTACAAAAAAGGAAAAGCACAGCGACACGTGCTGTCAATTTTAACACGCCCGCACAGTATCACTTTAATTTTCATCAATGAAAACTTTTTTTTTTTTCCATTCAGAAAAAACTTTTCTTCCCATTTCTCTTTAAAATCAAGTCACTTCCCTCAGCGAAACAAGCCCAGAGGAAAGTTGCAACCATGACAAATGGGTTTCAAAAACAAGCATGCAGCAGCAATCTCCTCACAGCGCTGTGCATAGCGGTTGTCATTCATCACTCCATTGTAGCATAACATGGGACTTTCACAACAATTACTTCTATCATTAAACTCTATGCATTGTTGTGGTTTCCTCATGTGATAAGGGTGATTACTGGCCAAGCGAGAGCTAATCTTCTCCAATCTGCTCTGCGGTAAGAGGAAAAAGCAAACCTCAGCTTGCCATCCAAGCCTGACCAGAGAAAAGGTGTGTACTGCTGTGTTAGACTGCCCCCCTGTGTCTGCCAGGAGGACTATTTGATCATACCGTGGACCTCCTTATTGACCATCCATATGTTACTAAATACATGAATCTTCAACAATAGATCACAGATACATACTTTCTTTATTTAAAAAAATAAGCCTGAATGATTTCCTAAAGTTCTAAAGTGAATGTTGTTTCCAAAAAGTGAGTTTTTAACAAGTGTTACTGTGCACATAGAGTATTTGTTGGGGTGTGTGGATTAACAGACATTTGGTTCAGTGCTGCAGCAGAAAGGTGCATGTGGGGTTGACTTAAAATAAATGATTGTGCATTGTTTATTGTGTGAGGGAACATGCCACCCGGTGCAGTAGCAGGGATCATTGGTGTATTTTGATCGTTTATGGAGAACAATGGAGCTATGTGGCTCTGATGAAGTTATATCAGTCTATACGTGTTAATGGTTAATTGTCCTACTTTGTTGTCCTCAGTTCTTAGTTCTAAATGTTGATTTGTCAGTGACGTATTTGAAATTAGCTCTCGTTTACTGATAGGTGATGCAAAAAAAGTCACTGTAACTAAATTATTACTCAATTGCTTCTTACTCTGATGGATGTGGAATATATAAATGAACAAAATGTAAATGTTTTTCATTGGCTCCTTTTAATCTTGTAATCTTTCTAATTCACATGTTGAGTCAACGGCGTTGTTCCTGGTGCGTTATTTGAGATAATAGTGTCTGCAAAAGTTCTTAAAGGGGATGTAAATATTATTACCAGGGCATATAATCTGCTCCCTTCCCCTGCAGTCCAGTCATGTACAGTATATGGACACAGTGCTGTGCTCACAAGCTCTTTTACTCTCTCAGGCTACATCATTCACATCATCGTAAAAGTGGAGGCCCTTCATCACTTTACAGTACCCAGCGCTACCGTTAGCCCCAGGCTCTCACATCAAGGCCTGCAGCCTTCTGCCCCACACTAGCTGTAAACCTCGCCTCTGAGCGTAAGAGGGAAGAGGGATGAGAAGGGTTATTGATGTGCCATAAACCCCATTATTTATTTTTTTTAAAGAGAGGGAGGGAGGAAACGAGGTGTGCGGTGTGGAGAGGAGGCATTCTAGCTGCCCATTTCCAGCAGGTGCGTCTCTTTTGAGGAAAACTGAGGTGATTGTACGCGAGTTGTGCACAAGCTTGATTTGTTGTTTTGTTGCGCAGGAGCCCTGTAAACTGCAACAAGCAGAGAATTCAATTTGCAATTTGGACAAGCGTGTGAATATTCCCCCAATGATCCCCAATGCTGTTTGATTCAAATCAACCACTAACCCTTTGTTCTCAGTGATATCTCAGTGTATCCATAATACACACTACTTCTTCATTCTCGCAATTCAACTTTAGGCTTGTTTATGGATGAATTCATGGATCTATTAGGTACATTGTAAGGTACTGTAGATACTAAAAGAGTGTTTCATCTGGTGTGTGTGTGTGTGCGTGCGTGCGTGCGTGCGTGCGTGCGTGTGTAAAAGAGTTAAAAAAGACCCCCAAAAATGTGTTTTTCTTATGTTTATGACCCCTTAAATGTCTGACCTGAACTATTAACTTATATCTGTCCAAAGTTTGTCACTACAGAAGTGTTTTCACATATTTCTAATGAATAAGAATAAAGTCCCAGCATTCGAGTTAACCTATCCAAAATCCTCTTATAAACCTGTAAAGTTACTACGAGCTACTGCTCAGAGAGAAACACAAGTTTCTGAGTTTTTATAAGACCTGGCCAGCTGCCCTCATCTTCTTCCACAGCTGTGGAGTCTTCGTGATACAAAAGACAAGACCCACTCTCATCTGCACACCATTGCATCCTTCTTCTCAACCTGCAACACACACACACACACACACACTTCCCTCGTCCTGTAAAGGTATGTGTAAATATATGCGCACACTCCTGCATGAGAAAAAAAAGGAATAGAAACATGCATTCAGTGACCTTGTACATACCTGCATGAGAAACCCCTTCACACACACACACACACACACACACACACACACACACACACACACACACACACACACACACACACACAC
>JBBPCS010000573.1:4801946-4846575 GCA_037974645.1 Hollardia meadi | reverse complement strand
AACAACCCTAACTCATCTCTCTCTCTTCTGTTCTGTGTGTGTGTTTTTTGTCTGTACATTAAACACACTTGCAGGAGTAAGGTAAGGTAAAGAATGGAAACTCAGTAAAGTGTGATGATGATGATGATGATGATGATGTGATATGTTTAGCGAGGAGGGTTCAAGGCCTCCGTGCATGTTTTCAGCATGCCGTCATTTTTCTTATACTGCCAAACCCCACAGGGACATACAGGAAGGGGGGGGGGGGTAAGAGCTAGACAGCAACAAAGAAATTATGAGTAGTGCATTCAAGCTTTGGGATCTTTTTTGATGAAGTTGTCCAGGTACTGCTGCTCCATGTTCTAATTGTTGATGGTTTTGAAAAATCCCAGAGAAGTGAATGGGAGACACTGGAAGTGAACTGAGAAATAACACACTTCTTAATGCCTGTGTGAATGAATGACAAATCCTGTTTCCATATGTATATTGTTGATTGGTATTGGTTTAAGAGTTGCCTTTACCAGCATGAAGTAGCCTATAATTCTCAGACCAGACCTTGGGTATACCCACACATTAGTAAGTGATGCAACGGCTGATCTTGCCCCCAGGGGATTCCATAAGCACATAAGGCAGATCGGATCTGCAAAAACAAAAAGGAAAAAGAGACCCGTATGTTAAATTGCTGCTGTATTTCCTAAAAGGAACAAAGACAGTAATCTTTTGTAATATCAGCAATTGTATGTAACCCTTAGTCAGACCAATGAGGAAATAGGCTGCCCTCCCAGTAATAACTCATGATTGTGGAATGATGGTAAGTGCTGATGAAATAATTAATTAAAAATGGAAAATGCATGAGAAAAGAGGGTGTCCTAATCTTAAAAATGTGATTCTAAACGCTAAATTACAGGCTAAAAACCTGTAATCGATTGTTGTCTTTTGATGTTGAACCATTAAAAATATGTGGCACAAGAGGTTTGGTTTATTTCATTTCAGTCATCTCACTTCAAAACGCTAAATAAAACTGCAGAATCTAAAGAGTTAAACAGCTTTTAAAAAGAGCCAATCCACAGTTTTTGTTGGACACTCTGGTGGTCCTGAGCTTTAGTCTCACCTGCTGACTCTAAAAAAAAAAGTCATTTGTCCCGGCGCTGGGAGGTGAGGGCTAAATAAAAGGAAAACATTGTTATCATGATTAATCAGCAGCTCTGTCAGCGGGGCCAAGGTGAATCGAAAGTGGCACAAATGACTGCATGGAATTCCTGGTGTGTCCGACAAAATAAAGCTGCGATGTCTGTCCTCCACTCACTCTCACTCACTTATTCAAAGCAAAGCCTGTTCCAGTGGGCTTCATAATACCACATCTTTCCCCACAGTGCAGGCTGCAATCGAGCGTTTTAAAGTCTAGGTGATGCACTTTTGGTTTGCAAATCACAATACGTCATCCAGACACATGGATTACCTGCTATAAATAAGGTAATCATGAAGATACATGTGATGAGTTGAGTCGGTGACAGTGGGAGTGAAAAAAATGACATTAACAGAAAGAACACAAACAATGTCCCATTCTCAACCTGACTTTTTAAGTATTATTTATTTCCAGTGGTGGAGAGTGACATTTACTCAAGTAAATTCAGTTTTAAGGTAGGCCTACTTTTACTTTACTTGTAAAAGTATATAAATTTTATGCTACTTTATACTTCTACTCCACTAGATTTCACATAAAAATGTCGTTTTTACTGCACTACATTTATTTTAAAACAAATTCTACAGTGATGGCATTTTTAATTCCACCATGGGTTTTCTTCATGACACACAATCATAGGTATATTTTTGTTATATTGTAATATAACTTTTTTAATGTATTTATTTTATTTATTTTGTTTATTATCAGTGTTGCTGTTGCGAAATTCCAGTTTTCCTTGACATATTTACTTCTTCCACATTTGTTTAAACGTTCTCTTCTGAATAGATCAGCGCTTTGGTTTCCAGTACGAGCTGAAAACCACCAAATGGAATTGGCGATGGCAATTTAATTAACACTATATAGCACATTTCATTACAAGTAAACTCAATGTGCTTTTCATTGAAAGACAGCATATAGAAAACGGGCAGAATAATAGGAATATATAGCATGAACAGCGTAAATATACGATGATTAACATAAATATAGAAATATATTAGACATTAGTAGAAGAAGAAACTTCAACACAATTATGCATAATGCATAAGATCGATTGAGAAATACATTTTTGGTTTATTCCTGTGACCCAGTTAAATTACAGATTCTCAGACTTTATCTGATGAGAGTACATATGTTGAAACTCCAAGAAATTCCAGAAAGTACATGACAGAGAAAAAAAATATATTTTTTTTTGAGGTTCTTGGATGTTAGCATGCTGTGAATATAGCTCTCAAATAGCAATAAGTATTTGACAGTGCAGTTTCACTGTGATGTATTTTCGGCATCAGCTTCGGTTTACAGCATCTACTTACTGACAACTTACCTCAAATGCTGTGATTTTCCCACATTTGTTGAACTTACTCTGTAGTCCAAGCAGATAAATGCAGTCTGCCAGCATATTTCATCCTTTTAAGAGCTATAGAGGAGTCTGAAAGGGAGGCTATACTTCTATCTTCATCTTTCCTGAGAAGGTCATTTGGTCTGATGCCTTTCACTCCATATAATATAAACTTCCTCACCACAAGCTGCTCATAAACAGCATAAATAAACAACCTCGGGACAAATGGTTAAGGGTTGCACGATTTCACCATGAGAGTTTATTTGTTCAAACTTGCTTGCACAGTGACCTAACTCCTTCACTGAGCATATGTGGGGAAGAGGGCATTGAAAGGCGAACATTTCAGGGGGGGGGGGATCCATATTTTTCCAATATGCAAACGCAGCTCTTCATCAAGACAAAGTTTGACGCACGTCTTTGAAAAAGTCAGAAACAACAACTTGGTGGAAAAAGTACGGTGGGTTTGGCTAAACAAATGTCATTTTTGGACGCTGCTGCAGGGAGGATGTTGAAAAGTAATGAAAAGAATGAAAAGATACATTCCTAAGAATCTAACTCATTGCCTCACTGTTTCCTGGGCTTGATTAGAGGGACTTGCAGATGCATTAAGATTAAGATCTCAGCTGTCCACAGGGAATTACAAAAAGGAAGCACGATGGGTGCTTTTATCAAATGTGACAGTTTTTATAAAAGGAAGTCTCATTATGGCCCATGCTTATACTGTGCAGCCAGGCAGCAACGCCACTGTTTGTGACGGTTATGAGGCCTTTTTGTAATCAAAAGGTCACATATGGGATGGTCCAAATTGCTACCATGAATTAAGTAATGCTCTGCTTGCTTTAATTTAGTAGCATATACACAATTATAACAAGTTCAGAAAGGCAACCTCTCTTCTGCTACAAGTATAGTTCAAGACACAAACACTCTGCAATAATTATTGAGTGTAATGTCAACCACATGATGTGGATTATGTGAGGAAAAGTTAGAAATACAAGTCTTTTTCAGTGAACACATACATCACTGAATAACTAATAACCATGCAGACCTGTTACTGAGACGCTGGCAAATCGTTTCAGTCATTTTCCAAGCAAAACTGTCAAACATTTACTGGTTCCACCTTCTTTAATGTTCCTGCTTTTCTTAGTCATTTATGAGAGTAAATGAAGATTATTTGGGTTTTGGAGTGTTGGCTGCTGGACAAAAGAAGCTGATGAAGAAGATGTCACTGTGCAATCTGGGCGAGTTGTGATCATGTCAAAATGTCAAAAAAAAAAAAGATTTCACAATTTCTTTGACATTTTAAAGACTAAACGATTTATTGTGTAAATAACAGATTAAAGAAATGAAAATACAAAATAATCGTTAGTGGCATTCGTATTGGGAAAACAAAATGTGCTAACAGCTAATCCTCACATAACCAGACTAACTTGAAAAATAGCATCAGAAAAGCACCGGCCAGGGAGCAACCAAACCTTTTTACATTACTTTTTCGGACTGAGTGTTCAGTAGGTGGTTATGTCAGCTCATCAGGCTACTGGAGTGTAATAACTACATGCCTCTATAAGATATGGCAACCTGTTAGAGACCAGAGGGAAATGGCCCCCCTCATAGCAGACATTATGACTTGTCATAGCAGGAGAATCACAGGTGTTACTAATAACACTAACGATGGCTCCAGTCTATTCAAGCCAGGCTATGTAACCATGACAGCATGCCACCAAGCCCACATGCACAATACCATGAACCTGCAACTCATCAGCTAAATCATTCATTGTATTTCTTACACCTGTGCTTTGTGACATGTGAAACTGTGAAAAGGCCAACTGGGGAAAGTTAGAAGCTTACATCAAACCGTTTTACATAAGCATTAAATTACCAATTAGTTTCAGGTGCAATATATAATAGAAAAAAAGAGTGACTCAAACATGTTTAGGGATTTTTTTTTTAAAAAGTAGAAGTCGATCTTAAAAGCATTACATCACCACAAATCATTTATCAATACAATGTTTGACAAATGGCATGTGTAAAAACATGCAAACTGCAAAAAATGATTCACAGAATCACTTTCAGAATATAGAGAAATTAACATTTCTCATATCTAAAAGACATTTTAAGACCTGGATGGACCCAATTCATTTTTTTTTACCCACTTTTCTAAATAAAACTATTGTTTTCATGGTTATGACACCCTGTAAATTTACACAACAAAAGATTAAGTAAAAAAGATTAATTTAAGCATTGAATCCTTAAATTCTCGTGCAGTTGCCAGCATCAGTCTACAGAAATATGTTCAACAAAACCTGGGATGGTGTGTTGTAGATGTCAATTACTCTTGTCTTGTGTTTCTAGTACTGCTGCAGGGAAAGAGTCAGCAAGGTGAGCAACCCAGATAAACAGTGTGTATTTTGTGGTATGCCTCATGTGGGAAGTTGTTAAACCTTGAGGACGCACTTGCCCAGTGATTTGTTTTGTGGTGCTAAACCAAACTCTTATGACAAGTTGCTTTGTTGCCTTGGAAGCAAAAAGTGTGTTTTGTCCCCAGAAATGGTACAAAATGCAGTGGGACCAGATTGTATGACTTCTCCTTTACTTCAGCTGAGTTTGAAAAGCTTTGACGGCCGGGTGTCGGGTGCTGTATCTGCTGCTTTCTTAGATGTAGCTTTTTTTCTAGAACCCTTCTCGTCTGGTTCATAGAGAGCGTTCCTGACGAAGCGTGCAGCAGCCCCTTTATCCAGACGGGCGGCTTTCTTCTTGTCTGTAATCTCTTTCACTTTGTTCATGCATGTCCTTATGCGCTCCTGAAGAACAGAGAATAATTACAGAGGAATTACACAATGCACATAAATGGAAAGAGAGAGTGAAACTGTTAAAGGCAGTACAGAGGAAACATACATACCAATTCCTGTTTGATTCCATGTTCTCTAGGATTTACTCCTTGTGTAACCAAGTACACTGTAAACAAGAACAAAAGCAAGATTATATGTCTAAATTATGTAAAAAAAATAACAAACTTTGATTCTATGCCAAGAAAAATTCAGTACAGGGTTTTTGAGATACATAAGCCAGAAATAAAACTGCTTGTATGTCTGTATCTCACAATAACTGTGCTCACATAATCTTTGTTTTAACAAATTAAATGTGCAATCAAATAAAACCCAGTCATGCTTTTCTATCATTGTCTAATTATATGCGTGGATAACTACGGTGTGACAAATTCACAGAGCGGTGACCCGCATGCATCTTGTTTACTGTGTTTCAGAAATCCTTGGGCCGGCAATATAATTGAAATAAAATAGAATTTGGTGCATGCACACAAACAAAATTGACAACAAAAAAAGAGGCAGTGCATTTGGGTTTTCGGTTTACTTTCACACAGGAGACACATGTACAGTATGAGGCGTCCCCTGTATGGAAATGTTATTTACATGACGCAAGTATGTTAACTAGCAAACTAACCATTTTAAAAAACACTTAGAGAACGCTGTGAATTCAATTTTGTTTAGCAACACCTGTCTTGTGTTTATATTCCTCAAATCCACAATATGATAATGACCAGAGAAAACTTACTCCAAAATAATGAATTAAGAGTGTAGGCAGACATCAAATCCAGCTTGGCTTGATCCAAAGGGTCCAGCTGTCAATAAATCAGATTTAGTCTAATAAGCACAAGCTGTATAAAAATATATCTATATAAATCCCTCATTAGCAAAAGATGACAGTGAATAATAAGCAAAACAATAGTAAAAAAATGTTTAAATACGCAAAAGGCATAAGGTTGATCTACATCATAGTCTGCTGGGTACACCTAAGCAACATAATTTATGAGATTATTGCATATTTATCATGTCAAACATTATTCTTCAAAGTATTGAAGTGTCTTTTAGGACTGTGACAGACTGATGACCTGCCCAAGGGTGTACCCCTTCTGCCCAAAGGGAGATGGGAAAGGCCCCAGTACCCCAGCAAGCGTCGACAGGGTCGTCAGGTATCAGTTGTGGATGGATGAACTACAACATTTTCCTGTGATATTTGGTTAAGTGGGAGCTGTGTGGGACTTGTTGTTGTCTGCTTGCTTTATCTTAATACGTGTTTTACGAGTCACAATGTCCACTGTAAAAAAAACAAAAACACAAACCTACCTTCTGCAGCAGCTCGTTCCTGGGCATCGAAATCAACTTCTCCAACATGGTTTTGACAGAGGAAACCGAGGAGTCGAATCCTGTGAGCTGTTCGTCTATCTCGTGGGGGTAGTCCTCATTTCTGCTGTCCGCTGCCATTTTCCTGTGAAATAACTGAAGTCATACAAAGGTATGTAGCTCTACTGGAAAATGACTATTTCGTTAGACTGCAGACGATAGCAAAAAAGCCCAAATTCATATCTAGAATGTTAGCTAGGTGACGTTAGTTGGTAAGAGAGCTCGCACATACCGCTAGCTGTTAACATGTAAACAGGAAATGGGGATACATTTGAGATACATGCGCAGAAATAAAGACGCAGTGTTTTTATTTAGCTACACTTATTACCGATTCAGCGACAATACAGGTTCATTGGAAACTGGATGATATCTAACGTGAGCTTACCTCTTTAGCACGCAACACACTTTTAGCTGACAGGAAGTGACGTTAGAAAACAACCCAAGTTCTGTGCTCTCTACTGCCGTCTGCAGTTTGGAAGAGCTTCTTCTTCTTCTTCTTCTTCTTCTTCTTCTTCTTCTTCTTCTTCTTCTTCTTCTTCTTCTTCTTCTTGTTCTTCTTTTCGATTTCCGGCAGACTTGATGCCTTGCGGCACATTACTGCCTCTCGCAGGTCGGGAGTTAGATTGCTGTTTGGGGTATTCCTATTTCCAAAATTGTAATCCTGTGGCGGAGATGAAGTCAAGGACTGCTTAGCGAAGTAGCCTTGAATTTTCTGTCTAGCTATATGTCTGAATACACCCATGGATGTGGTTAGCTGTCTAGAGCTGTTCTCCTTCTGTATTGACGTTTCGCTAATTTTTGACAATTGTCCAGGCTTTAATTACAATTTATAACAAAAACAGTGTTTTTTTGTATTAGTCATGACGATGCCTCGAAGTAAACGCGTCTAAAATAACTGTTTGCTAACCAACATTAGCTGGAGCAACTTAATATCTGAGAGAAGCAGAGGCGTTCACGTTACCACGGTAACTTGGGGCGTTAGTGCGGTAAATAAAGCTGAGTGTGCCGGAATGTCAGATCACAGTTTTAGCGCCTTTTGGATTTGGACAGTGCACACTATTGAACACAAGTAAACCAGCGGTGAAAAGGCGTGAGAGAGACATGGACAACTGTGATTTAGAGAAGCTCTCTGTCTCCGGTGCGAAGCTTCATCCTGCGTTCACACCAGAAGTCACAGACTACAAAGTGACAGTTGAAAGCAATGTCAACAAAGTAACCGTGGACTTACTTACTAGTGATTGTGGCGCTTCACACAGTGTTGTGAGTACTGTCCTGCAAGGTTGTTTTTTTCCCATGTGGTGAGACTTTCAACATAAAATGTAATCTCTTCTTTATATATATATATTTCAGCTCTTTGGTGATGGCTCCAGCACCATTCAACTGAACGATGGGTTAAACAGAGTAGAGGTCGAGGTGGTAGCTGAGGATGGCACCATAAAGAAATACTGCGTGGAAATCATCAGGCTGTCCGCAAAGGTCGCAGAACTCAGTAATCTGGTTTTGGAAGGAGATATTCCACTTAATCCTGCTTTTTGTACCAAAGTCTATGAATACAATAGTGAGTGCAGACTTCATATGACACAGTATGCGATACAGTCTGACTGACTGTAAACATGTTATATTAAAGTTACAGGATGCTGTTGGTACATTATTTAATATTAGATTTAACAAATAAATAGGATAGGTTACACTGATATACTGTTTGTTTAAAAAAAACAGAATCGTACACATTTACAGTAATGTGTGTGAATATAATAATTTACCAGTATGGTAATTTATTTGCCATTATATGCAGTAATAAAAAAAATTGAAACATGGTAATAAATATTCAAATATATGGGGATATATACTGCATATTTTCTGTGTGTGCTGCGTTTGAGGAAAAAAAAACTCTTTCTGCAGGTATTGTTCCGTTTCATTGCAGTGCCGTGGCTCTGCTTCCCAAGGTGCCAGACAGAAACATAAAAGTGACAGTGAATGGGGGTGACAGCTCACAGCAAGTCCCTCTGAACTTTGGAGACACTATGGTGGAGATCTCAGTCCGTTCAGCAGATGGCAGTAATTCACAGGTAGGATGACACATGAAAAGAGGACTCCTGATGTGATTCAAGGCTTTGTGTGTTTTATCATCACAATAAATTGTTGACATTATATTTCAATATATATATACACTTTCACAGCTTTGCAGATCACTTCAGCCCCATAATATACCTGGTAATTTATAGAAACCTTACATTTTAAAGCTACACGAGTTGACCCATGTTCCTAAATAATACTATATCATCAGCTTTCAATTAAGAGAAGGGTTTGTTTGTCTTATTTTAGGTTTTTATAATGCTGCGCTGTCCTGCCACACTGGTTGATTTTTTTTTTCCAATGGTATTAAACCCGACTTTCCTCTAACTCTGTCAGGTGTACACAGTGTCAGTGACTCGAGAGTTGATTCCCATGGCTGTGACCTTCACTGACGAGAAGCAGCAGCTGGACTTTGAATGTCCGGTATCTCTGAATGCTTTTTATAGACCTGTGTCTGTCAACCAAAGGTAAGATTTCTTTTTTTTTAGCCATTTCTCATACCCCATTTTAGCACATACTACCTTCTGTACTGGTGTAACAAATGTCGTCAAGATCGATCTGGTTCTCTCGCTGATTTGCAGTGACCCAGAGCACATCTTCTCAAGGCCTTATATTGAGATGCTAGCGCGGAGATCAAAAGTCGACCCGCTTAGCGACTGTCCTCTGGGAGATGGCTGGAAGGTTGTTGAACTGGACCTCGACAGGAAGATGTCGGCTGCTCGGGTCAAGTGTTTCTTCGCTTACCGAGGTGAAGCCTGGAGCCTTAGTCTCCTCAAAGAGATGCTGTGGAGGCAAAGCCCTTATCGGCTGAGTTCAAGGGCAATCAGTAGAGTAGTAAAATCATGTTGTTACACAGTTAACCTGCTGAGTAAAGGATTCTTTGACTCCACGTTTGGGTTTTAAGAAAAAAAATCAGTTCTCTTATTTCTATAGTAGTTCTAGTTCTATCTCTAAGAAATTCTTATGTAACTACATCGTTAAAATGCAAGGTATGCTCTGCCTTACCTCTCAGCAGTCCTACACCAGCTATGCTATCATGTAACACAATGTTACTGTGTATAACTATTAATTTGCTGTAAGGAGGGAGATATTATGACTTAACCTCATGCTGCTGGGCTGAAGTCCTCCTTTGCTAGCTATGGAAAATTATATGGTGCAGAAAGTTGCACCAGAACAACATGTAATAGACTTGTTTACCTCAGTATAGGGGGTGTAAAAAACATATCAATACACTTGAGTATTGCAATATTATTTTTTATTTTTTGTACTGTATTGATTCTCAAAAGCGCTTTAATGGTTTTTAATGATTAGTATTCATAAGGTTTATTTTGTTCTGATTGTCTTACTGAGATTTCATGCATATGGCGGTGTGTTCATGACATTGTCCTAAAATTAGATTTTTTAAAAATCACAATATATCGTCTTGCATCGCAATATGATGCAATATTTTGAATCTTGAACCCCTGCATTGATTAGTTTTTTGATTTTTTTTTTTTAAACAAAGGATGTGACAGTGTGATGAAACTGTCTGAGGCGGGGTCACACACTCTTGACTGCCCACACAAGCCCACAGGGGACCTGGATGCAAAGGTCAGTATGAAAGATTAAACAGCGCTCTGCATTACCAGAATCACTGCCATCGACCTTGACTCTGCTCATCCTTTATTTACAAGTCAGCGCTCCCTTCACAGTGACTAAGTGCTGGTTTAACTTCCAAAGTAAAAGTATCTTGTCTGTGTGTGTGTGTGTGTGGTGGTAACACAGTTGAGAGTTGATAAAACAGTATTATTTTTTTCAGCAGTGCATGTGAGCAGTTGTGTGTCAGTGTTTGTGCTTTTACTTAATCGTTTTAATACCTTGACTATAAATGAAGAACTTTATATTAAATAGATTCACCGGGTCAGTTCAGTTGAAAGCTTTGGTCTTCTTATTTATTGAATCTGGTAAATGGATTCCACTTGTGCTCATGTTGATTTTCAGGACGTCACAGAGACAAACTGGTATAAGAAGAACTTTGCATCATCCAGTTGTTTGGAGATAGAGACTAAACACACTTTGGAGGTGATACATCTGTTTTACTTTGCATTATCAGAATACACATCTACAGTTAACCTTAGACTCCATAGTTAAGCTCCCCAATTATTGAACATAAAGGCAATTTTTAAGGGGTATTTAGTTTTAATCTTACATATTTTAAGTTATTCCTATCTTGCTCAGTGGAGATCAAAAGAGTCAAAATCACTGTATTCATCATCATTTATTATAATTAAAAAAAAACTTAATGTATACTCACATTTTCCGTAGTGTTACATGTTGATATACATGAAAAAAAACAAAAAGATCTTGTAATTAAACTCACTTATTCCTTCTATCATCTCTCTTTATCATCACTTTCAGCTCCTCTGGTTTCTCGTTTGGTTTAAGTTTAATACCACTTAATAAAAAAAAAGATAATATTTTGCATTACTGCGTCTTCTGTTGTATTTGATGGACAGGCGATTGTGTTCTTTGTCTACTACAGGTGCGTAACTGGGAGGAAAGACTACAAATGACAGCGGGAGAGGACAACGTGGATAAACTGTGTGCCTTGGCCCAGGATCATCTAAAACTCTACCGAAAACGTTTGCCAAAACCAGGTAAGTACGTTTCCAAGAGTGTGGGATCAGAAGTGAAAGGAAAGTAAAGTAAGTCTGTTGACAACCATTTACAATTAACAATAATACCAGTGATAGAACTTATTTCCTCCGTCTAAAATCTCTGATACAACCCAACAACGACTCCAATAGTCTGGTGAGTATTTAAATGCACCCTTGGCCCGGGGACAGAAGAGTCATTTTCATCGCCCTTCCTCGGCACAGCAGCTCAGCTTCAGCCATTAAAAAATACATGAAAACAGGCTAGTTAGCGGTTGCCTCTGGAGCTTCTCCCTCTATCTGACGTCCTGGGCACTCAAGTTACCGCTCATCTTTTCTCAGTTACTTGTGCCTTGCTAATTGTTTGACGACTCCTAGAAGTGACATTCGAGACTGATCCCAGAGGACTGGATGAAAGTCAGTGGCACTGAACCGAGAAGAGACACCAGAGAGACAGAGAAAGAGGCAGAGTTGGTATGAGATGGGGAGCGATGGATACAGTTCATCTTCACCTCTTGAAATGCAAACAAGCTTTTTAGCTGTGTTGCTGCAAAACACAAAGATCATGTTTTAATCACTCTGCACAAGTAGATCTTATCAAGGCCAGAGAACTTGGTATCAAAATAGTATGTTGAACCTTTAATTTCTAATATTAGGAGACTCTACAGTATACAGCATTTAATATATTAACATTAGGTGCATGCCTATTTAATAGACCCACACATTTTCATTAGCTGAGAGGAGTTTTTTAATCCAGGTTATATTAATTAAAGGAATTTTTATACAGCAGCAGCTACACAATGTATTTTTGTGTGTGTTGTGTAATATTATCTCAAATATAAAAGCTGTGACATCAGTGCCATCTGACAGATAAAGGGCGCTCATGCCAAGGCGAGCTCTTTGAATATTTCATGCAAAAGACGCATTGCAATCATTCAGAAGTGAAAGGGAGAAGGCGGCTAAATGGGAGATCCTTTTATTCCCCGTTATGCAGTGTACTGTGAAGTGTTCATGCGTGAATGAAATAGAAACACTATTTCAAAAGTGAAAATTTCAAATATTTCTGGAGCGCCTGGAGGAAAGCAACCAAATTGTTTGTCTGCTCTGACCGTCACTGCCGCCTGAAATGAAAGTGAACCCTGTTGTCAGTCATTATTAAAATCAGAACTCATGTTGGTGCTTAAATGTAGATGATCATCCTGCAGTTTGAATTACTCCCTGATATTTTCTTTTTAGTAATTAAGTATTGCTTTTGAAAGTTCTCGGTTTCTCTATTCACATTTATTTTCTGTCCAAGTTTGTACCCTTTTATAATTTTTTTATTAGAACTTTGTATTCTAAATCATTCAGGGCTTTTGTGGCCGGCACATAGTTCGCATTTCTTCATTTTCTGTACAGTTGAAAGTGCAGGAATAAGACTTTAAAGGTTGATAATGTAAAATAATCACCCAATAATTAGTTTGTTGCCAGATGCTGACATTTCTGGCTTTTCAGCCTGTAGTTTTTGGAATAAAACCTCCATGCCCAGCTTGCTTTGCTGCTTTTCAAATGATGCATGACAGTGCTGTGAGCAGGCAACCAGCGTTCCCAAAAAAAAAAAAAAATAGTTTTACAAAATTACAAAAATAGTCTTAAAAGCCTTAAACAAATAAAACAAAAAACAAAGTATTGTAATTTTTTTTGCATTGTGTTATACAACCTTTTCACTAACTGTTCCTGCTCTAGTTAGCAAACACATCTCTAATGTCAAAATGGGCTCTAATTGTTATAAATTTACAGGCATGACAGGTCCACTTGTCTGTATGAAGGGTTTTATTATTAAAAGTAAATCTAAAACTCAACCTGGTGTTTCCTGCAGTACAAATCAGGGGAATGTGGTCACTGTGAAATGTTGTTTTTCAGCTCTATATTGATGCAGATTCTCTCACAGATACTGTATATGCAAACGCTTTCTGGTCTTGGGTGCATACCATACTGTATATCACAGTGTTTATTTTCACAGGGGACGTGTTGCAGTACGAGGACGGCCAGTCTCCTCTGCATAGCCTGGAGCAGGCTGCCGTCCACCATGCATCCGCTATCAGACTCAGCTGGAGAGATGCTAGACTCCACTTCCTGCTGGGTGTCGTTCTGGAGGAGCAGCACTACGCTACATTAATGTATGGTCTCCAGAGGAAGGTATGGTGACCAGCTGCAGCAAAACATGCATAACTAAACAGCTCCTTTAAATCGTTTTTATTCAAGGCCGTAAACACATTTATAGCTGGCAGTTGCTCACTACAGAATTCCCTCTCAAGGTGGCCTTCAAAGATCCCAGCTGAAACACTTAGTGGTAATGCACCGAGCTAAAGGTCTTTCTTTTCCATATCCTACCAAACACACCTGAAATGCCCTGGGAAAAAAATTCACCTTTAAATCACCTTTTAAATTCAAATTGTTTTGGGATTTACAAAGTCTGACAAAGCTTTATGGAAATATTCAATTGCTTTGCAAATACAATGAAATATAGCCTTTCAGTGACCTGTGCAGCAGAAAGCAACCTCTGACCTTTTCCTTCGTCTCCAGGCTGACAGAGACAGAGATGAATTGAGCGATGCCAAATCAAGCTCGCGTCGGGACGACATCCTGGCTGTGTGCAAACTCCACGGTTACCTCAGCGCGCCCACAGTGCAGAACCAGCTGCAGGCCTTGGATAAAGAGTATCAGCAACTCAAAGAGCGAGGGCAGTCCAGCAAAGCAGACTATGTCCAGACACTCTACATCTGGCTCTCCAAGAAAACTGGCAAGGTGTCATCAGTCGCTTCTAATGCTGCGAACAATAAAGTTGACTTTATTTGCTCTAATTCGGAGCAGCAGTAAAACAACTAAAAATGAAATGCCAAAAAGGGACTTTATTTGATCAGATTGCTTTCTTGATTTTTTTCTTTTCAGTTTCAATATCATTTGAGGTGAAAAAATCATCTATAATCATCCATATAATTTTTGCATTGTATCAAATCCCGCCTTCTCTCTTATTGTTTGAGTCTTCCACGTTAGAACATATTAGGACTATAAGATTCATTTTGCTAATTGTTTTAGAAAGCAGATAATCATGCCATTTCAAACTGCTACATGTAGCACTGCGCCCCCTCCATCCTACACTCAGGTCATGTCATAGACGTACTGTTGGTAGTAGAAGCAGAAATTGTGATATCAGTTGCTGTAATGTAAATAATAATAATAACCATAGTTAATTAAAAGTTATCAAGGAAGTAGGGTATGTATTGCCTGTTCCCTATCTCATAGACAGAAAATAAATACTTGAAATATAACCTAAAGTGAACAGTCTAATTAGGAGCAAAGCTATGCTGTGCCTGACAAGGGATCAGTCTTACAATTGATTCTCACAGGCAACATATGAAAAAACAAAATGGCAGAATGTGATCATGTATTTCAGCTCCTTCAGAACCTTTTGTTCAACCTGGAGCTCATGTTTTGACTTGTGGCGATTATGCATGTCCTTTTCTGTGTCTGTGCAAAACTGTGAAGACCAACCTCTCAACCTGCCCTGCAAGTGTGTACTCCCCTATAACGCCTATATGATATCATATGATCATACAGGGTTTTGGAAATTGAACAAAAACCCTGGAGTTTAGTGTCGTCACACATGTGAGACGAGGCGTGGCAGTCCAACAGGGTAAATGGGGTCTAGAGTCGGAGCAAGTTTTGTCTTCAACATCTCTCCTGTGTTGCCTTCATTTTCTCAGATTCTTCACAGGGCTGGCTCTGCTGCAGCAGGAACAGAAAGCCTCCGAGGACACGGAGAAGGAGGCTGCTCTGTTCTTACAACAGGGACTGGAGCGCTTTATCAGCCAGCGCTGCAGCAAGAGGTTTGTGTGTGTGCTGGAGGTGGATGTGGGTGCATTCAGCGGGAGTGTGAGGGCACGACAGTTTCAGTAATGCACGAGGGGAGGATGGGATAGTGAAAAACTATCCCATCTAAAAAAAAATAAAAATAAATCCAAATTTAAAGGAGAGAAAAATAAAACTTTAGAAATCTGATTCTTTACTAGCTGAAATAATAGCCGGCTACATTTTGGGATTGGCCAGTTGCTGTGGTCTCTATTTTTCTGTGCTGCCATCCGTTTTTATGATTTTGTGTCCAGCTGGGTGGAGCAGGATCCATCACACCCTTTGTCCAGCTTCAACACACAGTTCCTGCGAGGCCTTCTCACTCTGGGCCAGCTGCAGCAGAGGAACACACTGTCTGGGAGGGCTATGAGTGCGGAACAGGTCTATCACACGTATGTTACAAACCAGAAATGATGTTTGAGCCTCAATTTAACTCTTTTTATTGGTGATATCACTGCTTTACTTAGTGTTTGTGGTGGATCTCAGCTCTTATTTGCTTTCTCACTCATGGTGAACATGGACCCAGTGTGGGTCCATGCATGAAGTATAATTCATCCGCAGTTGTTCACGTTACTGGCTCTTTCATTATACAACGTGAACAACTGCAGATTAATTCTACTTCATGCAGGGACCAGTATGACCCAATTTACTTAATGTTTAAGTACTGCATAGAGAAACCCTGTGTCTGCTTGTCTCTGTGCTGCAATGCTTCAGTGTAGCGGCGCTGACTGCCCAGAGTGTGAGTCAGTGTGTGTGTCGTGGCGAGGCGAGCAGGCAGCTGGAGTGGGTGCTCTTGGACACTCACTTTGCCCTGCTGCAGAGGCTGATCCAGCAGGGCGAGCGCCAGGCCGAGCTGGGCATGGAGAGGCAGTCCCTGGTGGCAAAGAGATGCCAGGCCCTCACAGCTCTTATCCGCCTCACGTCTATCACCCCCTGTCAGGAGCTGCTGGACATGCAGGAGAGGGTAGGAGGGTTCCGTTGGGCACAGAAACGTACAGAATGCGTATTTTACTTGTATGTAGACAGCCTGTTTTGGTGAAGTCCATAAGTGTCTGTCCATAGTGTGACAGGGAAATTATCTCCTCCACTGCTGTGTACAGGCATGCCAGCTCGCAGTAGTGACCACACCGCGGGACAGTCGTGCACTGTGCCTCTTGGGTCTGGCACAGCTGGCTCAATATGACAACAACCCAAATTCAGACAGGTCAAAGGAAGCCATAACTGATGCCTGCCTCAGCTTCGAGGCCAGCATTGAGCTGGAACGCAAGACTCAGAGCGGAGAGCCACTTGAACAGCTGAGCAGTGAGTTTGTAAAGTGTACTGCCACAGCTGGCCATTAGAGAACTATGAAGAGATGAAGCCTAGTCTTACATTTATGTAAAAATGATATGCAAGGCATTGGTTTCATGACAAATAAGCATGAACTATTATATGTTTGCTCAGAACAAAAGTGGTGGCAGGACCGGCAGGAGGCAGAAAACCAGAACGCTTCCCAGCAGTCCATCAGCCAACCAGTGGGAGTGAAGGGGCCTTCTGACACCAGTGTGGCCAAGAGAGGAGCTAAGATGGGCAGGAGAGGACCTGGACAAGGGCGGCTGGCAGCAGCTGTAACCAAAGCTCCTGCTCCTACGCCCCCAGCCCCCATCAGGGGAGGGAAAGCTGCCCGGCCTCCAGCCAAAACTCCTGCAGCCAGGTGAATCACGCCGGCAGCCTGAGTCAAGCATTTGGCAGACCTGCATGTGGTTTTCTCTGAATGTTTGTTGGCACTTATTTATTCATGGTCGATTTCCTGTGGACGCTTACTTTTCTCAGTTCTATTCTGCTGCATATTCATGCCAAATACAAACACAATCTTTTTTTCCCAATCTGGGTAGCTTCACTGAAACAAGATTGTCTCCTCATTGAAGCTGAATTAAAAGTGTATCATTTGAATTAATAAAACATTTACAGGTTTTGACAAGTTTGAGGATTACACCAAAATATGTGAAGAAAAGACATTAACACTGACAGAAATGTGATGCGTTTGCCATATTTACTGCATGAGCACAAACATACGTTGTTGTAAAATAACATAAAACAGACTTGTGTTCTCTTATTTCGTTAGCCCTGTCAGAGCTTTTGTCTTATATTTTTCTCTCCTGCAGGGGGAGAACTGGAGCAGCAAACAAGCCAGATAAATCCTCTAAACCTTCCAACAAGGGTACTAAACTGCAGCTCCCTGCCAGGAAGCCTGAACAGGGCTGTTGCCCTAAAACTGTTAAACAGCAGAGGGTAAGACTATTACAAAAGCACTGAAAGTGACATATATAGTCAGGTGACAAAATTTCTTCCCCAAAGTTGTAGTTTTTCATGATTGAGGGCAAGGAAACCTTAGTTTTGAACTGTATAGTATGCTGTTTGGCAGTGGTCTGAATGGGTTTTGCAAGCTTAAAGTTCATACCATGAAAGACAGAAAAAAGAGAAATCTGAATGACAAAAAGAGGCTTTATGTGCTCTGAGTTCAAACATGTAATAATGTTTGAAGGAGTATCTAAAAATGAATGAAGAATGTCATTTTACCTGAAACACTTAGAGGCTAGATGTTTTCATTTAACTATCCTTAACTGTATTTTGCATGTCTGAAAATTTACCTGGAAAATATATGAAATTCCTAATCCTAAAGATAACTGTTCAAATGTAAATGATGCCACGTCACATTGCATCATCACAGCTGGCACTGTTTCCTTTGCACTAAACTTTCTAAACAGGTCAATTACGAAATTTAAAAAAAAAAAGCTCCAGTTTTACCTTAAACAACAACTGTGTCATTGTGAAGCCTCGGCTATGACATCAGTAACAGACATCTTTTAATGACTTTCTTGGGTTTGTCAAAGGAGGTAATTATATTTAATGTCTTTATTAGTTGTTGTTTCAGAGCCTGCTATGGCAGACAGAGTGAGCGTGTCCAGTCCGGTGAACCGCAGGTCTCATATCTCACGGCTGGGTCTGGCCCGCTCCCTCTCCCGCTCTGCAGACACCCAGGACCAGGCAAAGCAGCTCTACCAAGAGGTCATCTCCATGGCACCAGCGGTCAGTTGTTGTCTTTTACATTAAGATTTCAGGCATTTCTTCAGTGCTTTGACAATGCTGCTTACAACTGCTTACAAATAACATCACCACTTTAACACCCAGAAGAAGAAGGTTATTGCTCTTAGTACCTGAATAGGTGACATCTAAGGCATAAAACTTGTTCACCTGAATTATGTCTTGTAGGTACAATAGGCTCTATAAGTTGGGGGATATAAAATAATTAACATAGCAAAGATGAAATGAGACTAGTTGTGCAATAATATATATATAATAATAACTCTAAAATTGAAATCTCATTCAAAAAAATGGAGAAAAAATTACACTTGAGCATTTGGGAGATGCTCGGTGTTGATTGATGTAATCCAGATAAGATGTGCTTGATGAATCAACTGACTACCTAGGTCCACGATGCCTACATTGAGCTTGTGAAGCTGCTGGAGCCATCAGACCCTCAGGCTGCACTGGAGGTGTACTGCAGGTTCCCCCTGAGGCCTGTGGCGGGGCAAAGCTTTGACGATGCCTTCATCACAGGAGAGATCGTCCGCATGCTGATGACGCTGGAGCAGTACGACCACCCACAGCTGGGCCCCAGCCTTGTAGCATACGGCAAAGTCATGGGCCTCGGTGAGTACTGATACTATTGTAATTGATACTGGACATAGCAGTAGACATGGAAACAATATTAGTACTTTTATTAGCAGGAATAAATGTTTTTAGAGTTTAAGCAAGTGGATATTTACTCTAATAATTACAAAATAATATTTTTTAATCGTTTGGGATATGGACATGGACAGACTTCCATATCCTTTTGTCACAATTAAATTGTACACCATGCTGTGCAGACAGCAGTTGGAAGAAGTCAGCCTTCAGGGCTTTCTCCTAGAAAGGCTTTAGGAAGTCAGGTTACGTAATGTAAAGAGCGACAAAGTCCACATGGGGGCAGGTTGTGGTGGATGAATGGGTCAAACACAAAACTTTCAGCCAGGAGACCAGGGTTCATGTCCTGCGTGAAACCTATTCTTATATTGTTGATTTACTGTTTTTAGACTTACAGTTGACTTATTTATATTTTTTCAGTTTTCTGTTGCAGTTTAGGTTTAGGCAACAAAACTACTTGGGTTAGGTTTAGGAAAAGGTCAAATAGACCCTTCCTCAATATTAAACGTGTTACTAAGAGCTTTCTGGCAGAAAGCCCTGAAGGCTAACTTCTCTATGTCCTGCGTGCCAAACTCCACCCATCTCGAATGACAGGCATATTTAAAGAAACTTGCACTTGCTATTATTTGCAAACCACATTTTTTTAGTGGTCACCTTGAGAATATTTAACAAACGTGTTACTTAAATATAGTGTTGAAATCATGCCACCAGGCCCATGTGACCTGCCATGACATGCTATTTATAGAGATGTGTTACATTCAACTACTGGAAAGGCCAGATATGAGATGGCATGACATATTACATAGAGAACATATCATGCAGCATGAGGTCAGATAAATAAGTGACTATGCACAGGGCAAATGAAAATCAGATAGACCAGTTAAAATATATATATATATATATTACACACAAAAAAAAACATTGTTATTTTGAAATGAAACTTTATATGTTAAAGAATTTGTGTCAATGTGATGATCTGATTTAATCTGTGGCTGCGTTTTTAGGATGCATAGACAAATACATTGACATCTTGGATGGAAAGTCCATGACCAAGCTGCTGAAGAGTGTCTACGCGAGGATCCATGACCGACAGGAAGACGATAAGGACCTACAGGATTTCTTCAAGTTCAAATGCTGGATATGATCATGCTTGTGACCCTTTTGACACAACTTATTAGGCACTTTGACTGACACACCTGATGTTATAAATAAGACATATCGCACAGAGGACAGTGAGACCATGTTTGTCTTTTCCCCCAAAGGCACATTTAATTTGAAAAGAGGGTTTTCATTAAAAAAAGACATATCAAAAGTGACAACTTCAACAATAGGCAAAACTGAAGTACAACTATAAAAGACAGGTGTTTCAGGGAGCATTCTACAATGATGGAAATAGAAGAATTGCAAAATCTTGAACTATAACGTGTTATTCCAAGCCAGAGGCTATTTGTTGACTTTTTTCTTCATGCCATTAGAAGCTTTTTGATAATACATGAAATGTGAATTGTGTTACAGGAGTATTTCTATGCACTACAGAATAACATTGCCTGCAGAGCTCTGCCAAGCACATTTTTCAGGGATGGAATTTCACAGTGACAAAACAACATAACCTCCAACATAAGATGTCCCAGTTCATTTAAGTTAAATAGTTTTCTGGCAACCCAAGTCTGAATATGAGCATCAACCGTACAAAGTCCAGATAGACGGCCTCCAAGAGCTGCAGAAGGAAATTGTCATCCTCTAATCCAAAACAATTCAGCCTCACAAAAAGGCAGTGATTTACACACTATTGGTGCGTATCAGCAGTGTTGTCTCATTTCGCATCAGGCTGCACAGATCTTAATCCTCTGTCTGCTTTTCACACCACGTTGAGTTTGGTGACAATGAGCACGCGGACAGACTGGTCAAAGCTTGAACACACACACAGGCCCTGCTTGTCGGGGCTCCAGTCCAGGCTGGCGATTGGCTGAGTGGACAGAGTGACGTTCTGTAAGAGGTTGACGGAGCCGGCTACGCCCACATCCACGCCATCCGAGTCCTTTTTGCTTCTCTGAGCAGGATACTCACTGGAAATGACGAATATATAAGTATAGATTAGGTTCTAGTAAAGCAGTGCATTTTTGTAGTTAATGATCAGTTACTTACTATTTCCATAGATGTAAGTTTCCTGCTCCTCCTGCAGTCATAAAAATGTCTCTGTTTTGAGGCAAATGCCTCACCTGCCAGATGGTCGACTTATGAGCCTAAAATAAAGAAGAGATATCATTTGCTTTCCAAAAATGGCAAACTAATTCTTAGCACATTTAAAGACATGGTAAACCTGTGTAAAAAAACAACACTCAGCCACTTTAATCTGCAGAAGGTCAAAAAATGGGACTTGATCAATTTTCAACGCGATTGTCGTCCCCTACACACTTTTGATTGGTATTGATTTCAATTCTTAAACTCTTTTTACAGTTATGTCATGATTGGAATATTTTCTGCACTGGGTGTGATTTTTGCTACCAGGCGTCTTTCCTCTGCCTCCACCCTCCCCAACTGTCCACTTTCATGATGTCAAATGGAAGCCATTTCTTTGCCTTTCCAGTCTGGTTTCAAGAAACAATGTGGGAATGCAATTTCTATGTGCTGAGTAGACACCACTTTGAAAAACACGAAACAAAAAAAGCACTAGCCAGAGGCTGTCCTGGACACTGAGAATATGACTGCAATTGTTTCCCCTTTACAGTTTTGAGATGTTTATTATAATAATATATAAAACAATCTAATTTTAAAAAAATGAAAGCTTCTTGTTAAGACTTCTTTTCTAGGGATATACTGATGTCTTATTTTGGACCGAACTATCTGGTGGAACCTTATGATTCATGGTTGGAGACACTGATGTCCCAAGTGTTGATCTTTCAGAAGAATTGGACAAATATTTAGAAAGCTGAGGCCTCTAAACTCTCTGACCTCGCAAACACTTGGCGAGTTAGCCTGTGCGTTAATGGCGATTTAAGTGGGATTGTCGAACAGTTTCCCACAAAAAAAACAAACACAAAAACACACACTTCTTTCTTCTCACTTGCTCTGTGTCATTTTTGGCCCATGTCACAAAGCCACAGAGAATGTTAGATAAACACAACCCCAAACACTTCCAGCTGTGAAAACGGTCAAACGGACATGTGCACCCATTTCATTCTGAACCATACAAATAGCAATACAAATGGTAATAATGATGATAATAACCTTTTGACATGTATCCCATACATATGAGCCAAACATCCGTCTGGCTGTCTCCACCCAGGTCAATTACCTTTTCGGAAACGGAGGCGAAGCCCTTGGTGACATGCTGGGTCCTCATGTCAAAGACGTGGAATTTCCCCTCTAGTGAGGTGGCCACCAGCTTGTTCATGTTGATGTCTTTCCTGTCAAACTCCACGCAGCATACCTGGTCATGGTGCAAGAAAAATAACAGTCACTCCCTCTGGACATTTATCGCATGGCATGGCTCCACCACAAACTAATTTGGACATAAATGGACATAATGATCCCTGGCTGGTTCATCTACATTCAAGAGGTGATGAATAATAGAGTGTAATAAAATCGGTGCATGTACTGTATATGGCATGTGAAGGGAACCTTCATTCACCTAAGCCTTCCCATATAGTTTTATGTACAGTCTAAATGATTCTGGGAAGTCATTTTCAGCTCTATCTCCACATCTGGATAGTTTTTGTCTACACTATCGTTCAGGTGCAGTTTGCAGTGCAAAAGAAATAATGTCTGTTTGAACAGTTTATCCTAATAAAAACACCTCATATGTAGAACAACACTACTCTTTGTGTTTCAGAGCCCAGTTGACTGAATCACTGTCAGTTCGAGTTCCCATCTTTTCCGGTGAAAGGCTTGTAATTTTCTTGCTGTGGTGCCACACTGTCTACATGGCTAAAGATGTCACGAAGAAAATCTTTCTGTGAAATATTTAATAACAAATTCACAAAAATCACATGCCACAGGGACTTAAAAAAAAAAGTTTTACAATTTCAATACAAGTGTTCACCTCACCCCATTTTTAATGTTGGTTTCCCACCGTAAAGACATATTCCGCAGGTCAAAAAGTTTGATGTCCCCGTTGTCATAGCCAGCACACACACAGCGGTCCTGATCATTGAAGGCATGACCTGTAATGAAAAGGAACATCAACACTGTTTTCAGGAAAGGAAACAGCTATGGTTATTTGAAAGTTATAGATGTAGCCATTTCAAGGCTGAAAACTTTTTTTTACATACCAAATGCAACCGTCCAGCAGTCCCTCTTAGTTTCTCCTTCCATTGGCTCCATGTTGGCTACAGGTAAATCCTTCTGTCTGGGATCCCACACCTTTACTGTCCCTGTAATGCAGAAGAGAATGTGACATTTCAGCAAACTTCTTTATGTATGTAATTTCCTTTATGCCGTTGCATTGAAAAGGTTTTAATTGCACACTGCTATTGATGCTCTTACCGTCTCTGCTTCCAGTGACTATCTCAGGTGCGCCATCGCCAATCGCCAGGCCGCCAACACCATCAATGCTATTCAGTATTTCTTTGTGGGCCTTTACAGTGTACACTGGCACTTCAGGCATCTCCAAATTCCTGTGGACAACAGGGTCAGTGTGAATTCGCTTTCAACAGCTTTGAATTAAGAGGTTTATTGGTTTGTGATTTCTTTCACAAGGTGTGACATCAAAATACCATATATTGAGATTTCCGTCAAAATCCCCAGTTGCTATGTGTCTTTGTTGAAGAGAGGTGGCCCCAAAAGTCCCACACTTTATGGGTTTAGGTTTCTCTACCTGAAACATATGAGAGGCAAGTCTTTGTTTAGTTCCATGAATGTGACAATGCACCAAGCAGTGAAATAGCTACAAGGAAGACAGACTATATACTATACTTCAGTCTTGAGCGGTGTGGCAAACAACCTAAATTTAAAAACTATAAGTGCAGTATGAGAGAAATAGGAAATGTTCGTGACCATCCATTTAGTACAGGACCTGCTAATTGTTAGCAACCTCTTAATAATACTGTAAATTCGTGCTTTATTACTGGTAGGTGCACTAAACAGGTCAAAAACTTAATGTTGTATAACAACAATTCTAGCATCATCTGTTAAAAAGATGTATACATATTTATATATGGGGGTGTTCAAGAAGTTTCATTTAACGTTAGTAGTAAAGGTCTCTGGCTGTCTTCATGTGACCTGTTGCTATGGAGACCATAACCTAGCAAGAATTTTCTAGAAATCTTAGACAAGCTAGCTAAACCTAAAATAATCCGTTTCCACGATGTATTGCTGGGAAAAAAAGGGACAAGGGCAAACACGAGTAAAATGTTGAAGTGTTATCTGCGTTACCTCCTTGATAAGCTGAGCCTCTCCGTGCTGCACTTCATATATTTGCATTACTCCGGTTCCTCTGGGAAAGTTTCCTAGACATACAAACTTCGCGCTGCAGGGAATCCATTTACTGTCAAAAACGGTGTAGTTCAAACTCTTCTGAACATGCGCAATAATCTGAGGCTTTGATAGTGGCGATGACATCTTTGCTTTTTTTGGCAGACAAGATGTAAAAAGGTTGACTTTCTCGTAAAAGTACCAAAAGAACAGTGCAATGCAGCTTGAGCTCGCTGCCAAAACAAATGACGTTGAGACTCCCCTACAGCTAAGTGTGCGGCTGCCTAAAGATGTGCCTGAAGAAATATATACATTTTAAGTAAATAACTTATGTATTCGACACACTCATACAATGCCTGATGATATTTTTGTACTTTAATTAAATTCCAGTAACCAAGTGAGCCATATATGTCAATTATAACACCAGCATTCTATATTTCCTCTCTACAGGCGTCGACGGTGTGGCTGTTTGGGTCCTTTTCGCTACACGAGGACACCCTCACGCATATGTTGCCGTCGTCTCTTCCTCAGTTTTGACAGCTTAATCTGATATAAAACTAATTTCGGGATGGACACTGTTAAAAATACAACCCCAGCCGCTGGCGCTGCCATGGATAGCACAGATGACAAAAATTCTTTTACAAAGGTAAAGTCTAAAAAGACTCAGAAACGAAAACGTGAACAAGATGGAGTGGACATGGACACAGAAGAGTCCGTGGCAAGCAAGCGACCGCAGTTTCCACCAATTTCAGGCGACAAATTAAAGGTAACTATTATGTGTGCATACGTGTGATACATGTAGTTTCAAAGCTATCCAAAACAAATGTCAAAATGTGTATTTAATGGGTTTTGTTTTCGTCACTAACGAAGTGGCTTGTAACTATTTTTGCGCTTGCGCAGTACAGTCTTGTGACTTCACTAAATAAGGCTACTGTATGATGTACTTGTAGCACAGGGAGAAAACAGAGCGGAGATGTGTGCAATTTTGTGGTTTCTGGAGCTTTTTGCTCGAGTATTTTTGACTTTTTTTTATTCAATACATACTCAACAATATTCTTATGTTATAGTTGCAGTCACTACCTACTTTGCAGAATAAGGTTTTAAACGCAAAACATTGGATAAGCTCATAAGGGAGATTGCTCTTTTATGACGTATATGGTGGTGCTAATACTTTTATTCCTTGTGGACTGCACAATTGCACATCTTTTTGTTTGCTTTTCTATTAAGGCATTGTTACATTTTGTGACAAGAGTAATTAAAGTGGTATTCAAATAGTTTGTTAATGTTTGTGGAAATTGCTTCCTATGTGTTTTAGGGACCAGATGAGATGCGCAAAGTCGCTGTCCCAGCTCACAGATACACCCCGCTGAAGGATAACTGGCTTAAGATTTTCACCCCAATTGTAGAAAACCTACAGCTTCAAGTTAGATTCAACCTCAAAACTAGGAATGTTGAAATCAAAGTAAGTTTTCCCAGGACATTTAAGCAATGAGCCCTTTTTTTACGAGAATGTGCTGTTTCTCTCTGGTACCCACAGTTGTGTTTATTTATTATTATCATGAGTGTATTGTGCCTTCCTTCTTTCAGACATGCAAAGATACACGGGACATCGGCTCGCTCACAAAAGCAGCAGATTTTGTAAAAGCGTTTGTTCTAGGATTCCAGGTTGAAGTAAGTACAATAATTCTAATTTAATTTAAATTTAATGGGCATTATATAACAGAAGATCATATAATGAAACATAGATAGTAGTTACCTAAGTTACATACCAAAAAATCTGGAAAGTTATTGAATAAATAATCCCAATACAAAAATAATCACATTTCAGAAAATAAAAAATATTTACGGTGAAGTGTGGAGAATGAATTCAAGAGTCTTACAGCCTGAGGAAAAACCTGCTTCATAGTCTGGTGGTAGGGCAGCAGATACTTCTGTATCTTTTGCCAGACAGCAGCAGGGTGAACAGGCTGTGGCTGGGTGAGTGTTGTCTTTGTCCTTCAGGCTCTGCACAGGCACCTCAAAGTTATCACTAATGCTAGGTAGATGTGTACCAATGATTTTCTGGGCACTTTTAATCACCCACTGCAGAGCCTTCCTGTCTTGGGCCGTGCGCGAACCATGCCAGTTTGTGATGTTTCCAGTCAGGATGCTTTCTAGTGTATATGTTAACAAGAACTTGGCATGGGAATTTTGCCCTCTTAAGTTTCCTGAAGAAGTTCAGCCGTTTCTGTGCTTTCTTTGTCAGGCTGGATATGTGTGATGACCATGAGAGGTTCTCTGTGATGTTAATTCCTAGGAAACTAAAATTGTTCACCCGCTCCATCTCAGCACCACTGATGTAGACGGGGGTGTGTCTTTGCCTCCTTTTTTCTGAACAATCAGCTCCTTGGTTTTGTTGACATTGAACACCAGATTGTTGTCTGTGCGCCACTCGGCAAGACTGTTGATTTCCTCCCGATATGAACCCTCTTTGTTGTTTGTAATCCGGCCGATGATGGTGGTGTCATTGGCATACTTTACAATAGAGTTCTCTCCATGTCTGGGATTGCAATCATGGGTGTACAATGTGAAGAGGAGGGGGGCTGAGCACACAGCCCTGGGGGGCTCCGGTGTTCAACATCAGAGTGGAGGAGGTGTGACTGGCAATTCGAACTGTCTGGGGTCTGTTTGTGAAGAAGTCCAATATCCATGTGCAGAGTGTGGTGCTCAAGCCCAGAGTGTTAAGTTTTCCAGTGAACTTCATGGGGGAGATTGTATTGAATGCTGAGCTGAAATCCACAAACGGCATTTTGATGTAGGTGTTGTTATTTTTAAGGTGTGTGAAGTATAAGACTGCATAGACATGACTATTTTTTATCAGATTTCTCAGTTTGTTTTTGTACAAAATGTGAATTTGTTAAGCCAATGTAAGGTTTGGGGCCAGTGACAGATATTATTTATGATCAGGACTAGATCTTATTATTGCTGTGCCGATTCATCTTATTGTACCTGCCAATAAGATGAAGCCACAAGCCACAACCATCTGTAAAACCTGCAGTTAATTTTGTTGTTGTTTTATTTTATTGCTCTCTTAATGATAATAATTTTGTTGAATATTATTTATGTAAATACCCATTGTTTAATCAAGATCAAAAATGGCATGTTCATTCTTTTATTATATTTGTCAGCTTTCATAGACTCTAGTGGTAACATTTTACTTTGGATCGACACAAACTGAAAGCTCAGCATTTAGCTTTATAGCAGCTGTTGATTCTTGATGTTTCTTGAATGTCCCTTGAACCTTGTTTGATTTTGGTTTGTGACCCAACACTCACATTTTCTCTTTGCAGGACGCCCTCGCTCTTATCAGATTAGATGAGCTTTTCCTAGAAAGCTTTGATGTCACGGACGGTAAGATGGCACCAACACTAATGTTGTGCTTCTGTCTGCACTGAAACTTTCTGAATTTATTCAAAACTTTTCGCTACTGGAAAATTAACTCAATATCCAATCTCTTGGTGTGTATTTAATTGTTTTCTCTGTGTGTTGGCAGTGAAACCTCTGAAGGGAGACCACTTGTCCAGAGCCATCGGAAGAATTGCAGGGAAGGGAGGAAAAACCAAATTCACCATTGAAAATGTCACAAAGACTCGCATTGTGCTTGCAGACACGTAAGTACTCTTCACTATTTCTGCACCATTACTATAAAAAATGATTATTAATCACAATTAGGTTATTTTTTTTAATAAGTAAACAGAAGTAGTAGAAGGAAACAGGAACAGAAGTTTGAAAATTCAGTTTTTGCTTTCTTGTTAGGCCTGTCACGATAATTATTTTTTGTTGGACGATTTATTGTCCCAGAAATAATGGCAATAAACAATATTATTGTCATTTTAAGACCATTTTTTGCCACTGATATAATGATAATATAATAGCAAAATAACGCAAGTACACCCTTTTAAAGAACAATGAACTTTTAATTCTTAAGAATATTCAGACATTGGAGGTGGAATCTCAATTGTTTTTAAATATCCAAAATAAATAAAACATACAACATTTCAGTCGGAATTCTCCTCCCCTTTCACTATCTGCGTGTTACCGTTTTCAAAGTCCCCGTTGAAATGAGAAACAACAACAACAACCTCCGAGCTAGCAACCTACACGGTGAAAATGGCAACTTTTGCGGACAATTTGGATCGTGAAAGAAAGAAGAGTAAGAGAAAAAAAGTAAAGGGATACAGAAAATATGTTTAGAACATTTGCTTTACAAGAGGGACGTACTTGCATGTTTGGCCACCGGTTACGGAAAAAGTTTCATTTTCCAAGTGTGGCCTATCGTCTGCAGTGAACGAGTAAAGGTAACGCTAAACAAAGAGATATGGTGTGAAAATGCCATTGTGTCCCCCTTGATTGCGATTACGGAGGACCAAGTGAAAACCCTGCAGTCAAGGGGGTAGCTGCAGCATACGCCGGGCCAGATCCAGACACGGACAGCAGAATAGCTGCTGGCCAGTACTCCGTGCAAATGTTCCATCAAAACAAGTTCCCTGCCGAGACTATTTTGCAAGGGCTAATAGCTAATAGTCTTAGCGCCGTGTAAATTTTCATTCTCATGTAAGCAAACGGGCAATATCGAGGTCGGCAAAAATGATCACGGTCATGTCCATATATCGTACGATAAGTCGATAACGTAATTATCGTGACAGGCCTATTTCTTGTCATGCACTGCTAGAGCCCTAAAACAAGTTTTCCAGAGAAACATTTGTGGACAAATACTGTAAAATTAAATCATCCTCAAATGACAAAGTAAGAAAAATATTCCACTTTTTATGAGCTAAGATTTTTAATTTGTTTATATTGTGATGTTCTGTACGTGACATCTTGCATATCTGTCTGTTGTGGGAGAGGGATCCCTCTTCTGTTGCTCCTCCTGAGGCTTCTTCTTTTTTTCATTGTTTAAGTTTTTTTTTGTTGTTGTTTTGTAAAGCCCTTAGAGGCAGATTGTGATTCGTGATACAGCACCATATAAATAAAAATGACTTGGCTTTACATTTCAACACAGAGAGGAACGATTTACTCGTCCAGATCTGTGCTGATCATAATTGTTTTTTACTTGCGTCACCATTGGCCAGGTTTTGTAGTTAAATACAGAAACATAGATTGTGATGTAGAATTATTTACTGACAATCTTGGATTCTTACCTCAGGAATATTGAAACCAAGGCTTGATGTACAAGTTGTTAAACCACAGAGGAAAGTATCTTTCCTGAAGCATTTAACACTCTTATCCGTCTCTTAACAGAAAAGTTCACATCTTAGGGTCTTTCCAGAATATAAAGATGGCCCGGACAGCGATATGTAACTTAATCTTGGGTAAGAAAAATATTGCTTTTATATTTGATTAATACACTACAGCAGAGGTTGATCCGATGTTTGATGTCATATTTGGAATAGAACTCTTTGAATTCACTTGTAGTGCTGAGAAATGACCTTTAAACCCCTTTTGCTCTTACAGGAAGTCCACCTTCAAAGGTCTATGGCAACATCAGGGTGGTGGCTAGCCGGGCTGCAGAGAGATTCTGAAGTCTTAATGGCTGCTGTGTGTATTCATCTCCCCCCCCATCCCCCCCATTGACTGGTGGAATTCCTGTGTTGTTGAGTTGGGATACGGTCACACATACGTGAATGCCCATCCCCTGCCTAGGCGATACTTGGGCAGTACAGGATGTGATGAGGACAGATATCGGTTTGTATTCTGTTTGAGGGACTACATGCATTTGCTAGTGTTTGTGGCTATGATTTCGCTAGTCAAAGTTCACTGAAGTTGAACTCCATGCGAAGCCAGGACGCAAATTTCCTTTCCCACCGGAAGTGAATACTTTGCCTCTTTGCCTGCACAGAATCAAAGTGGACGGGAGGGAAATATTCGCCTGTGTTAATTTCGCGTATGTGTGACCATACCTTTAACTCCCTTTTGGACGACACCTCGGGTTTCTTTGTTAGGACCTTTATGGCAACACATTTTTGGAACGGGTGACCCAAAACATGAGGAAAAAGTCATGATACATGCATAGGCAGTGTGCATTTATCTCTAAGCATGAGTTTGTGTAAATAAAGAATTTCAATCCCCACTAACAAATGAGTTTACCGTTACTGAAGTGTAGAAGTTTGACCAGGAAATGCTGCCAAATAAAGCTTTTCATTATGACTTTCCACTAAACATCCTGATGAGAAACGAGGTTTTAAAAATGTGACAGGAAATCCATTACTTTCAACATTTCAAAGTTTATTTAAATTTGATTTAATTTTCATACAGTATCAAGTTTCCAACAGTCCCACAGCATAAGATGCAGCATGCAGAAAAAGGGAGAAAAAAGGTTCTCAAACTTAAATCTTAGATATCCCCACACAAACTAAAAAGAAACCAAGTCCCTCAGAGAAAAAGTAGCACTTACAAACTAAAGCGCGGTCTGAACTATACAGAGAACAGAGAGCCAGAACTGCATTTAACAAATACTTATATACAAAAGAAGAGAAAAAAACATCAAATTTTCCCCTTTAAGATGAGTACAGTGTGTGGCAGTTTGAGACAGGATCAGATATGCAACTTTTACTGGAATAGAAGCATCTGGCTGACCCGGGTAAAATACAAAAAGTTACATGTAGTTCAGTTCATTTGGATTACCTCTCATAATATGTGTACATTTACCAAAGTTTGGCAACATCCATATTGTATACCATTAAATTCTTAAATATATTAACATCACCATCCATGTGTAAACGAGGATTATTTCAAAAATTGATCTACATGCACAACAAAAAATATATTTCCATGTCATGCAAGCGCAGGGAGGCCCAAGCCGTGCAGAGCTTTGGGATAAGGGACAACAGAGCACTCCAGGTTCACATCTCTACTGAAAACCCCTGTTCAAACCAGCAGTCTGCCTCTGAAGCAAAACAAAAAGCTATCCCGATATAGTTTATAGTAGGAAGCATTTTTTTCCCCTCGAAATGACAATTTGGTTTTAATTTATGCTTTTCTCCCCGTTTGTATTAGTGGGTGGGAGGGGGAGAAAAAGAGGTGATTGTGACAGAAAGAATGTGGAAGAAGAAGCCAACTTTTGAAATGTACACTTAAAAAAAAACTACAATATACAGTCTCTATCCCATTGCACACTGATCATGCCAACATGTTAAGATTTTTAAGTGTTTGTGTTGCATTAGAGAAAACTGTCCTGTCCTGCACTGTACTAAAAAAAAAGGTAGGGCTCATGTAAAGCAGAGACGAAGCCTTCTCTTCCTGTTACAGAAGATGAGGACACATTAATTACCTAATATACACATATTGGTTAAAAAATGCTGCCTGCAGATAAGTCTCTCAAATTGCTATATACTCACACAAACGGTGTATAATCTCACCATTATTCACTCTCAAACTATTACTTTCAGTTAGCCATGTCCATCCAGCCCCTGTTCTTAACAGTTAACAAAAGCCTTGAAGTTCTACTGAATTCAGTCCGTTTGTCAGCGTGACAGCAGAGCTATACGTTGCATTGCAGATTGTCTCACAGATGCACACTGGTAAATGCAAAATGCTTAATCGAGAGTGAACCACAGATCAGTTTTGCAGCCACAAATTATTTTTGAAGACATTTTCTTGGCATTTATCCACCTATAATTTCATGACAGGAAACAAGGATAATCTCCAAGAATATAAACACATTCTTCAGTATGAGTAAAACTAACACACTTATCACAAAAAAGAAAAACATGGATTGCCTTCTTAAGAGTGGGAAGCTTTACTGGTCTAATCCAAACTGCTCGTACATTTTAAAACACAGGACAAAAGGTCAGAAAATCTGAAATGTAACTTTGCACCTACCATGACTCGCAGTGGTGCACAAGCCAGTTTGTCCGACATGAATGACAGCGGTGGCGATGGGTAATAACTTGGACTGGTTCCTGGATATGTTCTGGTTGGCACTTCATACCCTACTTTCTAGTTGTACTGTAAGTCAAGTGTTAAAATACTATACACTTCCCCTCACGAGACAACCATAGATATACTTGTATTTTTTGTTTTTCTTTATAAAAGACAAGAACAAAAAATAAATATCAAAAATAACAATTAACCAAAAAAAAAAAAGGATGCAATATGAACAAGCCAACCAGCCTCTCCACTGCACCCCCTTTCTCCCCCCCTCATCCAAAATTAGAGACGCTCTTGCAAATGACAAGTAGATGTCCTTCAGTCTCTTAAAGTGCTACAACCTGGTTATTGAGAGGATTTACAGTTCAATAACACTTCAAAGTTGGCTTCGCGAGGCCTGTGGTTTCTGAAAGAAAAAGTGGCTTCACAGAGAGAGAGAAAGAGTAAGAATACTTCCATTGAGTTACAGAGAGCGATTTGCCGGACGTCTTTAGCAGATCTTCAGAGATGGTGGAGGAAGCAGCTGTCGAGGAGGAAGGAGGGGAGAGGCAGCGAGCGGAGGAGCGCTCACACGTCCACCACCATCTTTTTGTGTATATCAAGACCGCCGACCACCTGGAAGCAAAAGAAAATACATTTCATTTATGCAGTGATGGTAAAAACTTGAGAGCTGTGGTATCCAGTTAGTAAGAACAGGCCACAAGAGTTTAGGTGTTACTAGTAACATTACGGATAGCTCAGTTCCATTAAATATCCCAGTGAGACACGACAGTGAAGCAGCATGAACAACAGCAGGTCACTAGAATCCAATAGTTATTAATGTAATAATTACACCTGTGCTTTTACTATGACAAATCAAAATGTAAAAGGTGGTATAGAATGAAAAAAAGCATGTTCATTTCTGTGCATTTAGAAGTTCTTGCTGTCAACAATTCATCGATTAAGCTATTATTTTTTTTACAATTAATCTTTTAGACTAAAAAATGTAAAAAAATAAATAAATAAAGAAGTGAAAAATGGCCCTAACAAGCAATATCAAGTCTAATTATTCTCCATTAAGCAGAGATAAGAAGCAAATGCTTAAATTTGAGAAGCTGGAAACAGTGAATGTTTTCATTTTCCCTGAATAAATATCTATCAACTCATCAAAATTGTCCATTCATCGTCAAATTTCTATTTCTATTTCCAGAGCCACATCACACAACTGTTTTCACAGGCTGCTCACTCTTAAACTTAGCCAATGTTACTACTGCACAGTATCCAGCCTCTGTCCCAACATCAAATAACAAGTAAACCGAACTTCTGGGTAAAATCTGTAAGTTTTAACAACTAAGTGTAAACGCTCCTTTTTCCTTTTACTACTGCAAGGCTGTTGGTGAAATCCATTTTTATATTGTGATATTTTTACACCCTCTTTGTTGCAGTTTCTTTCACCCTACAATCCTCAGATCAGCACTACTGTAAGACTGACTGAAATCATGTCACACAGTCTCTTCCCTGAACCTTGAAGTGTTTGAGCTGCGGCTCTTTGTTAAAAACAGGATCTAACATTCTTATGCGCCATCCTGGAAATACACTCCCACAAGGACGAGAGCGTTTTTAGTTCAAGGCTCTGGAGATGCAGCCATCAAAAGTGGGCCTTGTGTCTGCCAGAGTTACAACTGGTGCCTTTCATTTCAGAAAATGTCTCAGAGCAAAGCACGTTCCACTGGGGCCCAACAAGAGACGTGGATGATACTTTTCAACAAGAGGACACTAATTGTGCGCAAATAGACTTTGTTTGCCTCTTTGATCTTAAATTAGATTATTAAATTAGGCCATGTGCTTTCTATCTAAACTGTAAGGTTTGTTTTAATCAGTGTGACAGAAATGCAGTCACAGATTAGCAAAATCTTGATTGTGTTTTCTTTAAAGTGTGACCAAGGCATTAACGAGCAGATTATGTCATTTTAGAAGTATCTCCCAGATGAACTCATTTAATCTGATGATGCTGCAATTAGAGTATTTAGAACTATATCAAACTACCATGATTCCATCAGCTAATTCCTCCAATAATGTACCAGCTTGGGATTTTGGCAGGACTGTATCACTCCTTCCGTCCAATGCCTGCCTCTCTCGTCAGCTGTAGAGCCATCCAATCTTACAGAATACTTACAAAGAAGGGCTGCATGATGCAGGAAAAACTAACAATGTGATATGATAACAGATACAAATGGATTTGTGTGTTGCAGTTGTGTTATTTATGTGTAGTCTACCATTTTTAACAATGTTAAAATGTATGCCTTATCTATGTGGTGGAAGATAAAAAGGCTTAAAGGATACACATTTTTCTTGTTGAAAAGTCATGGAAAATGAGAAACTTTGAAGTTTTCCTTTTGTATCAAGCAGAAACTACAATTACAGCATTGCAGTTGCACTCCGCCTCCGCGCACCAGTGAAGTTGCAGTTTACATCCATGTCTGTCCAAACTCATAATATATGTAGTGACTGATAGAGACGTTGGTCACATGGTGCAACAACAATCACCTGAAGCTCAATATATATATATATATATATATATATATAAAAACAAAACAAAGAGCTTGTGGTGGACTACACTACAAAAATATGGATGTTGCTGCAAAGAAACTATAATGTTCAACCCGCTTTCTCTCTATAAATAAAAGCTTATTTCACAAATATTGTTAGATAAGCTTCAGCTGGATGGCCTCAATGCAGAATAAATCTTTAATTTGTTGCTTGGTCTAATACTCTTGTAGTATAACACAGCCGAAGTGCTAGCACAGTATTTTTATATGTATGTATTAATTATATGTAGAAAGAACTCAGCAGCCCTTGACACCATATTTCAACAGGAAGCTTGAAACTGAAACCCTGTGCTGTCGAGCCTAAGCAAAAATCCGTTGAGTTTTTTTGCCCCTTTGACATTTGCCTTCACCACAACCAACTGGATCAGCAGAAATGTCACCGCCCCCAAAATACCCCACGAGGGCTCGGACTTACTGCACAGAACTCTTCAAAGGATATCCTGCCGTCTCCGTCCTTGTCTGCATTGATAATGGTCTTGTCCACGATCTGCTGGAGCTGCGTGTCCTTCAGGTTGTTGCCTACCATCATCTTCAGCACCTGGAAAAGCTCGCCGTTGGAGATGTAACCGTCCTTGTCCATGTCGTAGATCCTGAAAGCGACTGTGGTGCAAGGTGTGGCGTGAGGGAGGGGAGGAACAGAAGCAGGGTCAGACAGAAGTGTCAACCAGTTACACAGCAACAACCACAGAGCAACATAATGTTAGGAGACATTATGTTTGATATATAAATCTAAGGGGTCGCATACCAGACTGACAGTAATGTTTAAAAGACTGGGTTACATTAACTCTTAACCTGTTTTTAAACGTTGTCCCTGTTGAGCAAACCTTTCTCCCAGTCTTTGTTTCGAGAGTTGGACTGCACCTAACGATTATATTTTTTATCAATTCATCTAACGATAAATTTTTCAATTAGTTAATTAATCTAGAGACAAATTTATCAATTATTCTAAAGATGATTTTTCTACATTTCTTGATTAATAAACAATTAATGTAAAGTAAACAGAAAGCATTAAACAACTGAATAGCCATGTTTGATGACACATAATGAAATGTTGTGTTACTATAACAACAGCGCTGCAGAAATTACTTTTAACATGGTGATGTTGCTAATCTGAGGGCATGGATTGCTAAACTGTGGGCACAGTTCACCAACTCCGTAGCACAATGTTCGGCGTGTTGTTACATCCTAGATGGTGCTTGGGTGAGGACAAAAACAGGAGAGATGGTGCTGTCCCTGCTGTTGCTGCCATCTTGACAAAGAGCCCCGTGATATTGTGCTTCGGGTGTTCGTGCGTAGCAGTTGTACTGCTGTGATAACTCTGTCGAAACACTTCCTCTTTTTTTAAAGTTATTTTTTGGGGCTTTTTTGCCTTTATCTGATAGGGACAGCCGAAGAGAGACAGGAAAGGGGAGAGAGAGAGTGTGTGGTGGGGGGGTGACATGCAGCAAATGGCCCAGGCTGGAATCGAACCCAGGCCGCTGCGGTGAGGACTCAGCCTCAGTACATGGGGCGCCCACTCTACCAGGTGAGCTTCTGGACGCCCCTGAACACTTCCACACTTTAGATCATCGTGGGCAAAGTTTTTTAGCTGCAGCTGGCTCTCTGTGGTAATCCATGCTTTGACCTGGCGCAGCCATGATTCATTACAACACACCGACGCACGTTATGCAAATCTGACATATTTTGGTAATCAATGACGTTGATTAATTGCTCCAGCCCTAATTGAGAGTGGCTAACTTTAAGCTTGATTCTAGAGACAGAACAGCAACAAAGAAAACAAGAAACAAGAAAAATAACCTTTTCTGATATGTTTTTGCATAACTAGCCCTTTAGTAGGTGAGCCAAAAAGTGAATTTTGTTCACTGCTCAACCATTACCAATTTTTCCCCAGGGAGTGTTTTGTGTTCTAGCAGTAGGGCATGGTGAGGCAAACAGAACAGGGAAGACACACGGGACAAAGCCCCAGCTGTTTTTAGTCCATAAGGAGCAAAACATGCAGACATGTTTGGGGATTAGAGACCAGAGGTGCGAACTCTAGCCACTTGTGGTTTTAATGAAAAGGTGCCTTTACTTACATCGAAGCTTCTGTTCCTTGTCCCCCTTGACGCTGAACTGTGAGACTCCCTCGATGAACTCTGGGAGATGAGAGAACAATCAGTGATGTGTGGTTCCACAGATAATGTAAGCTGTCAATATGTTCTTCACAACAGGCGATATCAGCTACAGAGCTGATCAATCAAATCAACACAAAACATCAGATGAAAGTCAATCTACGACTGTCCTAAAAATGTATCCACTTCAAATTTGTTTCCGCAACTTTTTCAGTTTTAATACAATGCTGTGACACCATTTACTTATTCCTTTATTGCTTTCCAAGACATAGATCTCTTAGGATACAAGCTCTCATACTGTAGAGAGTTGAGAGAAAAGAGAGGCTGCTGGGTGCAAAGTCCCTGGATATCAAGATATGATTATTCTTAAATCTTGTATTGCAGTTGAACCTTAAAGATAATTACGCCCGTTTAAACATGGAAAACAATAAGTCTGTTCTGTAACATTTATCTTTAAAGGGATGGGTGTAATTTGTTTTCAGATCAAGTTAAATTTTCTTCAAATGCTGTTTATTTCGGCATAGCTGTGGACCCTACTATTGATCATCTTCATTGCAGTAAATGAGCTTCAAATCACTCTAAACACTAATGGACCCGCTACAGCTGCCTTACATTGTTGGATGAAGTCCCTGCAGTACAGAACAGTACAGAAACTTTCAAACATTAAGACGTTGAATGAACGTTGTTTGTCCCTGCGATGCTGGCTTGATGGGAAACCTGACTACCTATCATATATATTTGACTCCAGTCAAATATATATGATAGGTAGTCATAATCACATTTCTTCCCCACACTTCACATTCAGCTCAGCATTAGAAATATTTCAGCTCAAGGTGATGAGTTTCATGAGCTTAAGCTTATGTTGATGGAGGCCTCTATAACCTGTTCTGTTTTTTTAGGGGTGTGCTAGCTTGGTTTATAGTTGCATGGAGTGGCAAGATAAGACATGAGTGACAAATAAATGCCAAATATCAACTCGACACACTACAGTGTATCTTTAAAACAGTTCACAGACTAAAATAAAGCTATAAAAATCGAGCACCCATAGAACCCTACACCAGCAGGGTGTTTATTGCATACCTTTAAAGTCTACTTCTCCATTCCCGTCCGTGTCAAATATGTCGATGACCCTCTGCACCAACGGGTTCTGTTGGAGCTCTGGCAGCGACATGAACTCCTCCACGCTGAGTGAGCCGGAGTTATCTAGGTCGAGTTTCTTAAACCTCTTCCCTAGCCTCTTAATCTCATCAGCATCGACTGGACAAAGATAAAAAAAGAAAGAGAGAGGGAGAAGATCCGGATGAGATATTAAGCTGATGTTGTTATCCATCTCCTAGATCATCAAAACTGTTGGAAAAAGGAATTGTAAAATGTGCAGAGGTCAGATGCATGGTGTCCTGATACAAAATCTAAATATTCTTTGCCAACACCTGCATGAAGGAGTAGTCATTAATTTTAGTAGCCACCACTTGCAACTAGGTCAAGGATACCACTTCCGGCCCGCACAGGACTGAGCTAACCACTCAAAGGTGCAGACCCACAGTAACCACAGTACATTGTGTTCTGTTCCATTGAAAAAAAGCTCAAATTCCTAGACTATAACCTTTACATGAACCCTGGTACTCTGACAATACTGCTGTTAAAAATAGGGAAAAAAGGCAGAAAAATGAGAGCTTAGGAGAAAGGCTGGAGGAGAAGGAGTAACACAGAAGGTAGCAGAAAGACAGAGAATTAGATAAATTGAATTTTTTTTGGCAAACTTACAGCCTTTGTTGTCTACTGGTGCTTTATTAGCAGAAGGCATTTTGAACTTTTGTTCTCCTGCCATCAGACACAACCTGAACTCCCCGACCGGTATACTGAACAACACCAAGGACTAATCCAGAAGCAATAACAAAGCCAGTGGTTAATTACTATATAAGCTCATTCATACAGTCACATGATTCAGTTGGCCAACCATAAAGTACTTCTTCGGCTGTTTAATCTGGGGTCCTAAATGGCATGGGCTATCTATTAATCTTGACGCATAGCTAACAGAGGGAAGGAGGTGTGACAGATTTGTGAGACTAAGAATTCCAGTTCTGATCAGGTTTATTGACCTCCACAAGGGCAGCCGGTTCAGGTAAACGACAGGAAAAGACGAATGTATGAACCTTTTATACATATGGATGTGTGGATCTGAATGCACATTCAGATGTTTATATTCCAAAAGTACAAACGGTTGGGAAACGGATGGATGTTATCCCATCTTTCCACTTCTTCCTATATGATGCTGAGACACAGTGAGACAGAGAGAGATGGGTGTGGGCTGTGTTTTGGGTTTTAATGCCCGGACATGCTGTGCTACATCAGCTCGATGACTAATCAGAGTGCAAGCGTGGTGGAGGAGTAAGGGAGGAAGGAGAGAGTTAGAAAGTGAACGTTACAACAGACACAACCACAGCAGCAGTCGCTTGTGTCGATTAAAGAACCTAAAAGTAAAGAGCAGTATGACCTGTGCAGTATGCTGAAGTCCTGCAACAAGCATATCATCAGTGTACACTGTTCAGTCAACATGTGTCTGCTTCAACATTCCCGTACATGTATTGTCCTTGGCACATGCTATAAAACAAGTACATGTAATGCTCCTCTACTGGACAGTTAGTGGGCTTTATCGTTTTTCTTTTTTTCCTCTTCTATTCATCTTTCGATATCTAATAGTAAAGCTTACAAGAAGTTACTCGATAACAAAATGAGCTGTACTTGCTATCAAAGGTGCTATCAAATCATGAAAGGGCATCAAGTACACAAAATCAAACAGTAACGCCATTATGTGCAGTAAAAGCGTGAACTTCCAAGTGTTGAACTTAGCACCCTTTCAAGCAGCCGCAAGCAAACAGTGGAGGTGGCCAACAAAGATTGTGTCAGTTCACCTGTACTGGGAAATATGATAAAACGACACATGTTACATTTCCCAGGAGGTAATGTATTTTGTACAATTACACGTCAAATAATCAGGAAAAAGACAGTCCCACAAAACTTTACAGAATTAATCATCCATTATGTTGATAAATTATAAATCATTTAATTTTTTTTAAACATGTGGATGTTTGCTCATTTTCTTTGTTTCTACGATAGAAAGTTGAATACGTTGTGTATTGTTGCTTGAACAAAAGCAAAACATTTGAAGATGTCGCTTTTAGAGCCCAAACAAATCAGTATTAGCATATACAGTATGTTGTCCAATGTGTACTGAAATGAAAACTTTTTTTTTTTAAACATGCAAAAAAAAAGGATGCTTGGGGCAATTAAAGAATGGCGTTATACAGATTTTTTTTCTATTACTTTTACCTAATATCGGTATCAGTTGGTTGGGCTCTATTCACCAAAGGCTATAGAAATTCTAATGGACATTCTTTGCTGTTTTCTGATCTTTAAAACCAGTCGATGAATTAATGATGAAAATGATTGTTAGCCACAGCCCCGGTAAAATAAAGTTGTTGTATTATTATTATTATTATTATAGTTTCTTTGCATCTACAGTATGTGTGTGCACACTGATGGTTTGGTAAGAGTTTGAATATATTCATGCCCTGTTGTTGCTTGATCGATAATAATGCTTTCATTGATCCTCAGCATCAACATCAGCCACTGGTGAATTGTGCCTGTGTGTTGTGCCAGCACCTGGTAAATTAAATTGGTGATGCAAAAGTCACTGCAGCCTGTTGATGAATAAGCAGCTTTTTGGTCTGTGCATCAGTAGGAAACGCAGACATTCAGTACACAATGGACGTTGTTGTACTGTGTCTCATTCCTAAGATTTTTATTCACATGAAGTAGATTGGGTCGCTGGTTTACTGCTTTGTTTTCATGTTCCTGAAAACTCCTGATACATACTGAATCTGCACACAAGCAAAATCTGACACACAGGGTTTCTGTCTAGGTGTGAGTTATCAGAGCCAAGCACACGGCTGTCCTCTGACACGAAAACACTTCCTTATCAGCAGCCTCCTGTTTCCCGTTGGTGGCATATGACACCACCTTGCTCATAGAGGTTTAATGGGGGGCATGAAAGCAACAGATAACCATACTGTGTTTAGTGCCCCCTTTTAAATCAAAGCCATATATATATTTTTTTTAAATCAAGGTAGCACACACACTAATACATAATTACATACATGTATAGTTAAAATAATAACAAAAGACAAACCCTTCTTAACAAATATCAGGGTGACATTTGTAGAGTTTTCTAATGAGAAAATAGCTCAGATTCTTGAGTGTGGAGAGTTCATGTTGAACTTTAACTGCTCACAGCTTGTTCTGTATTAATGCTGACGGATAAATCTTATCGTCATTGTCATCGTGATTTGAACCCGCACAATTTATTTTTTTTTAAACAGACACCATACAGGGTGTCCAATCAGATGGAGCCCTAGATACGTGGGCCATGTATTCACACCATTTAGCCAATTAGATTAGGCCCCAGCTAGTTAGCACGATGGCTGCCTGACGAAGAAGAGAAGAGCTGATATGGGCACTTTAATATTTGTTTATTTATTGCAAGTCATATTGTCACTTCAATATTGAACAATGTGATCGCTGATTTTCCTCATATCATGCAGGCCTATTCTGTATGGCTCAAAAGGTTCAAAATGGAAGAAGACTAACAAGGTTTTAAGATTAGATTCCTTGTGCAGTTTGGCTAAAAAAAGCACACTTTCAAAGCTTCTCAAATGAAAATATTAGTTTAATAGTTATCTATGATAGTAAACTTAATATCTTTGGGTTTGGGACTACTAATCAGACCAAACGAGACATTTTAAGACCTCTCCTTGGGCTGAAGCTGTAATGCAAAACTCCCATCCAACAAGCAGATGGTAATCTATCAAACTGGCTCTCTGTCAGAGTTTAACTTCCTTTTGTTGCTACACAGTCAGGTCAGTGGGATAAACTGGAGTACAGAACAAAAAAAATTACATTTACAACACATAAACTTTGGCGCAGTCGCTGAGTGGGGAACATTTGAACACTGTGCCCAGATCGCTTCCTGCTGTCTGGAGCTGCCAAGTGAGTAGGTACATCATGGTAGCAAGGACAACAGCTTTGTCACAGTCCGAGTCCCCCTCCCAGTCTTGAACCAACAAGTCCCAAGTCTGCCAGCATCACAGATAGAAGTGGCTCCCAGTTGAGCCAAATAACACTCATGACTAAGACTTTTACTCGAGCATTTAGTTTAACTGAATTAAAACTGAAAACTGCTATGGTCAAGAGATTCTTGAATCATACAGTAGCTGGAAGTTTATGGCTACAAAGAAAAAAGAAAAAATAAACTCATTATATCATGCTCTTAAGCAAACTCTTTCCAGTGAGTGCAGTAAAAAAAACCTTAATTTCTGGATCACCAGCTTTACAAGCACCGAGTGCCATCCTCCTTTACAGCAGCCAAAATGTGGTGCGATGACAGGTGCCGAAAACTGTCCAACAAATGAACTCCTAGTGAGTGTTGCTTTGCTCATAAGAGGAAGAACAGAATTGCATTAAAAAAAGTGTCATTATATTGAGAGGATAGCTGTGTTACTGAGATGGCCATGCTTGATTAAAACTGCTGCTGAGAGCTAGGGAGGACAGCTAGGAGGTGCTCTCATTTATTATCCCAACAACACCTGTGCCTACAACTAATGACAGGAGCGAAAATTACTGTTGCAGAAAAAGTGATTGAGGTCACGTTATGTTGTAGATGTCCTGCCTGGTTTGGCATATTCATGCACATCTTTTTTTGTTTGTGCATTACAGCTCTTCAATATGGTAGGTGGGATGAAACCTACAAAACACACCCTGTTCTTGCCAGTTGGTAGTATCCTCCATGATCTCTCCTCGCAGAGGAGGAAGAGACAGACATGTTTAACCCCAGCGTATGACTTAAATGCACATCTCTGTCCCATGTTGCTAGTTAGAATATGGATGAAGATACAGTAGAGTTGCATGATTTACATGATAGTGGAATTGGCTAGATCACTCGAAAACCTATATTTACATTTTGTACAGAAGATTTTTTTTATATACAGTAGCCCTCAAGTGCAAGATGATTCAGCAAACATTTTTTTACACTATACAGGAAGAGAAAAGGACGAGGTTTTTACATAATAATACAGAGCTACTGTATGTCCTTTTCATTACTTTTGTTTAATATAAAACAATAATAAAGCGGAATACACCAAGGGACGCATTTTTCATTTAAATGGAACATTTAAGGGAAAGAAGAAGTTTTCTGAGAGGGCTGCACAGTCATAGAGTCTCACACTGCTATGCTAATGAGCGGCTCTGAGGAAGACCCAATGTAACTGTGAGATGATGATATGATAATCTCATATACTCCACCACAAAGCGAAACACACACACTTTCATAAGCACTGCATGCACCCTCAACCACTGTGTTACTAGGCAACTGGAACCCATTAGCCCCCGAAAGTAGCCCACACACACACACACGAATATGGAACATTTAAACAATTGTTCATGAGGTGTGTACACATGAAAACATATGCATATGCATGTCATCAGTGTTTGTGTGCATACGGGAGGCTAACACTTTGTCTGTAACACACACATAAGCATCTGGTCTATCAGGTCTTGCATGTCCTCCTGTATTGTTTGTATCTATATGTGCATGCATGCGTGTTAAATACTCAGCTTAAATTTGCATATTGCATATTACAAGCTGTCTGGGAATGCAGGTTCAATATGTGTTTACAACAATGCCATCACGACAGACTCCCAGCAATTTGCAGCTGCTGATACTTGATCTAAAATGTAGCCATTCTTGCTTCAGTTCAACCAGAATCAAAATTGTTTCATCAAGTTTAATGTGTTTTTGTGGTGTAAGCAGTCAATGACCATATTTTGGGCAGCATCTCTGACCCCACACTAAATCTTCTACTTCACCCTGCACAATGTTTTTACCAGTTAACAGTCAGCTAGCTCAAGCTAACCATTAAACTGCAGCACAGCTTTGTGAACAGAAAATCTGCTAAGTGCAAGTGGCTTTTCAAACCCATTTTGGTTTAATTATGAAAACAATGTTCCCAAAATGTCATTAATGATTTTGTCCTCTTAAGCACGCTCAGCCCTCAAACGGTTCACTATTCACATTAGCAGAGACATGTGACTGCATTAACACGGCGAATCTGAACTGAGGCAAGCAGGAGGAGGAGGAGGAGCAGGAGGGACTAATATACAGAGCAGAAATTTCAGTTGGCATGTTACTGATAATTGCAACTAGGGATGCACGATATTGGATTTTTGCCGATATCCGATATCTATATAATTAACCTATTACTCTTATTGTGATGGCCTAGCCTACTTGTTATAGATGTGGACATAAAACATTTCATTTGATTATACCCTAAATGTATAATTTTACCGATGTAGACATTCATGAAAAATAAGGAAATCATTTCAACTTGGACTAGATGTAAAATATGCCACATTCATTTTGCTTCTTGCTTCAATCCTGTTATATTTATTGGGTCAAATGTTAATATATGATGTATTATAGAGCTGCTCTGCACATTGCCCATGTATTATTCTATGAATAGTTCCAAAACTACAAAT
>JBBPCS010000573.1:4735449-4752592 GCA_037974645.1 Hollardia meadi | reverse complement strand
GTGTGTGTGTGTGTGTGTGTGTGTGTGTGTGTGTGTGTGTGTGTGTGTGTGTGTGTGTGTGTGTGTGTGTGTATTAGGGTGGATCAGATTCTGGGAAAAGGCCAGATCCCAGTGGATAAGAAACTGAGGGACAAACTGCACCCAGATGGAGAATCTCTGGAAGGCATGAGCATGCTGGGACGTGTGTGTAAGGTGGAGCGGCAGGTGAGTTTAGAAAAAGTTTTCAAAACTCACTTTCTGTTTTGGAAGGAATCGCCAGAGATCTGTCAATATTCCAGGAAAATATCTTGGATGAAACAGAGGTCAATAAAAGTCTTGCTTGCTGTCTCTCTCCATTTTCCTTCCTACATGTTCTCACTCTCTTGTTCTTTTCTTTTGGTCCCAGGTAACTTCCATTGAATCAAAGTTGGACTCTTTGCTTGACGTTTACCGCCAAGTCCTACAGAAAGGCCCCTCAGCACTCACCCTCTCCTCCCTGCCCCTGTTCGAGCTGCACAACCACCAGTGCCACAACTCGAACTACCAGACCTCCATCATCAGCAGGGATCTCCCCTCTCCCCAGGAAGGTGATCCAATTGGTGGTGGAGCAGAAAATAATGGGGGTATAAGCCATTCTCTTAGCACCAAATCGAGAGGCCTGCGCCTCATCCTGGCTCCCGCAGATGATGACGATCCCCCAGACTCAGCACCTCCATCCTATCCCCCTTCCACGGCCTCACTCTCCCCATCACCCCTGTTGCCTCCAGATAGCCCCTCCCCAACCATGGTTACCCCCAATGTTACCTCTAAAAGAGCACACTTCCCTGACCTGCCGCCCCCACCTTCCTCAACAGGGGGCTTCACCCTCCAGCTTCCCCCCATTTTGCACCCCTCCCACCACCGATGCCCTGCTGACCCCACCTCAGATGACATGACAGGTGGAGTAACGGTGGATGAGTGCACCCTGGGCCCTTCTCTTGTTGTGGGATCCCATGTGGATGCTGACCAGGAAGGGGACAGTGAGGCAGGCCCTGCCCAAGAAAGGGTGCACCTGCGGGAGAAGTCTGGCTCGAAATCTGAGGGGGTCTGGAGGAGGCATATGAGCCTGGAAGTCAACCCCCTGCTGCTCCTCTCCTCTAGCCCAGATGGGACGCCTTCAGACTGGGAAGACAGTCTCGGGAAATCCCTCTCCGTGCACAATCTCAGTCAGCCTTTGACCAACTGTGCCCCTGGTCTCTCAGCATTTAACAATAGCAGCAGCAGCAACAGTAGTGAATGTGGCAATGCACATGGTGGTCTTAGCAACTGGGATGGTGCAGAACTCTTCATTAGTGACTGCAAACTAGAGCCAGCGGAAGAACATTTCAACTTCCTGTCCCAGGAACCTAGCGGCCCTTCAGACCTTGTACAGACTGTGGAGGAGGCTCCACCTCACCCCAAAGGAAACTCAGATTTTCTCAGTCAGTCCGAACACATACAGCTGGCATAACTACACACACACACACACACAGTGACACACATGCTTGCATACTACATATACACACCATTGTTGGTGAAGGGAATTTGAAGTATTTTTTACAAGACAGATTATTTTGCAAACGTCCAATCAATGCCTTGTATATGGATATACAGTGTTTATACATTGTGTATAACATGATTATGTACATTTTTACACCAATTTTATTATGTTATACTTTTTATGTGGTACTAAAATGACCATGAAGTAAATCAAAAGTATAATGATTTATAAAATATGTATGAAAGTGGGCATAATCATGTGAGACAAAATACACAAACAATACACAAATCCAAATAACCTTCCTTGAAAAGGAAATGCTTTGGTCTTTACCCAAATATATTCAGAAATGGAAAATTTTAATAACTTTGTACAATCATATAAATTATGATATATTAATAACAAAGGATGTTGATGAAAGTGAATTTTGAGAACAAGGAAGGAATATTATCCTTGATATGACACCTACCTACTTGACATCAGGGTGTCGAAGCAAATCAAATAATTTAGTTTACCACAAAATAACTGAGATATGTGTAATATCTTTTCATTTCCAGCAATCCTACATTTTAAACAAGTGTAGACCTGAACCCAAACCAAAGAACCTCATTTGGGCTCCTCGCTGAAACAAGGAGGAGTGTAACTTTTCACTGTACAAATTAAAGGATATCCCATCTGACATGTGCCAACCTTGAAAAATGAGCGAATAAAATAGGAAGAAAATGTTATATGTAGCCAAAAGTAGTTGCAAGTTACAAAAGTGCAGTTGAACCTTAAATAAGCCACTGGAAACTCCTGGTCAACCACTTGTTTATTAACATGTGGTGAAACCAGCACACACGTACAACTCTTACATACAAGAGAACATACTGACACATACAACCACCAACCACTGAGTACTGTGAGAAGAGCCAATGTGACAAAGAGCTAAGATGGACTAAAGACTAATTTTTTTCAAACAAGTGCTTGTATTCAGAGACGTTTCTGGGAAGAAAAAGAGTCACTCACTCTTGTTTTTCAACGTCTGTCTTTGGTGATGTAAAATGTCATCTTTTACTTATGCTTTCATACATATCACTGCATGGACTGTTTTGGAAAGGAGAACAATAGGTAAGGTCTGGCGTGATGGGAACAGCTGAATTATAACCAAAAAAAAGAGTAAGAGGTCAAACCCTTAGCATGTATTCTGTCCACAAGCGTCAAATTCTATTCATTTTCTACAACCAGTGAAATGTTAGTTAATGTTTGTATGGTTGCTTAGTTTCATCTGTCGGTTATCAGTGAATTTGGATGCAATAAACTTATCGGGGAAAAATGGCCAATAAGCAGCACTCAAGACAAGTAACCATGTCCCGCTTGATTTGGACAGTATAGCCTGTTGAGTCAGTTGCTATTGGTCTGAATGCTGAATCGCAGAACGCTTTTCCAGCCAAGCATGAGATGCTGCACGTCTGAGCTGTTAAGATACTTCAAGAGCAGTCACACATTCGCTGATGGCCTGGATGTCCTTCTGCATGTTAAAGTAAAGTTATCTCCAACCCTTAAGGCTGCCTTTATGAACATTGTTATATTCTAATTTGAACTAATTTGAAAGTAATTAAAACATGTACTATGTGTTATAGGGATAACCCACCTAATGTTAAATTTCATGACAAATATAATTAAGGTCATTTAATGTTTTTTTTGACAAACCCTGTCTCTTTTACTGGGTGCTAGTTGCACCATGTCTATAAATAATAACTTTAGGCTGCTAGACCTTATTCCCTCCTCGTAGTCCAACACTAGGTGTGGTGTGGTATTCTAGGATGAAATGTGTGATGCCCATTTATTCATTTCTAACATAACTGAAGGTCAGTTTTGATTCCCCTGAAGAACCTATGATAACAAGATACATGCACTGTTGTATGTATGTTGGTGTTTTATACACGTGTCCATTCTGCTGCTGACAATGTCAAAAAATATCATATGATAAAGTAGGACAGGCAGAAGAGAGATGAGAAAAAATATGCCCTTTAATCTCAATACAAAATCTTAATTTTAATCGTGGATAATTTACCACTATTCACTATTTAGAATGTGCATGCACGTCATCCTCACCACATCAACCCTAAGTACAATATTGAACAATTTAGGGTTATTGTAAAACGATTACAAATTACTCAACTGGATACGTTTATATTTTTCATGCATTTAGTCCATATTCAGACTGAGAAGTTATAGAAATGGTGTGTTGCAACACTGTCCTAACACTACACTTGAATTATGCACAAAACTATGTCAGTCATTTTAATTTTTGTTAGCCATTTTGATTTGTTTTTTCATGTTTACGTCTTAAGGGTATACTGTCACAGCAGTCTTTAAAAAAAAAAGTATTTTAATGTTGTTAATGACAACCTGTATTCATCATTGTTTTCCAGTTATATTCCCTTTGTTTTGAATGGTGAGTAAGTGCATTGCTTAGCAAATTAACATTCTGTAGTTGAATATAACACGTATTATCCTCTAACAAATGACAATTGTAAACACTTGTAGATTGATTTTGAAATATTCTACAGCCCATGCAGGAGTGGTACGATGAAATATATTATCAATATGAAAGCACAGTTGTTGATGGTGAGTTTGAGGAGCCTGAAAATGTGACATGGTAATATAATGCTTAATCTAGGAATAGATTTTTGCAGTAGTTTTTGATTGAGTTTTGCTACATATGAAAAGAAGCCGGCCAAAACTGTAAACTACTTTGGAGCAAGATATCGAACAAATACTGAATAATGAGGAAAGCCCATGAACGCAGCCACTTGGGACACTGGATGGATCATTCCCCTTATAAAACTCATTTTCGCAATCTGTAAATGGCTTCAGGGTGCCTTTCTTGCATATGAAAATTCTTTATTTTTTATTTACGGGGCTATAAAGCTCTTCTTTGCTTACAGCCTTTAGCATACTGAAGAGTTGAAGTCAAACTGGTCATTTTGGGTTGGGCATTCAGTTCACTTAAGTCATGTAGCTTTAGCCACAGAATTTAAATGGCTTGGATGGCTAATAATATCATTTCTCTACTGCTTGAACAGTAATTTATTACACAACTGGCCTTAAAGCTTGATAATGTTAACATTATTTTTTTTTAATTAATTTATTTAAGTGCACATTATGTTCTCTGGATGAGAAATGCGAAAATAATTTTAATATTCATTAATAAAGTACAAATTAACGAAACCGTTTTGGTAATTGTGTCTTTTTTCTTCTTCAAAATGTCCTAAAAGTCAAAGCCAACCTGGCAACAAAGAGGTCACGAGAGGTCACGATGCATTTTCAAGATTGGGGATTTTTATATTTTTAGGGTGATGAATAATGGATGTAAAAAAAATAGTATCTAATAAATGGTGTTATTGTTTTTTGGCCGATTTTTCAGGTGTCTCTGGTACACTTTGAATTTGTTAAATTCCATATTTCTGAATACGATGCATATTAAAATTTGGTCAAAATCTATCCAAATCTCAAAGTCGGAAGTATGAGTTTACGGGGAGGAAGTGAAGGCAACACGGGCTTGATTGACAACATAATAGTTAATATAGCTAACAAACTGGCAGGTGGGAGCCAAATTTAAAATGTCTGACTGGGAAGACGAGTATGATGAAGACGGCGTTGCCATCCAGAACCCCTCTATAAAATCAGCTCAGACTGAGGGCAAATTCCCATACGGTGACCGTCAAAGGGAACATGTATTTTTCGGTGTAAGAACTGGAATGAGGTTTGGAGCCCCGAGAGATGGCTGGACTGGTCGTAGCTGCGAAGGAACCGAATACAAAAGTCGAAGAGGTGGAGGCGAAGGCCGTCCGTTTACATGGGGCACAGGACGACGAACCGATGGCAATCAAAAGTCGGACTCTTCTCCGCCTGTGACACTCACAGTGGAAAATGCTTCAATTGGGAGGGTAATAGGTGGGTTTCTAAAGCAATAATTTCAGTTAACTTAATACACACTTTGTAGTCTCAGCTAGCTAAATTTCACTTGACTTTGCTGCTAGTTATGCTAAATCCGCTAACGGTAGTCAGCTTTGTTTGGTGGCTTCACCTAAACTAATCCCCCATTCTGCCAAGTTCCATAAGATGTTTAGTGTGTGGGTGCGCCCTGTACATAAGTGTAGGGTATGTTATTCATATTTCCATTGTGTAACTAGCAATGTGTGGACAGTTTGGTTAGAAACTAAATCAATTTTTTGACCTATTAAAGGTCGAGGAGGTGCCAAAATTCGTGAACTTGAAGAAAGCTCCGGTGCAAGAATTAAGGCAAGTCAACTATTACTGTCAAACTAGTACAGCGCAGTCATGAAGACATTTTTGGTGCTGGGCAAGAATATTGTACACTACAGTGGGAAGGTGCCAGCTTTTGTTCCCCAATTATTCTTCTGTCATGTGGACATGACTAATAGCGCTTACAGATGTTCTTCCTCAAGTCTGAGGAAAGATCAAGAAAGTAGTCTGTGGCCATTTCCCCTTTTATTAGTTGTCAACAGTTGTAAGTGACAGATGTCAGATTATCAGTTTTAATCAGAATTATAATCCAACCCAACAAAATTTCAGAATACCAATCAACCAATAAATGCTGGTAAATTTCTGCTTAGGTGGCAGTTGTTGTAAAAAAAACCCAACTGCCTATCTTTTTCTTCAACACTGCCAGGCTGCCACATGAACAGAAAATTCGGAATTGGAATTTGAAAAGTAAATTCAAATACAAATCAGCTTAATTTCAAACCAAGTCTAAAGGAGGTTAGGATCGATTTTAAGATGGTGTAAATTGAAATTTTTTTTCAATGGATTTCTAGAAACACATTAAGCTGTAAATATCTGTAAATCTTCTTCTTAATTGAATTAGCGAGGATATTATCAGTGTGTATTGTGATAAAACTAACTTTAAATTAGTAAAATAATCAAGTTTATAATATTTGACCTTAACATCTGTGTTAGTTATGAGCAAGATGGTCCTAAATCAAGATTACAGTATTTTTCGGACTGGGCCTAGCAGCAAGACTTGACTGCTGTGCTACAGCCCTCTATTATAGCACTCTATTGTTTAACATTGTCAATGTGTTTAAAACATTTTGGAAGAACAAACAATGTGGGCAGGATATTAAGCCGTGTTTCCACCAAAGGGCATTTGGTATAGTACCCTTGGTAACTGTATATAACCCATGATTAAAGTATGTAAACCCTAGATCTGTTTAGTATTTCTACCACAGATGCTGGTACTCTCATGTATGTGTGAGTTGTTACCAGGGCTTTCGGGGGTAACCACTTTTACATTTCCAGCAGTTGGGAAACAACAGAGGGGACTTTTCTTAGTTGTGAGAAGCTGCAGCATTTATTAACTTTCTAACACGTTGATTATAGCCTACTGTAGGCTTCATTACTGTCAGATGTTGCTTTCTTGTCTCTGTGTGGTTGGCAGCGAGAATAAAGACTCCTATGAAAAAACAAAGCCAGGAAAGTTGGGAAATCCAACATCAGAGAACAGACTCTGGTTGCTCCAATTGACCAACCAGTGGTCTGCTGTGTTTTAATCCCACCTTTTAGTGTTGGATCAGTGTGCTAGTTACCTCAACAGAGGGGTAACGAAAAAACAAGATGGCATGGAACGGTTCTGGTGGTACAACTTTTGGTCATGGAAAAGCAAAAACAACCGTTCTAATGCGTAACGATCTGAACTGAACTGATCCAAACTGCTTGGTGGGAATGAGGCTTTAGTTTTATTCCCTATGTGTTCTTTTTGTTTTTTAGATAAACAAGGGTGCCTATGAAGGTGAGGTGGTTATTCTTGGGCCCTCTGTTGCCCAGCAGAAAGCCAAGGCGATGATTGAAGACTTGGTGGCAGATGTCAACTCTCGATTTTGCAATGGTATGACTTCATTTTCCTTCGGCCCTACTAAATAATATGCAAATGGTATTACACATGCCACACAGACTGGAGCTTTAGCTGAATGACAAATTCACTTAAGATACAGAGAGACATATCTGCTGCAGCTGAAAAGGTACCATCTCAGTGACTTACAAGGCAAGCTAACTTGTATTGTTTTGTTAAGGCAGATAAAGCATGTCTGTAAAGTGTTTTGAGATGTGTTTTTCTAGATGTTTTAAGTATTATGTTGTCATAAAATGTATTAAAACCAAGCCTTATTTGCACAGTCAAATGTTTACATTATGAAATTTTAGTTTTTTGTTCTAAACTATATACCAAACTGTCACTTTAGAATCATTATCAGGATACTCTTCAGACTGGCAGCAAATTATGTATCGTCATAAATCTTGTTATTGATCAATCTAAAAAAATTTATTGTGATCATATTTTTTGCCATATTATCTGAGCCCTATATGCATGAGTTGAAAATGTTTCAACAAGTGAACATTTTTAGCTCAGCTTGGGACTGTATGAATCTAATTCATGAATGTACACAAATGGTAGACAAGAGTGAAGGAAAGTAAAAGAAATAACCTGAAAAATTAGTTCAATTAGAGGCTTAGATGCCACACAAACAAACATACGTATGCATGCTGCCTTAACTGCAGTCGTTGCTAGCTAGCTTACAGCTAACGTCTGTACAGTCGGTATAGTGGCTTTTTGCGGCATATCAACACGGACTGCGCACACAGTTCAGCTGTCTAATTCATAGCTACATACTCCCTTACACTAATGGTGTGTTCAGACAGAAAGCAAAGCAAATTTTTACCTTGCGTTATTCGCATGAGTTTGATCACCAGATCATTTATTTTTATTCGTACTACTTGTGCGAGTAACGCAAATTAACAGCCAGAACACTTTACCGTACATCAGCAGTAAGCTAGTGAGCAAAGACAGGGTGTGTGTGTGTCTGTGTGTTTGAAGTAAGTTAAGCTATGCCTGAAGTCAAAACTTGTCTGGTTCTCTCTCTCCTTTTTCCTCTTTCCAAGTAAAGTACAGTTCCCCTCTAGTCAGCGTTACAGTACATAAATAGCCGACAGTAGGCATGTCTGCTCCTCATATGTTCATGAATTGCTGCTTTAGACAGGTTGATAAGCAAGAGTGAAGATAGATCCACTTTTTACTCCCTAAAGTTTAAAAGTAAACGCAGAGCTCTCTCCCGCCGGTAAACGGCCCCAGGTAGAAGCAGAATCCAATGTGACCGTTTGTGTTAACAATCTGGAAGGCCCCGTGACACGCACATTTTTCACTGAAGCTGAATAATTTCAACTTGTAGATTGACGCCAATTCACATCATTCACGTTGTGCTCTTGGCCTTATTTGTATCGCACAGCGCCAGTAGACACAAATTCGCGGCTTTCTATTGACTTTTTGTGTAATCTAGCTGTGCAAACATTTTATTCGCTTTCTATTTGAACACACCATAATATATAAATTTATCAATGAAACAGAATCTCCTGCAGCATACTGATTTGTTTTTCAGGTCTTCATAGGATGGTCGAGGATGGAGGAGGGAAGAGCTCTGCCTGGTCTGCTGCACAATTAGAGACTGCGAATGAGGCCCCAGCCCGTGTATCCATAGACTGGAAAACAATCCGGGAGAACAAGGAAAAGTATGAGGAGCTCAAGTGGAAGGGTGAGTCACTACTGTATATACACTGCAGTCGGCAAAGTATTTGGAAAGTGATATGGTTTTCATTGATGTAGCCCTACTGCAGCATAATGATATAATATATATAATGATAATAAATAACGACTATGAGTTAAAGAAGTGATTCATTTTAATTGTATTTTCATGGTGTTTCCACCAATATTGGTTGAACACTGGGGTTGTGTTAAACAAATATTTTCTGTCATTGACTGAATTTTGAAAAATTTTTTGAACAATGACTGGAATATCTGAAGGCTGTCGGTTGTACGTTAAGTTATTCACACGCAACACTGGCAATAACCACATGTAGACCAGCTGTACGTCGTGGAGATAACAAAATGTATCAAAAAAGATTCACAACCTGGGTCAGAAGTGCGTGCTGTAGGATTTACTCCCCGTGAAGAGGTTGCTAGCAGGATCGGGAAATTCCACGGCTTATTCATATTTTAACTAGTGACCGATTTGTTTTTGATGATTAAACGCTATTATATAGACTATGTCTCATTATCACTAAAAAAATGAAAATGATGGATAAGAATAGATTATGACTTGAAGATTATGAATTTTTACGAAACTGTTCGTCAAAATGACAAACACATTTAATTGAATGCAAATGCCCTTAAATTAATGTGGAGAGTGATGACTTTCATTTCCCGACCATTGTTCATTTGAAATTCAAAAATGTCCTATTGTGACCACTTATTTAAATTCCATTTTAGTTTGCCCTTGTTTAGTATTATCTCATGTTCATTGTTTTAACCTTGTCATATGACATTAGAATTTGCAACTTCCTTCAGACTTCCCACCCATGAAGAAGAAGTTTTACACCGAGGCAGAGAGTGTATCTATGCTGACAGCAGAGGAAGTTGCTGAATGGAGGTAAGTCTGACAGTATCATAAGTATCCACATCATATTACACAATATTATTTTAAAAGCTATTATGATTTTTTTTGTTTCTATGGCCTTTTGTATTTGTTTTTTATCTATATATGTGCAGTGTTTCCCACAAACTGACAGTCGCCCCCGCCACAGTATTTTGAAGATTGCACTGATTACCCTATTTCTATAGGTTATTTTGAATTTTTACATATAAATTCTACGTAATTCCCACCTTATTTTTGTGTTTACTTGCAAATTACTTTTATATGTGCACCTTGCTTCTCCTCACAAACATACACCTACACCTCCAGTCTCTCACTGCGCACACACTGGCTTGCCCCACCTCCCCTCTTTCTGTTTCTCTCTCCCTGTGTCTGCTCTGTTGACTTTTTCATTAGCAGCATGTTTTATAAATTCACCCAAAAAACAAAACCCGAGTTTTGGATTTATTTCACCCGTGCGCAGCTCCAAAAATAGAAAATTAATATGTGGCGGGCAGTGCTGATATTGTAGCAGCCCGCCACAAATAAGTTAACGGGAATGGGTATGGGAAATGCTGATGTGTCACTAACAGGCTTACAAAACCTAAAACCTCAGATTTTTGCTGAGAATTTTCCGACCTACAGTTTTCCTTGATGTGTTTGTTGCCAGTATTGTTTTCTATTACAGCCTCAGACAAATGGGTGGCACCATTTATCCACCTCTTGATGTGTTACAGCTGTAATACTTACGGTATACTGTATGCATTTGTTTGCTACAAGCCAGGTCCTCACAATAAGGGTGAGAGATTCAGCATTGGTGGGGAATACAGGAAAAGTAGTTGGGAATAAGGACTTGACAGTGGTTCAAATCTGGTTGTGCCGGACAAAAAGACCATTGTTACGTCAAGCCCTGATCTGTAGGTCCTCAAGACGAAATGATTAACTCTGTTAGCCATCTATTTCTGGGTCAATGCCACTTTAACAAATTCCTGTGTATTACATTTATTTTGCATTAAAAATTGTTTGCATTTTGAAATCAAAAGAAAATTCTTTGCCCAACATGAAACACAGCTTAACCCCCCCCCCCCCCCCCCCCAACACATTAGACAGTTGATTTTCATGTGGTGTTTGGAATACAGTATAGTTTGGGCTAAATTTCTCGTAAACCTAACAACTACAGCTAAACACATTGCATATTCCTTTTTATTCTGTGGTGGTGTGGTTTGGAATAAACCACATCACTCTTTCAACCAGTTCCACAATGTTCATGTTGGCGTTTCATTTCCACAGAAAGGAGAATAACAATATCTTTGTGGACGACCTGAAGGAGGAGGGGGAGAAGCGGCCCATTCCCAACCCCTGTCGCACTTTTCTGGAGGCCTTTGAGCTTTATCCAGAGATCATGGAAAATATTGAGCGAGTTGGCTTTGTCAAACCAACCCCCATCCAGGTATGAGCCTGGCACCTGGGCAAATTTATTTTGTAATGTATTACATCATATATTGAAGTATTACTGGTTAATGAATATATTTTAATTAAAAGAACCCACATTCTCTAATGATGGACTTAATGATGTGTTACAGTTTTGCACAGCTGAAGCTGATGTTTATGTTTGGTTGATATTGATTAACATCAAGTTGCGTGCACCTGACAGGATACACCAACTGCTTTAACTACTTAGTTGGGTAAATAACCAACAAACAAATAGCCCAATATTTTGAGTTATTTGCTGAGTAAAATTATTTACTTGTCAACCAGGGAAATACATTGACCTCTTTCCTGTAACATGTGTGTGGTTAAATTACTGTTCGAAAAATGTGCACCTTTTGAACAAAAAAATGCATGTGTGTATACTGTGCATGGTTGGATGTCGCAAAGACAGATGCACTTGTAGTAACCTGTCCTGTTCATTATCTGTTACTATGGGTAATTCCCGTGATTTACAAAGATCCATATTTGGAAATACCCACCGTAACAGCAGCCTTGACGGGAAATAGTTACATTATTTATTGTAGTCTCCCTAAAAAGCAGAAATGAAAACACATTAATCATATGAAACCCCATCTTAAATGACTCAGCATGTTGAGAACGGAGCCAAAAACACTCATTCATACTTTTGTACATACATTACCTGTTTAATTAAGAGGCTCCTGAACCTAACTAACTTAGAATAATGATTCACTATTTCCACTGTATTGAGAGTAATACGAAGCCACCATAAAGGTCTACTATAACAACTGGGAATAGTGGAAATGGACAATAAAAATGGTTTCTAACTTGCAGAAGTCGCTGTGTAAACACAGACAGCAGACAGTTGTCACACAACAAATATGATTGATTTTACAATTCTCTGCTTCTTTTGTTAACTTGAGTAATGCAACCTTTAATAGTTAGGTCACATAAAATATTCTTTTTTTTCTCCTCTCTCTCTCATAAAGACGTGGCCATGGATTTGGTCAGAAATTTGAATTTCTGAATTTGAATCAAATAGTAATAATAATTTTGGGTCCGTTTTCTTAGTTTTCTAGAGGCTTTTAGGCTGGAAATGTTACACTATACAGCTGCATTAATGCAAAACTCAAGGATTATGCTGCAAGGGGAAATGAAATTACCATTAATTATCTCCCTCTTCAATTTCACTTTCATTTCACAGTAAAAGGCTTGGTCAGATGGAATGTAATATTAGTGACCTGTGCGTTCTCTGTATAATGCAATGACAAATGCTTTAATCCTTTTTTTCCACTGAAGGAAAATTTATACTGAGGTAGACAATAAAGTTATTCTATTCTATTTCCTGTAAGATGTGAAGCTACTGTACTGCCCCACAGCATGTCTTTACCTGCACTAACTAGTTAAGTCATTATTAAGTCTGTTATTCATCAACTTGTGGCCACCCATAAAATCATTAATTGTCCTTTTTTATGTTTCTGTTTATGAACAGGATTAAGCAAACAAGATACATTGTGTAAATACTGAAGCGTTGGACGTGTTAGTAGTTCTGACTTTCATTTTGGATTGAGCCAGGCAAGCGTTTCTCCCCTGCCTAATGTCTTATGCTAAGTTAGGCCAAACACTGCCTGAATCCAGCTCTCTAATTAATAATTAATGCGCATACATGAGATTGAGATTGATTTTTGTGTCCTCCTTTGTCACACACTTTTGAGCCAGGTTGTGACGCATAATAACTTTAATACATTTTATTTTTACAGAGAGATAACTTGGTCAGTCTGTCTTACACAAGTTGTGGTTTTGTGTACATATTAAAGTTTTAATCTTTTTGTTTGTATAAATGTATGATGATGTCTTTGTCTTTTTCTTAATCAGTCTCAGGCGTGGCCAGTGTTGCTGATTGGGGAAGACCTGATAGCCATCGCTCAGACAGGAACAGGGAAAACCTTGGCTTACCTGCTGCCAGGGTTTATCCACATGGATGGGCAGCCTGTGTGAGTACAGGATGTGTTCAACCTGTTTCAGCATCTTTCCTTTTGGCAGTGTGATGCCTCATGTGCTGTAAATGTGAAGTACTGTTTCCTTTCATTTCTTTCAGAGGTGTGCAGCTTTAATAATTGTGCCTGTTTGTCTGTCAAACTCTTTCTTCTCATACTCGCTTCCTTGATAGACCTAGAGCTGAGCGGTGTGGTCCAGGCATGTTGGTCCTGACTCCCACCAGAGAGCTGGCCCTGCAGATTGAAGCTGAGTGCAAAAAGTACCGCTATAAGAACTATGCAAGGTCCAGCAGTCTTATATTATCATTTTATTAAGAATGATCCTAGAATCAATAACTAATTGTGACGTAGAAACAGCATGATTATGACTGTCCCCTCTGTACATTCTGTCAGTATCTGCATCTATGGTGGAGGGGATCGGAGAGGCCAGATCAACCAGGTGAAGAGAGGGGTGGACATAGTGATCGCTACACCAGGACGACTAAATGATCTACAGATGAATGAGCTCATCAATCTTAGCTCCATCACCTACTTGGTCAGAAGTTTGTGTCTGTGCATGTTTGTTTTTGTGTGAGAAGTTATGAATGTTTGTGTGGGTCCACTGTCCACAAACCAATGTTCCGATAGTTTGTAGTCTGTGTTTGCTGTCTGCATGTTTGTTTATATGCCTCCACGCTGGTGTCCGGAGGCATTATGTTTATGACTTGTCCATCCGTACGTACATTTGTATGAGAATTTGGTGGTCAATGGTCAAGGTTGGTGTGACCTCACAAAACATCTTTTTGGTCATAACTCAAGAATTCATACATGAATTACAACAAAATCTCAAACAAATGTCTATTAGGATAAAACATTTTCAGCTTTATTGGCCAAGCTTGTAAACGCATTAAAGGAATTTCACTTTTTTTCCCTCAGTGAACTTGCACACTTATAGTCATACAGCAGTAGGCGAGCTTCAGGTGATTGTCATTGCACCATGTGATGAAGCTCTCCATCAGTCTTCTGTACTCCTCTGTGAAACTAATCTCGAAGTGAAGTTTCTCACTTGAAATTATTCACTGGAATCATACATGTCAATATAATTATAACTTCAGGTTTGCCAAAAACTACTCTTGCCTTTTAATAAATTCTTTTAAACTCTTAAACCTAAACTCCAGTATAAACTGCATTTTGACTGGTGCGTGGAGGCATACAACCGTGAGGGGATAATTTTAGTTTTTAAATGTTGTGTGTGGAAGTGAAGAGGTTGTTAAATACTGCTCTGATGATTGTGACAAGGTGCTGGACGAGGCTGACCGTATGCTAGATATGGGCTTTGAACCTCAGATTATGAAGATTCTCCTGGACATCCGCCCTGACCGACAGACTGTCATGACCAGGTATGAGTAAAGTCACATGCAGCACTTTATACAAATGTTTGTCATAATTTCATCAATGAGCAGGGCACTGGGATAAAAGTGCAGATGCAACCTCGGAGAGAAAGCATTTAAGTGGCAGACTTTGAGAATGTGAATCATCCAGTGTTGGTTAGTGTTTCTTCCACAGTTTTAAGAATGTTAATTTATTAATAAACTCTGGGAATGTTTCAACATCCTAAATATTATCAAAAAAGAAGTTATTTATTCTGCATCACAACTTTGTGTAATTGATCTACATTTTCACAAAGGAAAAGAATGGAGAAAAGAAGGATCATATTATAGATAACAGTACTTTATAAAGCAAAATTATATACTTTCTTTCACTCTTCCTGTGTAGAATTAAAAAAATGAATGTCCTTTTTTGTTGCAGTGCCACCTGGCCTACCGGTGTGAGACGACTGGCCAAATCCTACCTAAAGAATCCCATGATGGTTTTTGTGGGTACTCTGGACTTGGCGGTAAGTGGAAAATAACACAATCAATCATTTATTCGGTGTGTTGACTGGATACTAAGTCTCTGATGTTTGTATGTTGTCCTACTTCGTCCCACTTAAAACTCGAGATGGTGTTTTTAATTCTAATTTATTTCTAATATTGCTTATAATCAGGTATCTCTTCATGAGCTCTTTGTGACACCAAAGAACATAAGCATCATAAGCACGAAAGTGCTGCAATCTTTGTCAGTCACCATGAACTAAACTACAGAAGTGAATATACCCATATGAAGTGAATCTCAAATGCTGTGTGTTCACTTCTGAATAGGTTAAAGTTGTTCTATATGCTACAATTGTCGCTGGAGTTGTGGCTTCTTTTTTCCCTTCTTCATGCACCTCGGAAGAAGGTGAAGTTGTGCCAGAAACCCTTTCTCCCGTCTCATCTGGACAACATGTTTAAATGTCTCCTGTGTTTCTCTTGGTCTTAGGCAGTTAACACAGTACAACAAACAGTGCTGATTGTCCATGAAGAGGAGAAAAAGTCCTACCTGTTTGACTTCATCAGAAACATGCTGCCTCAGGATAAAGTCCTCATCTTTGTTGGCAAGAAGGTTTTGTGAGTTTGGGTTTGGCTTGTAAACAAAGGAGTAAATTGGTATTTGCCAGCAACTGTGGGTCGTAGCTAAAAACCACAGTACACCGCACTTTGACATTGGCAGCGCTTACCACCTATACTAACCATTTCCTGTGCATACTATGTTTGTTTCTATGTCTCTTTTCACATGAAATCTCAGGGCTGATGACCTGTCCAGTGACATGTGCCTGCAAGGTCTGGCTGTGCAAAGTCTCCATGGTGACCATGAGCAGTGTGACCGTGAACAGGCCCTCAAGGACTTTAAAGAGAGTATGTACCAGGAAGGAAAATGTGATTTTAATAAATAGGCTTTCCCTGCCTCCAATAGAGGAAACTGAAACGTTTGTTGTTTAACTGGTGCTTTTACCTTGAAGCCAGTGAGCTTCCCACCAATAAAGTCTGACTAATTAAACTGACCAAAGAATAATGGCGTTTTATCTTTTTTCCAGGTCGAGTTCGTATCCTCGTCGCCACAGACTTGGCATCTCGAGGGTTGGATGTCCATGATATAACACATGTCTTTAACTATGACTTCCCACGAAACATAGAAGAGTATGTCCATCGTGTAGGCCGCACTGGCCGAGCAGGGTAAAGATGTTCTACATTCTCCAGGGGTCATATGATTGCCATCCACTGCTTTTCTTGGGTTTGTTTGATATGTATATGCATTTGTGTTCCAGACGTTCAGGTGCTGCTGTTACCCTGGTTACAAGAGAGAACTGGAGGATGGTCCCTGAGCTGATTCCCATCCTAGAGCGAGCAGGACAGGTTAGCAGGACAGGAAGTTTATTCAAAATATAAATGGCAATATTGTATTTCAGAGAAGACTGACCAATGGACTTTTATATTGTTAATGAATAAACCATAGATGACTAAAGTGGGTTTCACTTCATAGAAAGCATTATGACAGAATGGCTTGTTTGATGAACATCTTTGATTTTATTTATTCTAAAATAATATTGTTTTTTACTCTCCATGACACAAAGTCACTAAATCAGTCAAATCAATGTATTTTGATAGCACATTTAAAACATTAGTTGTACAAAGTACTTTACAAAACAGGGAAAAGAAAACAAGGTCAGTAGAGCAGACAGTAGAAATCATGTAGGCAGAGTAAAAGATAATATCAATGAGTCTCAAACAAGACTAGGTGAAACCTAGTATATGGCTCGACCGCCATTATACTTAACAGTAATGTTGTCAGGACACCCACATTTTGACTTTGATACCAATACCCAGTTTAGTATC
>JBBPCS010000573.1:4720538-4735349 GCA_037974645.1 Hollardia meadi | reverse complement strand
GTGAGGCGAGAGCAACGCCCCCTGATGACGTAGCCACTCCTACACTCGACTGACCAATCCCGCAACTTCATCACTTAGTCAGTCAGTCAGTCACTCAGTCAGCCACAGAGCAACCCTTAGGGCTGGCCCTCTGCGGTCCAGCCAAAAACACATTAAACAACCATTATGAGAGCCCATTTAGTAGTAGCAGTTAAGGTATAATCAAAAGCCAAAGGAAAGAGGAGGGCCTTGAGCTGATGGGGCAGATCCGATGTGGTGGGGCAGTTTGTTCCACAGATTTGGTCCAGCTGAAGAAAAAGTGCAGCCGTCCTTGAGCTTCTGCTGAAGGGAATTAAAAGGTCTGATGGGTAAGGGGAAGCCAATCCATGAAGTGCTTTAAAAACAAATAGTAAAACTTAAAAATAAATTCTGAATTTGTAAGGGAACCTGTGGAGGTAGGCAAGTACATGGAAAATATGCTCACGCTTATAGGAACCAGTTTAAAACCTCACAGCAGCATTCTGCACATACTGCAGATGTGAGAGCGAAGACTGACTGACTCCCATGTACAAGGAGTAATACCAGTCTAGGCGGGAGATGATAAAACCATGGATTACTTTTTTAGCAGTATTCGAACTATGAAAAGAACTTTACTTTTGCTAAGGCTCGCATTTGGAATAAAAATCTACCTCTCACTAAAGAATGTTTATTTTTTTATTTTTTGTTTTTAATGCAGAATCAGAAATCATGTCAAGGTTGTATTGCATAGGGTTTCACAAAAGATGACAGTGGGCTGAGCTTCTCACACACGATGCTGGTGGATTTGGAAGGGTCAAAGAAAAACCCCTTAGTTTTTAGTTCATTGAGTATCAAGTAGTGGGACAGTAATGGGACATCCAGTCTTTGATGTCCTGGAGCCAGACTGATGGAGGCTAAATGACTTCACAGCAACTTTTTACAGAATTTTAGATAAAATGGATCAACATTAGGGTTGAAGTTGTTTTGTTTTGTTAAGGAGCGGCTGAACGACTGCATGTTTGAAACAACCTGTGGAAATGCAATATAAAACACCTCTTTTAATAGGAGTAAGGGAATGTAAACAAATGGGCATGTTGTGGGCTTTAAATGGCAAACTACTTCCCACAGAAAGGAAATTATTTTGGAGGGGTCAGGACAGAATTGCAGTTCCCAAACTGCAATTGCAACCTGAAAGCTGAGATGAATACCGTAATCAAGCATGTGTTATGTTCTCATTTGGATTTATCATCTTTTTTAAATAAATGTAATAAAACATTTAAAGTGCATGTAATTGTGGTGAATCCTGTTTCAGGATGTCCCTGAGGAGCTGGTGTTTATGGCAGAGCGATACAAGAAGCACAAGAGGGAGAAGGAAATGAGCGATGCCAGGGAAGGACGAGGAGGAGGCGGAGGAGGAGGAGGACGGTGGAGGAGAGATGGTGGAGGGAGAGTAGGCAGGGATCGTGGCCAAGACTGGGGATTCTGAAGTATGATTGTCCCTGTAAGTCCACACATAACACAAGGTTTCCTGTACATGTCCACAAATGGACTGATTGATAGAAGTATGAATGGACTGAAAGAAATTTAAACCTGGAGTGTGGGACATTTTTCATCTAAACAAAAGCCTGTTACCTTCAAGCCCCTGGAGTTCACACAATGCTGATTAAGCTGATCACCACCACATAAATCTCTCTGTATTTCACAGTATAACTGAGTTTTTAAGCCGGTGTCTGTGACGACATTCCCGCACTGACTCACTGGTAGTATGCGTTTTTTTGTTTTGTTTGTTTTTTAAGTTATTTTTTGGGGCTTTTTTGCCTCTATTTGATAGGGACAGTTGAAGAGAGACAGGAAAGGGGGGAGAGAGTGGTGGGTGACATGCAGCAAAGGGCCCGAACCTGGGCCGCTGCGGTAAGGACTCAGCCTTGGTACATGGGGCACCGGCTCTACCAGGTGAGCTACTGGCCGCCCCAGTATGCGTTTTTAATAAAGATTGGTTTTCGGGAGCAGAAGAGGCTGTAGTGACAGAGTAGGCTACAGCCGTGAGCTACAGGCTATGGCAACTAGGAAGTACAGTATGTTGGAGTCTATGGCTTCATAAGCACGTCCACAGTGTTTGTGTAATAACTCTCATTCCCAGAACAGGGAGACAGAAGTTCTGCACTGCAGGCTTAATGTGGTGATGATGATGATGATGATGATATTCTGATTAACAAATTTTGATTAGCAATTTTTTTTTTCTCAACAGGGTTGAGAAAGACCTGACACTGCCTGATTGTTATTTCCTTGAAAATATATTTCATTGTTTAATTTGATTTATTTTTTAATTGAAAAGTTTTGTTTGTTTGTGTTTTGCTGGATTATCATTGGTTATCATTTAGAGGAAGTTGACCCTCATTATGTTGTCATCGTGTTTTAAAAATGTTTAAAATGCACAATTTTGATAGTTTTCTTCTGTCTGTACCTCACCAACTACAGCAGTGCTTAGTATCCCTCTGAATGTTTTGTTGTCATTTCTTGAGTTGGGCAGAAAGAAATCTGTACAATAAATTCTCCTTTTAAAGAGATTTGACACGCAGTGTATATTTTATTGGCTGTAAACAGGAATCAAACCAGAACCCAGCTATAGGTTCCCATAAGAATTGAATGTTTTTCAATCTCCACAGTTCTTTTCTCTCTTCCTTTGTACTGAAGTCTGCCATGCCAGAATTATATGAATAGTTTGGACAACTGAAGAGCAGAGACGTTTTAAGTGAATATATCTAAATGTCTCGAAAGAATCTGTCAGCACTTATGAGAACGAAGCTGGTTCATATAGAAGGGTTTTTCCCTTTTCACCTATTTACCACATAATTTCTTCTTAACCTTACAGCTTATTATTTTACAAAGCACTGTATTGTTGTAGATTTTTGTGCTTTCTATTCAGCAGACAGCCATTCATTTAATTCCACATAATTTTATTGTTAAAGAGACATTTTCATATCAAAGTGACTTCAAAATTTAAACTGTAAATGTAAAAGGACAAATGAAGAATGACAATTTTGTTTTTCCATTTTAACAATGAATTACTGATTCATCATATAGTTATTAAGTGGCATATTAATGATCATAAATTATCTTTTTCTTTCTTTGGACATAAATGTAGCACTTCTCACAATGATGTTACAAAGTATAATAATATATACAAAAGCCAAAAGAAGAGAAATTATAAAGCGAGACATTTATTATAGGTTTAGATAAGAATCATTTGGGCAAATACAAGAAATATTTACGAAAGGATTGTTTGTATTACATAAATGCCATTTTGATTATGCTGTCCTCCTTGAAGGATAACTCCGGGTTTAGTTGCCCAGTTATTACTCAAGAGAGGTTTGAAACACTATCACAAGCCAATTATCACTTGAAAGTAGGAAAGCCCTTGTCACATTCCTCTCTGGTAAAACGAGCCAAACTATTGCATTTCGTCTTGCCAGGACCGGAGAGCAGGTTCTGAGTTGGGATGAAGAAGTTGTGGAGTACGCAACATTCCAGATGGCCTACAAAGTCCTTCAGGAGTAGCTGAAAACAGTGGGCCAGACTTGAGGCACTCCAGTCAGTGTCTTTAGTTCTGGAGCAACAGGCGTGTAAGAACGTGGTCTTGGTGTGATAGGAGCAGAATTTGTCAAACGAAGAGTCCCTTTCCTTCAGCAGACTGAGAAGGTGCTTTAGGAGCTTCAAACAGTCCTTCCTGTTTTTAAAGAGAAAGGAACATGCTGTTAAGGATTCTTACCTCAAAGATGATAACTATATGATTATCTTTATTTCCAACATTCATACAGAAAATTTTCTATGTGATGGAAATTAAATGACTTTGATAAAAGAAAATCCATACAGTGTTTCACTTCAGAAATGGAACTGCATTGATTAGTTGGATTGAAAGAAAATTAGTTGCCTATCATTGTCATTTTTTTCAAGCAAAAACTTCAAACGTGCTGTTTCCAGCATCTTAAATGTAACAATGTGCTGCTTTTCGTTATCATTTATGATAGTAAATGAAAATCTTTGGGCTGTTGGTTGGACAAAAGACACAATTTGGACATTTTTCACCTTTTCTTTGACATTTTATAGACCAAACAATCTTGAAAATAATCTTCAGTTAACTGTTCGTTACTAGTCCATTCAGGAGTAAGTTTAAAAATCTAACCTGCAGCAGCGTGCTCCACCTTTTTCGCAGCATGTCTTCTCCGATCCATGATTCTTCATTATGGCCTTCTCAACATGGGAGAAGGAAACCCGCCATGTATCTGCGTGTTATGGAAAACCCTCAATGAGCAGGAGAATTTGAAGCTTCTGTTTTTTTCCTAATCTTCAGGCATGAAACAGCTGATGTGAAAGCCCCGCTACAGTTTTTGTATTATTACATTAGTATGCAGGTATGAAATTGTCAAACACAGTAAATGTAGTTTGTACTCTGTGTCTCTGTGGGGAAACTTCCTTTGCTAACTTGAAAGGAGACAATTACTTATATGTGCTAGGACTATAGGCATGAGTTTGTCTTAAAAATCTGCTCCAGAAATGCTGTAGAATTGGGCAACTTGATATGTAACAGCTAACACGGTGTGCTTGCTTATACAGGACATGACCAAACCCCCCTCTATAGCATCTGAAATGAGTTTTCAGATAATAAACAGTAACATGAACCCTATCTTCATCTCAATCTGATTTTGGTTTACCATTTGAGAGAAGTTAGACTTACCTTTAGCAAGGACCCCTTCTTTAACCAATGTACCCCTGCCTTCGTACTTTGGGACAAGATAATATGGCTTTCGCTTGTATTCCTGTTTTACTTTGGTTCCCAACCAACCCTCTATCTTAAGGCCTTCTTTGGTGAAAGGTGGCCAGCTTGATTTAACCATGAGACTGAGGACAACATCCAGTGAAATGGTGACCGATTTTACTGTTGTGATCAGGGTCACTGCAGGGCAGCCTTTTTTCTTTTCTGTCACCTCCCATTCTGAAAGAAACGCAAACAAGAAACACAAAATGTTCTTTATTTCTTCCTTTTTTATTGTATATGCAGTGTTCCTATATCAGACATTGTCTTCCTTTTGATCTTTTTCATTGAATAGAGACATACATTATAGCCACAGTACAAGCTTTAGTAAAGTCAAATTTGTATCAGTATGATTTGTGAATTCAACACCATCCTAAGACAGACGTGTTGCTGTTGCTAGTTTGATCACAGGGAAGGAGATTTTGTCTGTGGTTCCCACACTGCATTTGGCCGACTCTGCCCAACAATTAAGAAGTTCTCATTTTGGTACCCACCTTTAAATTCCTTGACACTTTTCTTCACTTCTGCCCTGAACTCCTTAAGCATTTTACAGGCGGATAAAGTCTCATTCTCTTGGAATTTTTGCAGAGGGCTCCCGCCCCGTTTTAATGCCACACTGTAAAAGGCTCCATCGTCTCCAAATGGCTTGATGTTCACTTGGTCAACAGGAATGGGCATCATGACATCAAATTCATTATTTCCTTCCTATCAGACGTTCACTGCAAAGACTCAAGAACTAAAGTGACTTACCTTTAGATTTTCATAGTAACTTCCAGTACGTAGTGGGTCTTCAACTTCTTTAAAGCATTCAGTCTTCTGTTTCAAATGCACGAGAATGTTTTTTACTATTTTATTGATAACTTCTGCGGCATCTGATCTGTGGTTCTTCCTAATCTTCAGTTTTTCCAGAGTTGTGTTGAGGATGGAGTCCACTGCAGCTCTGTCTTCATACCTGTCTTGTGCTACACATGCCTTTTTGGTGTCCTTTAGAGTCTCTTGCTGCATTTTGGTTGTCCCGTCTGTGTCCCTTTCTGGTGATTTGACTTTGCCAGGATGCCTTTTTGTGTTTTTGGTTTTTATAGAAGCCTCCGTGGGGACCTTTGGTGTCTCTGGTTTTATCTTTATTGCCTCCTCTGCAAGTTCTTGTGGTGATTTGGCTTTGCCAGCACAATTTTTTGCTTTTGTGACCTGTAAAGGATCATTTGTGGTCTCCGTTGGTGGCTGTGTCTTTCTCATTTCCTCAGTGAATCCTACAGGTGATTTTGCTTTGCCACCAGTTTTTTCTTTTGTGGTCTTTAGAGAATCCTTGGTGGTGTCCTTCGGTGTTGCTGTCTGTGTCTTTGCTATCGCTCCTGCTGATTGTTCTGTTGTTTTCGCCCTGCCAGCACAGGTTTTGACTTCTGTGCCTTGTACGGGAGCATTTTTCTTGTCTGTATCTGTCCTTTGCTGCTTGATGATCTCCTCTGTAAAATGTTTTGTGGTCATTTCCTTTCGTGTACTCTGTACAGATGGCTTCTCAGTAGTGTTGTTTGTCTTTTTCTGCTCTTTTGGTTTCTGTTCCTTTGTGGTGCCATTCTGCTGCTCTTCTGAAAAGTATTTTTCTGGACGTGTAGGCAGAGATAGTTGTTTCATTTCCTCAGTTCTAGGTTTCCTCTTGGCACACTTGGTGTCAGGACCCTTGTCTCTGGGTGTTCTCCCTCTACCAGTCATGATGGTGCAGTGAGAGGAATGAAACTGCACTGCCAGTGTTACCTTCAAGGTGGTTCCAGTAAGTGTATGAGAACACACCCCTTAAATACTTTACATACTGCCCTCAAGCTGTTTGAAACGAGGTGTGGTGAACTGATATTTAGACATTTTGTGCCCCATGATAGATTAGATATTGACTGATGATAGATATAAAGAAATTTTTTATGGTAAAAATGTGTTAATACAGTATGTTCTTCTTAACAAGTCATTCTGAAATCATTGACAATTCCTATTTTATTCTGTTACCAACAGCTACATCCTGTGGATGTATGGGTGTATTGTAAGGGATTGACTTTTTTCAGGGCTTACACCAATTATTAGTAATCTAAAAGACTGATAACCAGTATTTGAAACTTATATATATTTGCAGTAAAAATAAAAGTGTCTTTAGCGTCGAGATTTAGAATAACCAACGATGGAATATAGGGTAACTAATATAGAGTAACTAAGTACAACTTATTCAAGTAATATGTACAATTTTGAGGTACTACTTTATTTCAGCATTTCCATTTTCTGCTGCTTTATACTTCCATAAACATTTTGGAGGCAAATGTACTTTTTACTCCATATTTATTTGATAACTTAAGTAATTAGTTATTTTTGCAGATTTAGATTATTCATACAAAATATAAATCAACTATTATTTAAAAAAAATATTTTTACTAATTTAGATTATCAACAATCGGGGGAAAAAACACCCACTACCGATAATCTGAAAACAGATTATTATTGCATCTGTTAATTGGTCTATCTCTAGTAAGACTATTTTGATGTCAGAATAGTCTTGTAGGATTGGAAAGTTAGAGGCATTTGTTGCCCTGTCACTTCTTCGCAGAGCACTGAAAAAAAAATGACAAAAGACCACAGCCCAACATTTTGGTTGAAACATGTTTAATGTTGCAAAGAGGCTCATGCCATCTTACAGTAAGGTGCAGTAGCTTATGCCAATTTAAGCTTCTCCAGTGCAAGTGCAAAGTTAGCAAAATGCCAATCGAAGTGCCTTAAGAATCAACAGCTGGCCCTCGGAAAGGACACATTTGGACGATTTAGGTGCTTTGTAAAGCTAAAACACAACAAATCACTAAGTTCCACTTATCTACTACTCAGAAGAACATAGTTTAATCTTCTTGCCATAGGCGCCTACAGAGCACCATGTAGCTGCAAACAAACACTAAAAGCAAGACAACATGTACCATGAAAAGCGAACAGTACCTTCACTCCAGAGAAATGGAGAGGTACTACATTTCAGTACCTCTGACTGTTCAATGTCTCAATATCAATATTACAGAAAGATATTTCCATGACAATGCACATTTAAAACTACCTGTTTCACATTACATTGTACGTAATGGTAATCTAACCACTGAAATGGAGTCAGGAGTGCCGTCTCGAGGACTATCTACTCGAGGAGATCTAAATGTTGTTCTTTCCTTCGAATGCTTTTGCGATGCATTGTGATGATTAACCAGTCTTTGATTATTAGGTTAAAGTAGCCAATTGTAGGATGAAGTTGGATGACCGATGTCCTGCCCTGGGAGACCTTGGGGTCGGCAGAGTAGCACAACATTCATTTGTTCCTCTGGGCCTTCTGGGCGGACTTGGTAACTTTACCAGTGGTGGAGACCTTCTTCTCCACGCCCTTAATTACACCAACGGCCACAGTCTGACGCATGTCACGCACCGCAAAACGACCTGCAAGGTGGAGAGGAGCACAGATAGTTGTTTTAGGAGGTGCTTTCTTCTGGAATGACTTAGTGGAGTCACAAAGCCTTTGTTTGGAGGAAAAGTGTGTTGCGTAGCTGCGGAAATTCAACAAATCTTCTACACTTGAGCTTACCAAGAGGAGGGTACTCAGAGAAACTCTCAACACACATTGGCTTGCCAGGAATCATATCAACAATGGCGGCATCTCCCGACTTGAGGGATTTGGGGTTGTCCTCCAGCTTCTTGCCAGAGCGGCGATCAATCTTTTCCTTGAGCTCTGCAAACTTGCAGGCGATGTGAGCTGTGTGACAGTCGAGCACAGGAGCATAGCCAGCACTGATTTGGCCAGGGTGATTCAGGATGATCACCTGAAAGGCAAAGAGACAAAATGGATGGTACATTAATAGATTATTTCCTTCCTGTCAGACGTTCACTGCAAAGACTCAACTATTTGCCTGTTCAGTGATCATTGATGTGATTGTCTTATTTTGACAACTTCCCTCTTTGACAGTCTTAACCAAACAAATCTACTCTGGGTGAGTTGTTGCGTGGTAGAAATTTTGAAAAGATGAAATCCAACTGTTATTGGGGCTAAGGTGAGATTCATATGAAGCATAAAAATAGATTTTATACCAAATATTTATCAAGATTAGAAATAGTTCTGACTTAACAAAGAACTGTTTGTGCTAACTCATGCTCATGTTTCATTTCTATAAATGGATCCCTTGTAAAGTCTACCTGAGCAGTGAAGTTGGCAGCTTCCTGCGGTGGGTCGTTCTTGCTGTCGCCAGCCACATTGCCACGGCGAATGTCCTTCACTGACACATTCTTGACGTTAAAGCCCACATTGTCGCCAGGGAGAGCCTCAGTCAGTGCCTCGTGATGCATCTCCACAGACTTCACCTCAGTTGTCACATTGACGGGGGCAAAGGTCACCACCATGCCAGGCTTTAGTACGCCTGTTTCCACACGGCCTACAGGCACTGTTCCAATACCTGAGAAGAGGTTCAACACAGAGAGCATTCAAGAAAAGACGCTGATGTGAACATGAAGGTAGTTCAGTCCTATACTGGAAAGAAAACTGCTGTTTTGGTTAAACTGTGACCAAGAGGAGTTTCCTATGTCAAGAGGCTATTTTAACTCATATTCCCATTTATCAGTGCTCTACATGCCTCCTATCTTGTAGACATCCTGCAGGGGCAGACGTAGAGGTTTGTCTGTTGGACGGGTGGGGGGCTGGATGGCATCCAGAGCCTCCAGTAGTGTGGTCCCTGATGCATTGCCTTCTTTCCTATTGATCTTCCACCCCTTAAACCAAGTCATCTGGAGGGAAGAAGATAATGGATCATATTATACAAATATTGTCAGTTAAGAGGTTTTAAGATTATAATCATAGTAGAAAAGAACGACTGGTTAAATTTTCCTTTTTGGCTGCAGTACATTTTCAGGTAACCAATGGTGACTGAAATGCACAAGTAGCAGAGTTTTTGTAATTAAAGTGAGACTTTTGAAATGAACAAATAATACTTGATTTTTCGGATGAGATGTGAAATTCACAGATATACGAGATACTAGATCTCTAGATATTGCTGTGTAACTGCCATACTGAGTCAGTTTTCTGATTTCATGGCTCTTCTATACCTGTACATGTTTTAGCATTTAGCATTAACCTGTAATGGTCACAGTGGTCCTTGTTGAGCAATAGTTATAGAGTTGCTTTAAAGGAACAGTTTACCCAAAAATAAAAGTTCTGATATTATCTACTCAACCCCATGACAATGGAAAGATTCTTTGTTGTTTTTTGTTTTTTTACATTTTAAAACGTGTCCCCAGCTTCTTCAGTTGTTTATGGGAATGCTGCAATGCTATTTTATCTGAAATGCTCCAGAAATGTTTCTTGGACTAAGAACCTAACTTTGTATCAGCATAGGGGTGAGTAGATAATGACTTAATTTACATTTTTGGGTGAACTGAGTACAAGGGCACTCCTATGGTACTTTCAAGGACCCAGAGTCACAGTCACTGGTTAGCCTTTGAGCATCCCTGGCACCAGCCATGCAAATTAGTATTCAAATTCAAGACTTCGTACTTCTTGTAGCACTTGCATGACAATCTCTGGGTTATACTTACGTTGGGGCTGGGCTCCAGCATGTTGTCTCCATTCCAGCCTGAAATGGGTACAAAGGCAACGGTGTCCGGATTGTAGCCAATCTTCTTGATGTAGGTGCTCACTTCCTTCACAATTTCCTCATAACGCTTCTGGCTGTAGTTTGGCTCGGTGGAGTCCATCTTGTTGATGCCCACAATGAGCTGCTTTACCCCCAGAGTGTAGGCCAGGAGGGCATGCTCACGGGTCTGTCCATTCTTAGAAATCCCTGCCTCAAACTCGCCCACACCAGCTGCCACGATCAGCACAGCACAATCTGCCTAAAGGTGCAAGGACCAAATGTTAGTACCTTTGGTGCATAGCAGCTCTGACCATTAATCTAGCATTCAAGGTTTATTGTGTATAGGTGAGTCGTGTCCTACAAAATGAAAGGTTACAAATGTCATAAACATTTTTTGATATCAGTTCTGATGTGGCACATTTAACAATAATAACTTGAAACATAACAATACAAACAACGTATACTGTTCAACTGTGAATGTTACTGCTGCTACTTATTGGATGCTGACTTGTGGGTACTAGTAATGTTATTTACACACAGGAATAAAACCTTTTCGGGACAAGTCACCGCAGATGAGGCAAACTGATCACTGGCTTACAAAAGGACCCCCAGAACTCTGCCATACCGCATGTATTTTACACACAATGGCTGGCTATCCTCATGTTACAGACCTGGGAGGTCCCAGTGATCATGTTCTTGATGAAGTCCCTATGACCTGGGGCATCGATGATGGTCACGTAGTACTTGCTGGTTTCAAACTTCCACAGTGAAATGTCGATGGTAATTCCACGCTCCCTTTCTGCCTTTAGCTTGTCCAGCACCCAGGCATACTTGAATGACCCCTTCCCCATCTGAGAAATAAACAGATAGTAATTTGTTCGTAGCTGGTATGGCTTTTATCTTGTGGTGAGAGGGGTGGGATTCTGACAGGCTTGCCTGTATCTTCTTACCTCAGCAGCTTCCTTCTCAAACTTCTCTATGGTTCTCTTGTCGATGCCCCCACACTTGTAGATGAGGTGGCCTGTGGTGGTGGACTTGCCAGAGTCCACATGGCCGATCACAACAATGTTGATGTGGAGTTTCTCTTTTCCCATGGCGACTGGAGCTGGCTGAACTTACGAAAACGTCTGTCTGCTAAAAATCAGTATTAAATTAAACAGTATACAGTGTGGTGGTTCGCGGGGTGGGAAACCTGTCATGCACTAGTTATTGTGCTTGACTAATATTGAAAAGTTTTGTGTGATCAGCAGAATATCTTTAAAGGGATGAAACAAGAAATGAGTTTATTACTGCGAGAGTGGCAAAATAGTGTGGTGATTTAACACTATTAAATGGGCATTACAAGATCATACAGCCGGGGCTTCAGCAATTGCAGCACTAGGGATAAAAACACCAGCAGAGTGCCTCCCGACATGGCTGGTGCAGGAAGAATTTGAAATGCTGGAGAAAGAAAAGCACACGAATCCATCGTCTTTAGTTCATCGGACTTTAAACAAGCCGAATGTGTTGTCTGTTCTCTGATTGTTTATGAGAGGTTACTGACAAAGACTGGGAGTGGATGTTTTCTTAAACTGTGCCTCTCAGAAGATTAGGAATCAGATCAATGGACACTCAGCTGCACCAAGCACCAAACCCTGTGCCCCTCCTACTCTCTGTTCCTCCATCCATCCACACCCCTGCTCTCCTCTTTCACATCTAGCCTGCTCTGCTGTGCACTGGCACACCAAAACAACAAGGCTCTGATGTTTTACAGCACCAGCCCCCTTTTCGCAGCAACAGACTTAACAAAGCTTCATTACAAACCAGAATCCTCCATTTTGTCAGGTCCAATCCACTAATAGTGCAACAGCCATTTCTCAGACACTGCAGTGCACTGCACACAGGTTAATGCGGAGGAGAGTGCACACTGTTATCACTGCAGGAGTGTTGTGGTGATAACCTTCAATATGACAAGTCACACATGCACTACAAAGTCTAATTTTTAATAATCCAAGAGAGAGGATTTATTTTTATCCGAGTCTCGTCTGCATCAGGTAGAAAAGCCCAGTAGCTTTAATCCAAGTGTAACATGAATCCCCACTTGAGCAGACGTGTTCAAGTGAAGTCAGTGCCAGGACAGACAACAATTCACATTCGCATATTTATCTCATCCCTCATGTATAACGTCACGACGGCTGCCGCAGCGCGTTTTGAAGTGCAAAAGATAATTAAACGTAGTGCATCGAGCAGAAACTAGGACAGCTGCGATAAGACTGTTTGAAAGAAATGTCAGCCCTCCGCCATGTTCTGTCATCCCCCCGTTTACTGGCGCCGGGATGCGTATTAACTACCAGCCGCCTGCCCTCTTTTCTGCATCACAACAATATTCCCAAAACACTGCCTGCGGGCTGCGCCTCTAAACAAAACGCTCATCCATTCCCCTGATGGCATCCAAAGCGAAACCCCCCTCGATGAATTATTTCATGCACGTTATTGTGGTCGTACCTGAGAGCTGGCCGGTGTCAGGTGAGGCGCAAGACCTGAGAGGAGAGAGACGCTGATCCGGTTATAGCGGACAGGACAGGACAGGAGGGGGTGTTGCGTAATTGCGCGCACCCGCTGCTGTGCAGCATCAGAGAGTGGGAGAAGTTACCGTAAACGGATTTGTCGTAGGACCAGCGAAGCATCCATTATCGGATACGACCCGTCGGGATAATATCCGAGAAATCAAATATAAGATCGTAGTACAAGCTGCAGAATTATACTCGTATATTAAGATGCTTTTACTTGTTTTCTTTCTTTGGAATAGAAAATTTGGTTTCATCAGTGATGGTGTTATGTTAAATAGTTTGACTTCAGGTGGGAAACAAACGAAGTAGCAGCGCCGGTCACGCGCAGCACCTTTCCAGACGCTCCCTAGTTGGATTAAAACGAACCCGATACTCTTCACATCGGTCCAGTGCGTCTGTCTGCGGGCCTGTCTGCTAATTATCACGAGACACGACTGCCGAGGAGCTGCAGGAAGGCAAACACGAATGGAATAGAATAAGAAATTATGCCATCAGAAGCCTTTTTAAATCCTGTGATACATTTTGTCGAGATATTATTTTTTAAAAATGGCTACTTTATATATCTTTTAAGGATTTCTTTAAAAAAAAAAAAAAGAAGATCTGCGTTGAGTAATCTATTGTTTCCCCAGTAGTAGCCCATGTAGTTTGTGTTTGTGTGGCTATGACAGAATAGGATTACTGTATATGCTGCAGATGAGGTTAATACCAACAGGGTCAAGAGTGAAACTGCCTTTCACTTCTCACAAAGAGTGAGATTGAACAACTATTAGGTTTTCTTTATTCCTTAGTATTTATGCTCTTATCTGTTGTTGGCTGTTTTCACTAGCCCTAAACCCTGCCAAACCATATTAGTTAGTGTGAAGCACTTTCAGTAATGCAATACATTTGAAATAAATGTTCTAAAACATGCTAGTCCTAGTATATACTGTAGGTTTGTAAGTATGAGACTATGTATTTTAAGTATTAAATAGTCAAGATGAACTGAATAGGTTGAAGAGGTTATAAAAATGTTGGTAAGAATGTTGATAATTTAGTTTAACTTCTCTCACACGTTTTCATCAGAGACTCAAAGAAAAGATTAGAACTTTAAAAAAAAAAAAAAATTTTAAAAGCACATTGTTCATGACTTGAAAGTTGTGACAGACTATAATGAAACAATAAAACAACACAATATCTGATTTGAGCATAACTGTATATGATCAAGTATTTCCAATACATGACAAGTTTCTGGAATGTTTCCAGAGTGAAAGTTTACAATGATGAAAATCCATTCGTTGTCTATATAGACGATAATATATAACAAAATTAATCTTTTAAGGAAAGAATAAGACTCCAGTCCTGAATTGTCTGACCCAGTTTAAGCTAATGAAATAAGGCACAAGTGCATTACAACTTAAACTGGGATGATAGAAATTACAACCAAAACAAAATGTCTTCCATATGGCTTAATTTTGATTTACCCTCTATACTCATTATACAGTATATATAGGGACATACAGTATCATATACATATGACTGGACAGTGTAAACAAAAAATATATTTAATCAGCTGGTCACATTAATGAAAAGCTAAGACTAAGAATTACCAGCAGCCATAGCGACACTTCCATACTTTAAGTTGTCAACTGTGCTTTTTGAAATCATTTTAAAATGATATCTAATTCAGTTGACACTTAAACATTAAATGCACATACCTCATGTGGTAGATCAATCTCTAAAAAGGAAACAAACATCCTTTTCAATCCTTGAAAGACATAAAATACCTGAGAACACAAAGTGAAAAGTGGCTGTCTCCACCAGGAACCTCTTTTAAGCACTGAGGTGGGGGGGG
>JBBPCS010000573.1:4693044-4713772 GCA_037974645.1 Hollardia meadi | reverse complement strand
CACACACACACACACACACACACACACACACACACACACACACACACACACACACACACACACACACACCAAACATTTAACCTATTCTTAAAGCAACTCAACAGCTCACATAAGACAACACTGATATGTTACTTCAAGGGTCAGGGAGGTTTGATTCAGGATATTAAACTAATGACACACTCATCATCCTATAAATTGATACTGAACACTGTTTTTTTTTTGTTTCCTATTGGTTATCTATCTCACCTCATTTGTCTTGAAACTCCGTCCCTGCATGCCATGCCTCCAGAAGGCCAGTACGCTGTCTTGAAGACAAACTGCAGAGAAATACAGATAAGCAATAATAAGTATTATTGGGGCTCAGGAGGTAAAGTGGGTCGTCCACTAATCGAAAAGTCGGCGAGCTGCATGTGAAAGTGTCCTTAGGCAAAAATACGTAGTTGTTTGGTGCAAATGCTACTCGGCGACACACCAGACTGCTCAGTTGTCCTCCTGGATCCACATTTTCACATTTATTTCATAATCTACACGTATGTATTAGAAATTTTGTCATTATAATTTGTATATTCTGTGATTTTGATGGTCAGTTCTGTACACACGGCATCTAATAAATACTGCTCATTCTTTCAGTTAATAGCCCTGTGCTGTCTCCATATTCATGTCATCAGTTACATTTTTGTGACTTAAAATATAACAGTGTGGCTCGTTTCTCTCTGTACCTGTGGCTTCTATCTGGAAGTTGAAAGTGAGCTCAGCGGACAGCTTCCTGCTGGATTTCAACCTTCCCTGAAGGTTCACGATCTTTATACACCCTGTAGAGAGAGAAAGGGAGAGATGGGGACAAGAGTAGAAGCAGCTGAGTGAAATCGTGGCTGCAAAAACATCTCTTTTATTCTGACCTGAAGTACTTGAAGCTGCACAGTGCAAATGTGTAGAAAATGTATTTGGGTTACTCACTGTCCAGGCAGACCAGGATAGTGTCTCTTTCTAGCTGAGTGACGTGGATCACACACGTCTGTGGTGTGTCTGCACAGGCAAAGATGAGGGCGGAGCATTTAGTTTGAACACAACAACATCTCAGAACAAAATGTTGTTATATCAACACAGGGCTGGTCTCAGGGTTTTCACCTGCTTCTGTGAACCAGGAGGAGGTAGAGTTGGGGTTAACGGTGCCGAACCGGACCACCTGGTTGAGTTCGGTGCCTTTACTGACCGCCACACAGATTAGAGGGTAGGTCTGCTCTGGGACCACCAACATCTCAAAGACCTCCAACGGACATGGCAACGGGAAGTCGATGTTCTGTTGGGTAGATGAGGAGACAGCAGGTAAAGAAAATGAAGTTGCCTTGGAATGGTTTGTTATCTCAGAAGATCCAGGAATACTGACATCCCGAAGAGAGGCAGTCAGCACTGTGTTCTGAAAGACACCATAGACTTTAGACAAAGAGCTTGTGGTGGACTACACTGCTTCAAATATGAATGTTGCTGCAAAGGAGCAACAAATTCTAAAACATGGATGCTTCACACAGATCTTCAACACGGCAGCACAGAAGATCTATACAATCAGCACAGTTCCAAGGTGGGCACTCAAGATTAGAGTCACCAATTCAGTAACCGATCAAATGTAAAATACGGTCACAATCTCTTCTTCTGTTCCTGAGTTGTGGTGTTGAATAATGGCCAGAAAAGTGTTTCTTCAGAACTTTATGATGTCACAGTGATGTTGCCCTTTGAAATTTGGGATATAAAAAGTCATCAATAAATCATTTTATCCTATCAGACATTAATTTGTCATTATTACCATATGAATTCTTGGGTTATGGCTAAAAAAAACATGTTTTGACCTATGACCACCAAATTCCATCAGTTCATCGTTGAGTCCAAGTGAACACCTGGGCCAAATTTGAAGGAATTCCCTCATGGCATTCCTGAGATATCAACCTGAAAACATAATGTCTCCAGCCACAGTTATCTCCGGTGCGGAGGCATCTGTGTATAAATCTCCTAAAAACACAGTATATCAGGGCTTGGCGTAGGTAGAAGTCCTCATCCCACAGTATATTTACAGTATATTATACTATATTTAAAGACGTTTGAACAATTTCTGAGCTTAAATTTAAACATTTTCAAACTTTTTGACCAAAGAAAACTTTTGACCATAGACCAACTTTAAAATGTGTGTTACATGTTTATACTTTTAATATTCTAGTCTTGTAGGTTTTGTAGGAGAAGTTGAGCAAATGCTGACCTTGATGAGCATGAACTTCTGCATGGACTCCACCCACTCCAACAACATGACACTGGACTGAAAGGCTCCACACAGGTATTTATGTCCTGTGTACGGGTTACGCACTGCATGGAGACAAAACCAGTTATTAGTCATTTTGTATCTTGGTAAAACTTAAATAAAATTGCTGTAAAATCTGTGTCTAATTAAAAAATTACAGTGTTGCAACACACTGTTAATTCTTGACTGATGAGACCTGACTGATAACGGTAATATTCGACATGTGTTTCTATGGGACATAGACATTATATCATAGAAAGAGTTCTATGGTTTTTAAGGAGGTAATTGCCACAGGCCAGATTTCAACACAATAAACAAAGTCAGTCTTGAACTTGTAGTCAGTAACAGAAGTCACAAAAAATAGAAAATCTTCTTCCACTAAAACTCACCTACACAGCACTTTTGGCACCCTTTTGTGTCTGGAATTTTATTTGACACAGCAAACTTCCTATAAACAGACAAAACAAATCATTGTGACTCAAAAAAAAAAGGGTTTTCTTGCATTGAGGTTTGCATCGTGTTGTGCCAAAATGTTCTGTTTTGCAAATGGAAATAAATAATAATAAATAAATGAGGAAATAAACTTTTATTATTTAAACGAGTGCCAAGTTTGACCTCCTGTTCGGAGAGTTACTTACCTGGGAATCATCTTGTCAGGCAGCTTGTGTGTGGGAATGGCTACTGGTAACTTCTGTAACTGTCTGGCCTGTTCGAACAGACCGCTCAGACTGTGGGAGTACAACTGAGAGGCTTTTCCTGGAATGCAAGAAGTAAAGAATTATAATATATATTATATAATATAATAATAATATAACAACTTATGTAGTCAACTTTCAAACGATTCCATCACACAGACATGTTATAGCTCACCAGATATGGAAAGAAGACAGTTGTTCATGACATACAGCCAGGTGCACCGCCGAGGAAAGAGCTGCAGACAGATACAAAGTAGAGAGATACACAATAACACAACTAGCTTAAGTCGTTTGTCAAAGTTTCACAGATTGAATATTTTTTTTATTTTTAATTACGGTTTTCTAAATGAAGGAGAAAAAAACCCAAACAAACCAAAATGTAAAGAAGGTTAAATGTATTTTCATAAAATATATTACCATTATCTCAAAATATAGGATCTCCAGTCTCACCTGCTCCATCGAGGTCTCGTGCAGTTCATTAAGGTTTAGGGTGTAGATTCCCTCTTCAGCTCCAAATATCAAATACTGGTCTGTAACACACACACACACACACGCACACACACACACAACAAACATTTAACCTATTCTTAAAGCAACTCAACAGCTCACATAAGACAACACTGATATGTTACTTCAAGAGTCAGGGAGGTTTGATTCAGGATATTAAACTAATGACACACTCATCATCCTATAAATTGATACTGAACACTGTTTTTTGTTTCCTATTGGTTACCTCTGGTGTCAGGATTGATCCAGGAGGTGGCACAGTGGATCTTTAAAGGACAGCCATTGAACACCTTGGAGAAACAAGCACCCATCTACGAATGGGAGGAGGAGACCAATAAATGTGATGCAAATCAGGAACTTTAATTGCTGACCATTATGATGCTCAAATGTGTCCAGCTTTTCCTCCTGAGTGACCCAGGAAATTAAACATGATGGGACTGTATGTCTTTGCAATGTTGACTTCATACATCTCAATTTTTTTCCCCTGCACAACATTCACAATAACTGTTTTCTAAAGGAGAGGAGAAAGAGAGAGACTGTTACTTACATGGACTTTGGGTGTAGGGGGGAGGCCATTACTAATTGGCTTCTAGGAGAGACAGATAAACACATTATTATGATTATGAATGATCCTGGTAACACACTGTAAATTAGTCTTACACACATGGTGAAACAATTTGACATGCAGGGAATAATGAAGCTGAAGGTAAACATTAAGATACACCCCACATTTCCTCCCAACTCAGTGTTTTAAAGTTCCACAAATTTCACAAGTTTTGAGCTTCAAAACATCCAGATTGGGCAGATAGTTTGGAACCTGGGGGAACTATTGGCTGCTGTAACAAAATTCAAATGATCATTTCCCTGTGTGTTGTTGACTTGTTTGCTTGGGGAGGAGCCTGAATCCCACAATTTCTTTGCACAGGCACCCTAACCGACTAGTAGGAGGCGCCAGGGTGAAAAAAAAGACATGATCCCTCACTGGCTTACCAACTGCAAATCACAGCAAATTGCATTCAACAGAGTGCCTGATTTTTTTTTCCTTTGCATCACAGCATTGTGCCAATTCTTAACAGTTTTAGTTATGGGTTCAATGAAAGCAAATTTTGTGAAATATCCAACACACTGGAACTTCCTCAAAGATCTCTGGAGGTCCCTCAGCCTCTGCTGTAGAGCCGACTCTCCTTACCGGAACGTCCTTCTTTTCTTTCCGTATGGGGACACTAGGGGGCATAGTGGACTGCCTGTCTGCTGGACCGTCCTTGTCTCCACTGTGCGGAGAGTTCAGTCCATTACCTACAACAACAGAAACAACTCAATGTGTCACAGAGAAACTAAGAGAGAGTGAGTGTGTGTAACAGACAGAGAGAAAGAAAGAGAGGATATGTGAGTAGGCAGCTGTGCGAGTGAAGAAACGGGAATAGACTCTGCTGCAGAGCACACTGAAAGCACAGTCCACTCACATGTTCTCAGACATATTGTTGGTTTCAATGAGTGCAGTGTAATCTTACATTTTAAGACTTTAACTAAAGTAGTAACAAACAAACTAATGGGAGCAGAGAGGGAGGGAGGGAAGGAGGGAGCAGGCTAGCAGGAAGAACACAGAGGATCAAATATAGTCTTAAGCACAGGAGGGTGTTACTGCACCACCTACAACCTGCTAGAGAGTCAATACTGGTCAATTAGAACCAGTAGTTTTGTCTACTCTACCGCTCCAACACTCAACAATAATCAACAGTAATCAACAATTGTGCATCCCCTACTCTCTTCAAAAGGTTTGAGTTGGCTGATGAAATAATGAAGTAAAGAGTCTTTTTGCAGTAGCTAGCACCCTTAGACCCAGACACATATGTACACACACATAGTGCAACTCCACCGATTGATGCTTGCTGAAGGCTTACAAGACCATTCCAGCATAACTGTATATTTTTAATCTTTGTTTTCCATTTATTTATTTTAATGATGATTTTGTAAATACAATTACCGATATTTTCAGGTGTTTTTTTTCCCCCTGTAAATTTTTAACTGTAAATTCAGTCACCACACTTAAAATCTTCCATTATTTAAATATTTGGTTAAATTTCTAGAGTAAAACCAAAAAACAAACAAACCACCCCATAAATAAAGATCCAGCCTTGTAAGCAAACAGGTAAACCTAAACTAACTATTTAGTTCCAGGGTAGATTTTACGGATTTGTGGCTTTTATAAAACCCACCTTTTTCTGTGAAAGTAATGAGAATATAAACTAAAATATCTTTTAGCATGATAAAAGCACTGGAAATGATCCGATGTAAAGAGTATGAGGATGGCGGGGACATCCAGAATACTCCAGTCACACTGGATATTTTTCAACAACTGTATTACTTCAGATGCATCCTCTTCCAGTTGGAATTAAAATAGGTTCTGATTCTGCTTTGGTGTTTCTGTCCCTGTTAAGCTTCCATCTCTCATTTGCTGGTCTGTTATCATCAGAGACAAAAAAGTTTGCCTCAAAAATAAATCTCAGTGTTTGGATGAGACATTAAATAAAGTTTTTTTTTTCTTAATGTTTGATGACTTTTCAATCAAACCGTCTCCTGAAAACACAGCACATACAATATATATATATATATATATATATATAGTATATCACTTAGAACTCATATTACAATCATATTGTTGCACGAGTTTCTGATCTGCCAGGACAATGTTTTCTCCTCTTCCTTCTTTCTACTAGGAAGCGAGGGGGAGTGGTAGCAGATTACTAGCTTATGATTGATTGGATTAAACAACCAATCACACACAAAAAAAAGAGACAAACACTTATATTGATGGACTGATGGAACTACAAAGAAAAATGTTTAAAGGACTATTATTAATGGACTCATGGAACAAAGAAATCAGACTACGAGGACTGGGAGACCACACAACCAATCGGAGGGGATAACAGGGTCTGCGGACACTACCACTGCTCTTACGCTCTTCCTCCTCTTTTTCCTGCTCCTCCTTCACCTCCTTCAGCACCTCCCATGCCTCCTCCATCTCCTCCTCTGTGTGAGGCGTGTGGAGCCACTCCCAGAAATGCCTAAAGCTCCCATCATCCTCTGGGGCAGAATTTTCGACGTCCGTGCCCTTGGGGCTCTCGTTACCTAGGCTACTGCGGCGGTGGGGCGGCAGCTTTGGGGGTGGAGGCCGCGGGGGGACGTTGGAGGTAGGCTTTGCAGGGCTCGCCGTCTCTGGGACTGGACAGCGTTTGATGGTCCCTCCTCCTCCGCCATCGTCCTCGCTGTGTGATTGGCTATCGTCATGTTTTTGCTGCTGTTGGGTCGAGCAGATGGACTTGGGCTGGAGGGAAATACAGAGAGGGATAAAGAGTCAGCTCATGTCTCATATTATGGACAATAAAATCCTTCAAAATAAAACAGCAGTTTTAAATGAATCTTCAAATGAAAAACACTTGACTGGCTGATGCATTCAGTCGTTCGTACCTTGGGAGGAAGCGGAGGTGGGACCTTTGGCCTCATAATAGTGCTTGATTTACTGAAGAATAAGAAAATAGAGGATTTGATAAAGCACTCATAAAAAAAGACTAACAGCGGTTGTTTATTACAAATAAGAATTACATTGAAAATATACACATTTGTCCACATTACATCATGGTTTAACTTGTCATTTTAAAGCCATTTTCACTTTGTTCATTAAGGACAGACTTCCTAAGATCAAATAGGTTTAGTAGCCATGCTTTTTGTAAAAATCCTTCTTACATCTACATGTATAACATTTTTTAAATCAAAGATGTGGAGACATTTTCTGTGTATCCAGGCCAGACTAGATGTGGTATTTCATGGAGTGATCATATGTTAAAAGAAGCACTTAAATGACAAGTACAACCATATCCTGACACCATCTGACACTGAGACAGACACAAGATAACTGCTTTAAAAGGTTAACCACTACATACTAAGTTAGACTGGCACACTAGTATGTGTAAAGTCTCTGCGAGTAGTAGCTGACAAAATTATACATTTTTTGGGGTGTTTGAACTATACTTGCTTTTTCTTTTGAATCAAGAAAGCCAACATTTTGAAGCTTTAAAAGACTAGGACTGTATTCGCAGAGACTTTACACAACAACAGACTGCAGATTTGTTGAGCCACTTGTAAATGACTGACAGACAAAGAACCAATCAGAGCACAGAAATCAAAATGGACAGAGGCTGGGAGCCAATCGCAGTGAACACAAATACAGGAACACCAATACAAATGGACAAATGAGACAAGGATTCAGCTAAATGGCGGTCAACAGAAACTTTATCAGTAACAATGATCAGTAACAGGCACAGTTTACTTTGAGCTTGTTAAGGGTAGAACACTGTATTGGAAAATGTTGCATGGTGGTGGTGGTGGTGGGGGTGGGGGTGGGGAACTGGCACCTCCTTCAGGAGAGCATATAAAGGTGCTAAGAAAACACCAGTGTGCGTCGAAGTTAGGGAAGTTGGCAAAAAAGCATATGAAAAGAAAGCAAAGCAATTTGTAACACTCTATGTTCCTACACCTATAAGGCAAGAAATGGAGAATGGACAAATAATTTGCCCATTAAGAGAGTTTTGTTTTCAATAACATTGTACTGAGCGATTGCTTGTAGCTAGATAGCACGGTTAGCTTTTGCTAAAAGCTAAATGTTTAGGTATATGAGGTTGTTTTTGTAATTCCTCCTTGACGACTTGATGAAGGTGCACTTGAACACAAATTTTAGAGTGCCAGTTTACACTTCCCTTTTTTTTTTACACAATATATTTAACATGTTGCATTGATTCCAATTTACTACTGTTTGTAGTCGGTTTAGAAATTCATATTCTCTCTATTTTTGCAATCATTATACTGCGTGTGCACACTAAGCACCAAGGCTTTTCTCACTGCAGTGAGAAGGAAGAATACTCTGGTCTGCTGCGGACATTTGGCTTATACACGATGAGGGATGAGGCTGCACGCCAAATAAACAGTTTTATAGAGGCAGGAGGAGACAGAAGGCAGCGCGACTGCGAGCACGCACACACACACACGCGCGCGCGCGCGCGCACACACACAGCGAGGAGGCGCACAGATGGCAATGCAAGTGGAGAACAAAACAAGACAACAGCAAATAAGATGTCAAGGTCATGAGCATCAGTTATCCAAGTACTGGAACGACACCCAGACCTCATTTTAAAGCATCACAACGTTGCTAAGAATCCAGTGAAAATTAAATGACACAATGTGCCAGAATTTGATATGAAGCTGGGTTTACATGTACTGTACGTAGCTATAATGCACTCTTTAATGTGGCACTACTAATGGCTTCAATTATTCCCTTCCCTGTGTGTATATGGAGGTAAAATTTAGAAATAACTGAAGAATAAACACACTTTCTATAGTAACACCCTCCAGGTGAGTTTTTACGGTTAGGGTTACTGTTAGTAGTTATTAAACTTGACACAAGACAGTAGTAACACAAACAAACACAGGTGGCAAATGTGGCGTGATGGTGGGGTGTGCTGCGCAGAGATGCGTGGATGAAACTGTGGCAAAGACAGGAAGCCTTCCGCCTTGTCTTCCTCCTCATCCTCATCCTTTCGTCTTTAAGACGAGGGAGGAATGGGAGGGGGAAGAAAGTGACAAGAGGGGGATAGGCTTCCAGTTCTAAGACTGGGAAAGAACTTACTGAGTGTGAGTTTCATCATCATCTGCACCATCATCATCCTCATCCTCATCATCCCCTAAGTGTGCCACATGGCCCCTGGGAGAGGAGGTGAAGATAGGAGGGGGAGTGGGGAAGAAAGGAGAAGAAGGGACGGGTGGGAGAAGGGGAGGATAAGAACAGAAAAGGCGGGTTTAGGTTGGGAGAGAGTATAAGATGGGGAGTTTAGGGGAGAACGGGAGCAAGCGAAGGTGACAACAGGAGGAGGGGAGGATAGAGGAAGAGGGAAAGGGGAGGGAGATCTGAGTGAAGCTCTAACCCTTGAACCCTGGGCAGATCTGAAAGGACTGAACAGATCCAAACACAAAAAATAGAAGAAGAATCCCTATCCCCCGAAAAAATTAATGAATCTGTGGATGTACGATTATTCCTACAGACCCCAGAAACCAGTGAACAGCAACAGACACTTCTAAAGTCAACTGTACGTTCAAACCTTGCAGTCCGTATCGATCTACACACCCCTCAACAGTAGCTTTAACCTCTGTTCAGTCAATTCATAGCAACTTCACTGCAATTTATATCCTGTACACATTTTTACATTAGAGACATCTTAAATTTCTGTTTTATAAAGCATATTTGATCATGTTTTAGTGAGATACATCCCTGTTTTCAAATCTGCTATTGTTTTAATTGCTATTTATGCAATTTCAGCACTTCCCCTATATTCTCCTATCAGTATTATGTACCGCTTCATTATTTCCATCTTTCCCACCGCAGCGTCAAATCATAGTCACCACTTTGAGAGTCTCTTTTTAAACCGAATTACTGATCTCTATCAATAGTCGTCTATTGTCGTTTCTACTTTGCTGTTTAAAAAAAAAATCATTCTTAAGCTTTTGTCAATGAAATTCAACACTTCCTGCAGATGTTTCACAGTAAAACTCTACCAGAAAGAGGAAGGGGTCCTGCGGTTTGAGCCACTCTTTTTCTTGTATGTAAATAAAAACAGTGTTTCCTGTGACAAAACAGGAAACTTGAAAAAGCCATGGTCAGACAGTTTACTATCATACCTTGGTCTAAAAAACCTATACACTAGTAGTTTCATGATCCTCCTTGGGAGTACTAGAGGGGTTGGGTTTGCCACATCAGCATAAATAACACCTTACAGCTAAGTAGGAAAAAGCTTGCATCTACTTTGCAGGTAACTGTTGTACTACATGGACTACATTTTACTTAGGTCTTGTAAACTGTTGACTGACTGTGCCACATTTTCTGCAATGATGATACAACCTCAAAGACTAAAACAAGGTCACTGGTATCTACTCCTTTACTACTGCTACATCTGTTCACCAAAAGAGACAAAAAGGGATAAAAACTGGGAGCAACTCCAGAAACTACATTTTAGGTGTGTCACAAAATACACTTACAGCGTTACATAATACTTTTAACATTATCTACATCATATAGGTAAAACTTTGATTCACCCGACCTGGCTTTTACCCGATAGTGATTTGCAGGGTAACAAATCATCAAATTTTGCTTCTAGTGTCTAAAAGGGAATGTTTAGAGGACATCTTTACCCTCTGTTCAAATATGTGAAAACTCTCTGTATCTTTGTTCCTATGCAGGCTGAAGAACTCAGTGAAACACATTTGTCGTATCAAGATTGTCTCATAGAAAATAGCAAAGCACAAAAACAGCGATCATCAATATCTTTGGCAAAATTAAAAAGAACGTCTCCACAGACTTGCCAAATAAATTGCTGCTAAAGACATCCCTTGCAGCTTTGGCTTAATATACTGTATACATGTGTATGTATGTATGTGTGTGTGTGTGTGTGTGTGTGTGTATATGTGTGTGTGTAAGCCATGCTCTGCAGGAAGCCCCTATGAAGCACAGCCTTTTTCCCGATGACACCAAAGCATAAAGCAAGCCGCAGAGGAAAAATAAAACCCACAGGAATCCAAAATGCAGAGAGCAGCCTGAAGTCATTACGACAGTGTTAGTTGCGTGTGATTGGCCAAGATTAGTCCTGCCGTTAACAATGACTGGCTGATGGGTGGGCATGGTTAGAACACCAGCAAATCAGGAGGTCCCGGGTGAATCGGGATGTGGCTTACCTCTGCTGTAGCTCCTCCTCCACAGATTTGAGAAGACTCCTGTTTGCCAGACAAGTGAAAAGTATAAATGACAGAATATGATCAAGATAAATGAGAGAAAGTCAATAATATATATCTGATTTTGAAATGTATTTGCCGAGATTGAAAATCTAAGTGCTTTAGAAATCTTCTTAGTCCTTGCCAAACTATGAAGGACATTCTGCTGCCCTGATCTGAACCTGAGCTTCTGCTTACAAAGCACACTTGAAAGCTCACACAAACACACAGCTTAGAGAACATCCCCAAGCTGCAACAATGAATAAATGATCAAACCTACAGCATGAAAACTCTCTAGATCTCACATTCTTGTTAGTCTAAGTGCAACTGTAGATGAAAGAATGGGAGAAAATGGAAGCATTGGAGAGATAAAGAAACGAAAGTGTCAAAAAAAAAGACAGCAAGAGAACGAAAGGATAGTAAGTGAAAAGAGGCTTACTTGTTTCCTCCCAGTAGACTTGGTGAATCGTGCCCGTACTCCAACTGCAAGTCCTACAACACAAACAAATTACATCACTCATTTAAAAAGCTATGCTAATATATTACATTTTTTCAGGGACATGAAAACGGCGAAGGATCTTAGCCTAGTGCCAGAATAAACCACATACATACAATGACCGCTGCTAAAAACCTTCTTCAGTTGCCAAATTACTGCTGGGGTTACAGTTGCAGCAACCCGCGAGAAATAATAGTACCCCGCAATGCGCACGAAACCCCCACGACACGCTCGTGCTTTGCTATCAACCTATTTGAAACAGCGGGTCGCAGACAATTGAGGTGTGGATGTGCCTACTGTCGGGGGTTTGTGTACTGTAATGTTGACTGCTGACTGGAAGGGAACTGGAGTTTACGTCATGAATGTACAGAGAGGACAGAGGAAAAAGGAGAGAGAGATGTCTCCGGTGAGTTTTGACTTCAGACAGTGGCTGAACTGACTTCAAACACACAAACACACAGACACACACACACACACACACCCTCGCCTGCTCACTAGCTTACGGCTAATGTACAGTAACTTCAAGTATTCTGTTTTTTTATTCGTGTAACTCGCACAAGTGTTTTCTTTTGGCTTTTCTTGCCGTGGCAGCATAGATATGTTACCAGCAGAAACACTGGTGGTCCCATTGACATAATGAAGATGGACGACGCGCCTCCACTTCCTCCCACTGTACAAAAGTGAGGCCAACATATCCCAGATACAAGTGCTGCCATCTTGTGCTGATGACATCATTTGGAGGCAGAATCAGCGCAGTAGTGACTATCTGTATAGTTGTGACTTTCTGTGTCCGTTACAAATTCTGTCTCTTCTTTCCAAGGCTTTTGCTGTGAAACATTTGCAGGAAAGTGTTGTGGAAAACTCATCGACTTGCAAGGTTCCACTGTGCACCAGAAATGTAGAGAGTGCCATTTTCAGTCTAATTTATTATTTTGATGTTTAACTTTATAAGAAGAAACGTTATGTTGAATGGTTGTTGTGAGAAATAAAAAATACGATGTGTCACAGGTTTTCTGATGGATTGTGGGGAAGCTAATTTCTCATTTGTGGTCTCACATTATGTTCCACTCGGGAGGGGCTGAGCCACTTCACCAAATGGTAAAAGTCGGTACACTGGTCTGGTTTATGGCTCAAAATCAAACCGGTTTGAAAAATTTTACACGCACGCACATGCACACACACGCGCACGCACATGAAAAAGGCCTCATTGCTTTGGTCAACTACAGGAGGTAAGAGTTTAGAGGACATAAAAGGAAGTGTTCAGAAGACACATTCTGTAGAGAGAAACATTAAGAGATCAGGTACATTACAGCAAACATTACAGTTTTTAGTGTATGTTTGTAAATGTGAACATAAGAAGTATTAGGTTCTGTGAGTAGGAACGCCTGTGTTCAAACATATATGTCTTAGGGCAAGGAATGATATGTCTGTGTGAATGTTTGCATTGTATTTATGTCTGAAAACAACTAAAAGAACAACAACATCACAGAGGACTTTTATCACCATGACAACTACAACACCAGTTAGTGAGGTAAAAGCCAAAGCTGAAAAAAAAAATGAACAAAATGAACAGAAACAGAAGGATAGACCAGAATAGACGGAACAAAACTGTGAAAAAGGAACATATATACATTTTAGACAGGAAGCAGCCAAAATAATCAGCACTCTGGAAAATAAAAAAAATTTAAAAAAGAAAAAGATAGCAAGGGCTCGGAAAGCAAGAGAGCCAAAAAGAATGGCAAGGACTTGTCCTTCAGACACAGAATAAGAACGAAAGAGAGAGTAAGACAGAGGTAAACATGAATAAAGACTGGAAAGCAAAAAGAGGTTAATGAAGGGGACAGAGGGAGAGGCAGAGAGAGAGAGAGACAGAAAGAGTACTACCAGATTAGATCTTGCTGTATAGTAGAGCTCCTCAACACAGTCCAGATAGGGCTCAGATTCACACTGGTCAGCAAGACAGAGTGGGAGAGACCTTAGTTAATACATTAACCTGGACTGATGGAGGGAATGGGGAGGACACGGATTCAAGAGAGAGGGTGATGTATGAAAAATGGATTAAGGTCAAGATGGGCTCTGACGTCTGTGGACAGAGAAAGAGGGAGATACTTGAATATTTATCTGAGGAGGGGATGAATGGGGGCAGAGACCGAGGGGTGAGTAAATTGAGCGTAGATGGGGGGTTGAAATTCAGCTAAATCACGGAGTGGAGACATTAATAAATTACATTATACAATATATCATAGGTGCTATATGAGGCTTAAAAAATATAAAATGAATATAGGTATCTTCACAGAGCCTCCATCAGTGAACAGATGAGACAGTTAGCAGCCTCTTTTTTACTCCAATGGTGTTCTTTTTGGAAGTATTTCTTCATGTGCTACCTTAATCCAGGTTCAAGAGCGTCGCTATGGGTGTGTTTGTTTTTTTGTTTAGTCTTACACAAGAGCTTTAACATGATGAAAGTCGCTCTGACTCTTTGCACCACTGTGAGTCTCCTTTGAGCCAAGATGCCACAAAATGCTGCTGCTCATACTTTTAGAAAGAGTAATTATATATAATAACAATATTAATGTGGTAATGATTTAGTGATTTTAAAACGCTACACATAGCACCAGAATGCTGAATGGACAAATCTTGGGAGAGCCGAGAACCACATGGGTTACAAGAGACCCCCGTGTTATTATATTACTTTCAGGGAGAGAGGAGAAATGGAAGGACAAAGGGATAAATGTGGATGACTGAACTAAAGACCTACACTGGTGACTATGGTTCATAACATTATACCAGGGTTCAAGGATAGAGAGAGAATAGAGGGAGGAATTTCGAAGGAGGAGGAATTCAAAAGGGAGCTTGTGGAAGTGCAACGGAAGGACAGAAAAGATGGGAGGGAGTGAGGGAGACACGGTGGTTGTGCATGAACAGTGCACCATCCAATTTGTCCACAAGTAAAACTTCTTTCTGCAGCTCTAAAAGTGATGGGCAATATCAGACTCGGATTACGTTTCTAGAAAATTTACTTAAACTAGCAACTATGGCTCAATCAATACTTCAGCTTACTACTTAATACTTCATTTTTTTTCAAGGCAAGTAATGATAATAACAATATGTAAATTAACAATTTTCCCGCTAACAAAAAGTAAGGATGCAACATCTGCCCTTCTATTTCTATCTAACATCCATCCATCCAGGCTTGTAGATAAGGAGACACTGTAGCAAGAAAGATCGCAGTTCACAGATCTGCTGTCTGGCTGTCTGTCAGTGTCACCATTGATGACAAAAACAGAAAGAAGAGGGTTACTGCATCCACTCTGCTTTTTCAGGTCTAAGTCTTGGTGGCAGCAGGCGAGGCAAAAATAGCTCAGATGTTGTTCCCTCCAGTCACGTCGTCCAACATTTACAGGGGGATCCTGAGGCACTTTCAAGCCAGGTGGGACGCATTATCCCTCCAGCATGCTCTGGGTCTCTCCCAAGAGTCTCCTTTCGATTTGAACATGCCCAGAATTCCTCCCCGGGAAGTGTCTGAGAGGCATCCTGATCAAATGCTGGATCAACTGGAGCCTTTCAAAGCAAAAGCAGCAGTGGTTCTACTCTTAGCTCCTTCTGGGCATCTACACTCCTCATCCTGTCCCTAAAGGAGAACCCAGACACACTGCAAAGAGAATGTTATCTGGCGGACTTGGTTCCCAATCAGAAACCAGGTTACTGGGGAAAAATATCAGGTTAAGATAGAAGAATAAATGAGCACGCACTGTCGTAGCCTGCTTACAAGATTCACGTTTGAGCGCATCTTGTCAGTAATCTGATCTCTTCTCTACCCACTAAAAGATCTTTGAAACATGGATGGCGTAGACAACCCTACTTTAAATGCCTCAATTTTGAAACAACCGGATGGATCTTTGTGGATGGGCTTCATGTTTGGTTCAACACAGACTGACAACATTGGTCAGGGTGCTTCCTGTGATCAGGTGAGGATCAGCTATGCTGGTGCTGGTGAAGTGACAACCACGCAATCATTCCCTCACTCTCACACACACTCCTACACATATATGCCACAGCTAATAACTCACTGGTTCATGATGAGGTTCTGTCTCCTTTCTCAATGGAGGATCAAATTTCACCTGACCAACTGAGAAAGACAAAGGAAGAGAAACAGGTAAAAAAAAACGAGTTAACATCATGAGATCTGAGAATACAGCGACTCTACAACACAGAGAGGTGGGGAGTTAACAAGACTGTAGAATTCTGGCCACTTCTGTGGACTGAAAATGTATTTTTGACCATGTGTATGAACTCACAGTTTATCTCTGACAGCGTCTTTCCCTCCCTGGCGCTCCTGCTGGTGGAACGAATACGATGAGGAACAGAGACTGGGGACTATCAGGAGAGAAAAAGACACAAACACAGAGTCAAATAGCTGTACATGTTACAATAGTTTAAAAAAAACACAATCCCTCTGTTATTTCCTGTATGTGGGATATGATGACACGGCAAAACAGCCAGCTGCACTCTGCAACCAGACAACCAAACAAAGCATAAAAACAAAGTGGCAGAAAAAGACTAACAGTCCTGTAATGATAGAGGATAATATTTCCCAATGAGTGCCATACAGTATATTTTAATATAGGTGACCCTTGTGGCAAACAAGACCCAGCAGTCTTGGCATCACACACATTATCCACTGAGCTGTACTCTACGCCAGGCTGTGTTAATGCCTTGTGCACTAGTACACTAGTCAACAACTGTATGAGATGACAGCTGTTGGTTTCCTTTGGAACAGCGGTTTCATAACGATTACGTTAATACAGTATGATTGGTCGTTCACAAATTGAACAACAATTCCAGAGAATTTAAACTCTACTTGACATCAGGTCTTCAATATTTAATCTCAAGATGTAAAGTTAAAAAAAGCTAAAAAAAAACAAAAAAAACAGTGATGCAAAGTAACGAGTTACATGTAACTTATACTGCTTGAAATAGTTTTAATGCAACATACTTGAGTAGAATTCTTTTAGAGGAAAACATTACTTTACTCCATTACATTTGGATACATTAATCCCTCTACTTCCCAGTTCTACTGATGCCCTGTTATCTCATCACAGCCACGTCTCCACATGACTCTGTTCAAAGCAGCGTAAGGGTTGAAGCTACAGAAGTTTAGCCTTCAAATAGCGGCTGGCAGCAAATACTTAAAGACAAACTGACACCACACACTGCAGCGGGCTCCTGTTGCGAAGTCAGTGAGACTTCAAAGAACGGTGGTGACACTGAGCTGACAGAGAGGGCTAAGTGTGTCTGTTGTTATAATGCTAATAATATAAGAATGTATAATATATACGCAAAGTATATCATGCTTCAAAGCTACTCCTTCTTTCTGTTATAATGTAAATATTCCTGAGGAAGAGAAATACTAAGCTACTTTTACTTCAACAGACGGTGTTCCTCTGCTCAAAGTGAAGAAGTGAATGCGCCTGTATGTATTAGACAACGGTGAAACGTCACAGCATTATCTCCTGATTGAGTCATCTGATATGAAACATGTTCAAAAAGATAAGAGAATGATTTGGAGTCCTGAATACACCTGATCTGTAGCTGTCTGTAGAGGGAACTAGGACTTGTATACTATAATGATCAAAGTTTAAGTTTTGAAATAATTCCAGACCTTGGAAAAGGACAGAAGGGTAGTTTTTCTTTTTCTTTAAAGTTTTTATTATTTAATCTTTCAGTGAATACTTTTCTACTCTTACTCAAGGGGTTATTTTAATGAGTGCTTTTACTTATACTCGGGTCCTTGTTTTTGCAAATTAACAGTAATTTTACTTGAGAACAGTTTTTGGCCACTCTATCCAAAACTCCTAAAAACACAGCAACCTCAAACCATGCTTGTAACGCACTGGAAAAAGACAAACCAAGACTACACAAGAATGCATCCATCAAAGCCACGTTTGTTGCACAGATCGACAAATAGATTGGTCAATTTAAATCCACCTCTTATAGTTGTAATGAACCGTAACACACAATTCATGGTTAGTAGCTGTCAATGGCAAAGGAGGATAAGGATGGCTTCCGGCTCAGATGCATTATTCTACGGAGTGTGATGATGTCACAGTTTGGTAGCCATCGTCATGAATCGAGGCATTTCTTTAAGGGCCAACCGCTGCCACAGAACTAGAATGAAAAGAGCTGAACCTTATCATTTAGTGATCTGATGTGGTTTAGCCTGGTGAAGATGAATCCACTTTTTAATCCCAGAAGTTTAACAATTTACTTTATCAACTGACTGTGGGTGTTAAGTCCTGCAGAAGGTCCAGCTGTGTCCCTCTCTGACTCCCTCTTCCAAAGCTAGCCGGCTCTAAACAGCAGCTCTGCCCCTCCACAGGTCCACACAAAACTCTGCAAAGCCTGGGCAAACGGGCTCATTTTTCTCTGAAGTTGAGTATTTCCAACTCTTGCGTCTACTCATGTCTTCCCATTGACTTTATATGTTATCCAGCACTCATTATTATAACGTAAACTTTTGGATGTGGCTTTACATTTACCAAACAGACATGAGAGTGGCATCAATCTTAAATGTGTTTGCCAAACTGAATACTACCAACAACAATAAAACCCTACTATAGCCGTATTAAAATTAAAACAAAAAGTTTGTTTGTTTTTAAATCAGGCCAAATATGTATATACTGTATGTGTAGCGCAATGAAATGTTTTAAAATTGACTCTATTCCATTATTATATAAAAATTACCAGCTGCCGTCCATGTCACAGAAAAGCATGAAGGTTACATTTAAGTGCTTACTGGCATGTTAAACTATTCATGCCGCTGCCATGGTAATCCGTCAACCGTCTGAAAGTCACATGCCAATGTCAGTTTCCATGACAGCACCAGTAGACACTGAACTGAGTGGAAATCCAGTATCTATTCATTCAGTTCTGTGGTCCTCCCCTTCATGAAGAAACAACTGACAGTATCGTTTGTGTTAGAATGACATCACTGCAGACACTGCAGCCCACACTGGTACCTTTCTACGGGCTGCAAAACGGGGTGCACGTCGAGCACCAGGGCTTATGGGTAGGAAATGACCCCTGTACTTAAACTGAGGAGGAGGAAGAGAATGGGGGATGAAGACAAGAAGACAGGAGAAAAAAAGGGAGGGAAAAGGAACGAGGAAAGAAAGGCAGAGAGAAAGGAGAAGTGCTACAAAAAAGAAAAGAGGAAGATGAGCAGAAGGAAAGACGATAAAAGGCAAGAAAAGTGAAATGAGGGACGACAAGGAGAAGAGAGGCAAGAGAAGAGGGCAAGGAAAGGAAAGATGGAGAAGGACAAAGAGCAGACAGATGAGTCACATGTGCCGGGAAAAGGAGGGACTGAGGTCGAGGAGGGTGAATGGTGGTTGATGAAGAAGTAAATCAATGAGCAAGTGAGGAGAGAGGGCACGATTTGAAGGGAAGGAAACGAGATCCAGCAAAACATAATCACCACTATGTTGACAAATCCGAAAGCATTGATGGCACTTTTGTTTAGAAAGCAAAACCTGAGAAGGTCAAAGGTTACCTCTGGCTCAGGGTCATCATCATCGAAGTCATTGTAGGTGCTGTGGTCGGGGTTATTGGCTTTGTCCAGCAGCTCTATTGCCAGCGTCCTGCTGAGAGGCTGGGAGACAAAAGGGTGCTGGAAGAGAGAGAGCCAATAAGAAAGACATGTTAAAATTGGTATTCACGTATTCCAGTGTAGGAAGGTGGAACAAATGTTTAGCAAAAATGTCCAGTTTATGTAATATAAAGCAACATTTTGACCATAAGAAGCACACACCTGATATATATGACCCAATAGCATAATAAGCTTCATTGTGTAAATGGTCCAATCTGCAGTGTGTATCCATATATAACAGTATTACTGGGATGAGTAACCGTCTTTGGAGTAAGACCATCCAATCTTTTTGTTTGAAAGAATTGTAAATATGTTGTTTTATTGCTCACCTGCAGCAGTTTCTCAGCTGTGGGCCTCTTCTTTGGATTCTTGGTCAGGGCCAGTTTGACAAAATGGTGGAAGTTGTTCGTCCTGTCGTCCAGCAGAGAGAGAAAGACAAGACGCGAGAAAATGAGAAAGGGCAAATCTTTCGGCCTTGTAACATTAAATTGGCCGATCTCAACAGTAGGGTGTTCCATCTAAAGTAAATATAGTTAAGACATACAAGTGAAGAAGACAAAAAGACATCATGGACACAGTGTTCTCTTACCACTTGAGTTTATCTTTCAACTTAGGAGGCTGAAAATTACTCTTGGTCATTAAGAAGAGAGCCCTGTGGGAAGAGAGACAAAGATTGAACCTTAACTAGTGATGAAACACATGTTGCACTTTATACAACAGATGTTGAAATATTATTATACTATATATAATGATACGTATTTGAAAGCTTGTTACATTTACTGATGACACCAATATTTTGGCATAAAAACATTCATCATATATCTGCATATTTCACATCAGACATTTTGACTCAGGAGGAAAAGCAGAGGAGTAATTTTTGGTTTATTATAAATGTAAACAAAATTAAGTGATACCTTTTGAGGAATGAAGCATCAGTGCTTCAAACACTGATGGAATGAGTCCTCCAATCACAATGTTTGGCAAGACTTTAATTCTCCATATCACATATAAACACTGACCTTTCTTTATAATTCTAACATTGTTTCAAATCGACCGCAGATCCACTTTGCTATTATCACACACCCGCGCACGCACGCACGCACGCACGCACACACACACACGCACACACACGCGCACACACACACGCGCACACACACGCACACACACGCGCACACACGCACGCACGCACACACACACGCGCACACACACGCGCGCGCACACACACACACACACGCGCGCGCACACACACACACACACACACACACACACGCGCACACACACAC
>JBBPCS010000573.1:4672674-4682924 GCA_037974645.1 Hollardia meadi | reverse complement strand
ACACACACACACACACACACACACACACACACACACACACACACACACACACACACACACACACACACACGGACGTCTGGCCAAAGGAAATCATTACCATTACCACATTTGTCACCATTAAGTACACAAGTCTTATATGTGAATGCATACACAGAAAGCCACTTAAGAGTGGTGGAAGAAATACTCAGATCTTTTACGTAAGTAAAAGTAACAATACTACAGTGTAAAAACACTTTAATTACAAATAAAAGTCCTAAATTAAATTAATGGCCTTCCTGCTTGTATTATTGCTTTATTTTGCTTAAAAAATGACTGAAATGTTTAATCACTTATCAAAATAGGTAGCAACTAATTTTCTCTAGATAGCATTGCTTGCCCCTTACGAATAAAGTCCAAAAATACACAGACGACTGGGATGTTGCTTGGGCACACGCTGCTACAGAAATTGATTTGTCACCAACTGATCTCTATCCCCACTGAAGGCTGTTGTCTGCCCCTATACTTCCTCAATCCGAAACCATAAAGCAATGTCAACTTGAGAAAACAAGCCAGTCATCCTATTTAAACAACAGAAGTTATGCCAGATCCTGTGTATTGGTAAATACCAGGCCTTGTGAGGGCAGTTATCACATCACTACCCCTGATGCAGGTTTTCATGGCTAAGGAGCTCTAAAAACTATTTTCATATTTTTGTTTACTAGACAGCCCCAGGAGTGTCTGTAAAAGTCAACCCTGCCTCACACTGCCTTGAAAGAGATAAAGAATTTCATAAGTCTGAGTTTAAATAAATAGATTTGGTGCTGCTGAATGATCTAAATGCTCTTATTATATTGGTAGCTTGGAAAATACTGGTGCCACTCTTGCAGAAGTCAGAAATCCCAGTTTACTGTACCCTAAAAGCACCTTCTTTGGAGGATCGGACCTGTGATCTCGTGGTCAGGAGGCCAGGCTTTTATCAGCCAAGCCTCCTTCAGTTAACTGATACAGACAAAGAGGGAGGGCTACAAACAGAGGAGAAAACAAGCTTCACGCAAGCTTTCCTGCTCAAACATTCCTGTCCAAGCCACAGATTTTCACACAGTGGTACAACCAAATATAGGCATCATTGAGGTTTACTGAGTGCCCTGGTGCTCAGAAGCACATCCTTTAATCCAGAGGTTTCAGGTTTGAGCCCCCAAGTGTCCTTCAGCAAAACCCCTGTCGTTACCATGCACTGGAGCATCGGCTACATAATAATTGCATTGCTGTCTATGGGCTTTATGAAAGGAAGTATTCACTGACGGGAAAGTTGAAGAGTTCCTTCTAATAACCATGTCACGATTATGTAAAACAAACGAAAGGTTTTTTTGCTCCTTGCAATTGTTTTTACATGAGTGCGCATTCTTCATCTGTACACTGTTTGTGACAGGTCTAACAGGCGAGTTTGCTCTGAGCTGCTGGCTTGCTGTCAGACCTACGTGTTGGCAACAAGGCAAGATAATGAACCTAAATTAGAAGCAAACTAGATTAGCTGTAGGGAAGGATACAATATGGAAAAGGGGAAGAAAAAAACTGACATAGATGCTGTTTTGAACGCATTTTGGGAATCAGTGGTAATTATGACAATGAATGTAGATCTCTGACAATGAATGCACCTTACATCACATCATCACTTTATACTTATTGCATTTATACATTTCTGATTTTTACTGTATTTTTACAGTTTGATATTATATTATGTTACACTTATTGCCTTTCACATAACAAGTACATCTTGTTGCCTGTTATACTTCTGCCTACATCCTATTACATTCTGTATTTATATTTGCACCGTATGTACATATATCTGGGGTTTTTTTTAAATTATCATTATTCTTTCCATACATTACATTTAATATTTACTATTTCTGTTGAAAGAATTTCAAACAAGTGTACTTGTACAACCGCAGTGACAATAATCATCTTGAATTATGCAGAAATTTTCTGTTTCTCCAATATTTATATATATTATATGTCTGTAATTACCACAAAGGGCCCGGAGGTTAATCAAACATCATCTACTCCTATTATTAAAAGTGTTTAATGGACATCCAGTCTGCCAAAACCCTCTGCCTCACACAGCAGTGAAATGAAATTCCTCAACAGAGTGTCTGCAACACAAACAATTACAGGTCTAAACAGTGTGGATGTTAAACTTGCATATCCTGACTGTTACACTCCCAAAAAGCTGATGTGCAAATCATCTGGGTAAGGCTGATGTAACATGTCTCCAAAAACCATGAAGAATGAGGCATCAAGAACTTCTAATTTTTTTATATTTATAGATACTGTCAACTTAGCATGACATGTCACAGCCTTGCTGTGTTGTATTCTACTAAACTGTGTTATATGATTATTGTATATTATTCTGAGTAATATATAATGAGCACATTCATACCCAATGCTACTGTGGTTGACTTGGTTTGTCATTCAGGAACTTCTTTTCTTTTTGGATGCAGGCTGTCTGCTCCCAGCACAGGCCCTTGGTAAAGTGTACGACTATAGCTACGTATAGCTATAACTATATAATCAGTCTACGTAGAAATTAACAAACAATTTCCTCAATAACGGCTACTACTTTTTACTGGTGTGAAAACGAAATAATAAGAATAAGAGGTGTTGGTATTATGATTGTTGTTGTTGTTGTTGTTGTAGCTTGCTCAGCCCTGAGAGCTTTAGCCAAACTGGCTTTCCAGCTGTCAGTCTCTGTCACGCCAAAACGGAGAGGCTTTCAACAAATTCAGCGAAACCTCCGCGATATTACGGTTGATAGAGAACGTATTAGCTTGCCTCTGCTCCAGTTTGTCTTCCCGTACATGTAACAAACCACTGTTTGTTGTTATTTGGCGACAATGTTCCCACGAAACCGCTAAAAGCCCGTTTAGCTTCTAAATGCTATCAAGGTAACTGAGTCCGTTCTCGGACAGCTAGCGGCTAAAACGTCCATTTTTGGACAGCTCTCAAAAAAACGTTCTTCTTTAATATTAACGGTAACTTAGCTATCGCAATGTTTCGACGAAGACCACAGCCTATGTGGTGTATCCAAGTATGTCGACTGAGCATAAGTACATACGTACACTTGTACGTTAGACAAAATATCTATGATTTCTGGAATTGGACAATGGGATTTGGTGCATGAATAGCAGATTAAATACTGCATCAGTTAAACATCAACACTAAAGAAACTGTTTACTCAGAAACGACGTACTTGCGGCTACATGTTTTGTTTACTACTGTTATGGTGGTGGGCTACGTAGAAACTCCAAGTCTAAACAATCTGTGTCCGATAATGGAACCATGTCGTCGCTTCCCTCACTGCAGTTTTACCTTGTACACATCTCCGTATGTGCCGCTTCCTATCCTCTGGATCAGCTCGAAATCCTCCTGCGGATTCCGCCGGGATAGGTCGACATTGGAGTTCATCATGTCCGCTGCCGATTACGGCGCCGATCGCGCACGGTGGAGGAGCCCCAACAATATATGAAAACAGGTATTTTAAGAAAAACATACGGCGTCAGAAAATCCCAGCCTGGATCCAATGTAGCTCCAACATGGCTTCCACTGCGCATTGAGCATGCGCAATGGACATCATGGCGTAGCTACAGTCTGATCGAGCGAAACAAGCTGATAGAATCAAGATAGCAACTCGTTTCGAGATAAAAGCGCGGTGATGACACAAACTAAAAAATAGTCACTTATTAATTTGTTTGTTGAGGTGAAATTTAAAGACGCATCTATTTTCAACTCAATCCTATATTGATTTCACTTGATCAGTTCCTGCACTGTTGGATCAATGCAGTGGACGTGAAGCCATGTTTTCTAATCCGTACAGGCAGCAAAACACACAGGAAGTTTAGAGCTAATAGGGAAATGAATGAAAACACAAAGCCATGTGTGGCCTTGTCTGGCCCTTAATGTGAAAGTGGGCTAAGCAGGGCTAAACAGTGGCAGATGGCAATACTGTGATTCAGCCTATGGGGTCTGTGTCACAAGCAGAACAAAAGTTCCATTGCAGAAACTTTACTTGTCATTTCAGGATAACGCTGGTGTTATTCCACACTTTTCTCAGTGTCCACAAAAGACCAAACCCAATAATGAATTGACCCTACTAACAAGTCTGTGCATGTCTGTGCAGCAAAAGCATAAAGGCGTTTATTCTTCTGTGTCATAGACCTCATTGTCCAAAACAAACACACCAATGAGAAACGTTGCATTTTGACATGTATCTTGTTTTAACAAGCAACTTTGACACTGTAGTTTATTTTGAGTCACTCTCACATACACTATCTTGGTGGCAATAATACTCACAAGAGAACCAAAAAAATGTTAATTACAAAAAGGTCCCCAACAAACAAGCTAATTACTAAATTATACGATATATTTGTGATCCAATTTAAGAAGATTTACATCTTCAATGGGAACCAATGGGTTTGAGGCCAAGAGGTCAGAGGTTTGCTTTTGGCAACCAGTTTTGAGAGTTATGAAGAACATAATAGCTCCATAAGAATAAGTCCAAACAAATCCTGTAAAAGCACAATCCAAGACCTGTGCTGCAAGTAAGGTTCTTTCAATCACAGTTTGGATGATTTGCATGTAGATGATGGATAAAGGATTTACCTCTGGAAGGGCAACATGTCCAATCCAAAGCTCACACAATTGAAAATTCACCATTGTTTTAAATATTATTACATATTTATTCAAATCATTTGCAAGTGAAAAACAGCAGGACAACAAGCAAACAAAATAGGAGTTTTAATTCATGGTGGCATTTCCACATATTTTACATAATAAGTAAGAAAGAAAAGTAACCAATTACTTTGAAATGTAACTTCCACCAAAACTTATCAAGTGTTCATCTTGACATATTTGTGGATAAGTCCATCTATCAAGCCTAGGCTGACTCTGAGAGTGGCCTGATGCTTGAGGGAGGGGAGTGGGGGAGGTAGACTGTGTTGTAGCCCAGAGTGACAGCCTGTTTTCTGGGTAGGTGGGGAATTGATCCCCTGGTGGATTTGGAAAGTCTCCTGCCTTGGTGAAGATGGAGAACGAGATGGGGAGTCGTGTGCCCTAGTTAGAGGCTGTGTTTCCTGGTGAGATGTTGTTTCAGTGCCTATCTGTGCCAGCAGTTTTTTCAGAAGACAGGATAACTGAGGACTCAGAAGAAGAACCAGGGTACCACCAACACAGAGGACCCTAGAAACAGGAACATTAACCGAATTAAATACATTTATAACTAATTTTTAGATAGATTGAATATTTTTCATGCTTTAAAAACATAACATTCTAATCTGATGTGCAACTAAAGTTATTGAATAAGAATTCAGCACAAAACATGAACACACACACAAAAACATGAACATTTTCTTATTCACTGAACAATTCTAAAAGAAACAATGGACACAGACACACAGGGGCACAGACCTCTCCATTTCAGTGAGGATGACTGGCAGGTTGGCAGCCATGTTTGTTTTTGTGCCAAACTTCCTGCCAAACGGCAGGTCACAGACTACAGCATCTACACTGGCGCTGGGCAGAGGCAGCACTGCACACACACAGAGTAATACAGACAAGCCAAGAGGTACAGCAACACATGACAGCAGGCTCCACGCTCACCTCCCCACTACCTACTTTATTTCCTCTTACACAAATAATTTTTTTAAAGCAAATGTATTTAGTAGTTCTAAAGTATAAATGACCTTTGTACAAACCACCATACACCAAAACACAACACTTCTTACTCATGGATGAAGCTTTCAGCAGGTGTATTCTGTTCCCAAGCTCTGCAAACTCTATGTTCTCATTGGCCTTCCGTAGCTGTCCATCATCAATGTCCACACCCAGGAAACAGGCAGCCTGAAGATCCCAGTGAGAGTGATGGATCAGATTATAATAGTATAGTATAGTATAGTATAGCTATTAAATTAATAATATTAAAATCATGAATATTAATACTATTAAGCACACACTATGTTTTAATCTTTATATTTCTTTTCTAAAAACAAAACCTTTGGTATTTCTATTGAGGCCAGAGATGATTGGCAAATGAAAAGCAATCAATAAATACAATTGATTAAATCACAAAAAATGTGCACTTATAGTAACTAAGAAATATTACACAGAATTACAGGAAAATTAGACTGTATTAGTGCATTTCTAAACAACATTCTTTGCATTAACATACAATACATATGAAAAAAAAACAGGACAACAGCTATGTAAAATGTGTTTTAGTTTTCAAATCTTTTGTTAGTTAGTTAGTTAGTTAGTTTTCTACCTTCTGACAGACGCTCTGTAGATTTCTGTCCTCACCTTGTGTTCCTGTGCTGCTTCTATCAAAATGGTTCCCACCCCACACATTGGGTCGACCACACAGAAGCCTGGCTGCCAAACAGGAGATAACATACAGAGTGCAAACTGTGAGGGGCAATATTAAATCACATTCTAATCTGTGTGCATGCAAAAGCTTTAGGCTCAATGGTCACATTTAAGGAGAATAATCTTCCTTGCTTTTTTTTAGGGAATTGTTTAAGCAAACAAAAACATACATACATATAATAAAGTAGCTTCTTCAAAGATAAGCAATACAGCAGCAGGCACCCAATACCTACGTATGTGTGTTAGTACCTGTATCTGAGCCAATGAGGCCATAGCCCAGGCTACAGTGGACCTCAGTCCTGTGGTTTTAATGTAGCACCGGTTAGCCAGAGGTAACCTGAAGGAAGGAGACAGAAGACCAATAACTGACCCATAACTTGAGACTGCTTATCAAATGAACTGGATCTGTTCAAAGGGGCTTTAATGGACCCTCCAAGAAGACAGCACACAGTCATTATTAATACGTTTTAAATGTCAAGAAAGTATTTCTGTCAATAACCTGGTCAGTGGTATCCCCAGTAGGCAGTGGTCATCACTCAAATAAACATTTACCTGCAGAAAATAGCAAAAATCTAACCTATGATGTATAAGAAAAGATGAGATAAGATTAGATTAAATTAGATTTTACCTCCAGCTGTGGATTCTTCAGGTCAGTCTTCCAGCCCAGCAGTCTGCTCAAACCTACTCCAATTACTTTGCTCACCTCCTATATTAGATACAATACACAAACACACAATATTCCCTTGAATATAATGTACAGTTAAAATGCACATGACAAAGCAGTGCAAAGTCAGAGTATTGTCTCTGACAGGTGTATGCTTAGATTAAGTTTGACCTTTGTGTCAGCTTCTGATAATCTTTGTAAAGCTGCACATTGTGAGACTTCATGCAAAAATACATCCATCTCATCAATAAACACTGAACAAAGTGTTAAATGATTCCCACTATAAAAGAAAAAAAAATCTCTCTGTTGACCAGTCAAATAGACATATTGTTTATTCCCCCATACACACAGAATGGGGCATCCATGTTCACTGAAGGCGTCAGATCCATAAATAACTTGTTCTACCTGTGTGCTGAAGTATCGGGACAGAGATCCGGTACACTTGCAGCTGATCCTAAAAGAGACAGGGACAGAAGGGGGCTCTGGTTTGATCCTGCTGGGCTGCAGTAGAGTCTTATCTCTTCCTCCAGTAGCCTTCACTTTATTTACATTGAGGCAAACATGGGAACACAGAAAGAAGTAAAGAAGGAATAAAAAAAACAGAAATGAAAAGATGTTAACCTTAAAAGTTGAAATAAAAGCTGAAAGGATTATTACCGTTTTTCACACTTTGTACAGCAGCGTCCTTCACCGTGTCATCCACCCTCCTTATGCTACTTTCCACATTGTGGTCTAGTCCTGGTGTAGTGTGGAAATCTGCTCCCAACATCACTCCATTTTTTCTACAGCTACTACACCCTTCTCTCTCAGATGTCCTCTCTTTCTCTACATTCTTCTCACCACTATGATTCTGAGCTGCAGCCCTCCTTTCCTCCTCATCATCTTCATCATCATCCCTCTTTCTCTTCTTCTCCAGTGTCTGTGCTCCACTTTGTTCGCCACTTCTCTGCCTCTTGTTCTCACTCTCCTCAATCTGTCCTCCTGTACTTTTTCTAGACTCCACATTGCACTTCTCCTCTTCATTCCTTCTCCCCTCCTCCCTCTTTGTCGTCACTCCCAGAGCAGTGCTTGGTGTGTTGACACTAGTCCTTCTTTGTGCCAGCTCCCCCTGCAGGCGTCTCCATGTCATTACAGCACTGGTCCACTGATCCCTGTCACCCAACAGTTTGGACTGCAGCGCAGAAGCTGCCTTTGCTATAAACATTACAGAGACAACAAGTCAGTACAAAAATGGTGGGGATGAGAGAGTCAGACATAACGTCACCAGTGTGGGCATTTTTTAATAGTTTCAGAGGAAGAAAACATGATTGTAATTTGTAATACATGTTCCACAAGCATTCAGAGAGGAGGGAAAAACTCTACAAGCATTAACGCAACGAATATTATTAGAAATATGGAATATTAAATCATCCATCTCTGCTCACTATATCTTAGCCTTTCTTACCCTAAGATGTGCATAAACTACAGGTTAGGAACTTCTTGGTAAAATACAAAAATGTGAACTTAGTTATCCGTATCGGCCACGAGAAGCAGGTTTTAATTATTAATTATTGGTTATTGATAACATTTGAAAAAATACATATCATGCATTCCTATTAAATGCTAAACAGACTGCATTTATAAAGCTCTTTTCTAGTCTTAACGAACATTCAAAGCACTTTACAACACAAGCCATCATTCACGCGCACATTCATACACTGGTGATGTGTTTGCTGTGCTGGTACCTGGGTTCGTGTGGGCAGTGAGAGACACAGGCGAGTCTTGTTTAAGTAGGAGGAAGAGTCTCTCTGCAGCCTTCAGCTCACAGACTCTGCTGATCTCTACAGAGGAGCTGAACAACACTTTACCTGGTATCTGACAAACCTGGACACACACACACACACACACACACACACACACACACACACAAACAACATGGGATGATACACAGACAGAGGAGACAGTAAAAAATAAATAAATGAGGTGTTGACACATTTGCCATTATTTCAGGGGTTTCCTGCAGTGTTTTAAACAGACAGGGTTCACCTCACATTAAGCAAAAACCACCTCCACTAACATCATAAAAAAAACACATTTATGAAAGAGCTGCCATTACTGGGCAAAACCATCTAGATGTTTTTAACATAATCACATACCATACTTTAGCAAAAGACCCTTCATATTTGATTAATAAATGCTAGTGAATAAGCTAACCTAACGTAAGATATTTATATTTTACAGTTGTAAAACAAACGTTAATATCAGATGACAGTAACTGAATATCATATAGCAACAGTATCATTTGAAAAGGTTAGTTAGAAATTGAATTATCAAAGATATCAACTTTTAACTAATAAAACCCTGCGGCAATTTGATTACAACAGCGTTTAAAACTGCTCAGAGCTCATATTCTTCTTGTGCTATAGCTCAGCTACAAAATATCGACGGCAACAAGCTAATTAAGTTTGGATTTTTAGCTAGTTAACGTCCGACAAAACACTTCAAATGGGTTCACACGCATGTTCAAAATGAAGTACATATGCCAAGGTCAATGTCTTTTACACTTCTGTCTAACAAGTTCTCTGAAACTGTATGGGTTTATGGATTTTTGAACAGCCGTAGTGACCGCTGGTTTGTTTCTTCACTCACACTTTCAGCCGCCAGTTTCTTCTTCACCTCCTCAATCAAGAAATGCTCCATCCCGTTACCGGCGGTGCAGTAGTAGCGAACTGAAGTCCCCTCACTTCTCGATTCAGTCATCCTGTATGTGTGTTCAGCGCCAACAAACATCCACATCTGCTACTAGACGTTTATCTTCTATTTGACTGCGAGAGTCGCCATATTGGATTGTTTTGTTTACACCGGAAACGGAACTACGTCCTCAGACTGCAGTGACTAGGCTTGGCCAGGAAGGGTCTCTCTTACACAGTGGAAAAAGGCACTGATGTAACAAATTGGAAACGTCGTTTTACAAACAGAAATAATCTGCAAATTAAACGCAACATTTATCACAGTATAAATGTAGCCTAATGATGTGGCAACGGTGCCCAAATTTGATCATATCAATCTACTTTGGAATAATGCCAGGTTAATGTGATACAGCAGCGTATAGGTCAGGACAACAAACCTTCATTTTGTGATTCACACACACACACACACACACACACACACACACACACACACACACACACACACACACACACACACACACACA
>JBBPCS010000573.1:4592421-4612421 GCA_037974645.1 Hollardia meadi | reverse complement strand
CCCAATTCTGTGCAAGAAATATTGACATGTGAGTGGAACTGGAACAAATTCAACAACAGTAAGTGTACAGTTTTATCAAAGTCACAAACTGCTTCCTTGTTTGTACTTTGATGAGCGCAACAGTTCAAAGGACAACTTTTCTGAGTTTTATACGCGTTTAATTTATAGGCTAAAAGAAGAAGTAAGTGACAGACTTACCCCACATCACTGGCGGTCAGGCGCAAACTTTGCACGTCTTTTCTTTATAAACTCAGCCAACATTTGCTGGGAGCGCATCTGCACCAGTATTTGACCTGGCACACATTCTTTCACTTTGGCACCGCGGACTAAAAATCATCCTGAACATACCGCAAACCATGTGCGCGTTTTTTCTCTCTCTCTCTCTCTCTGAGTGTGTGTGTGTGCGTCTCTTCCACTAACTTTCTTAACTGCTGCACCCGACCTGTCCTCTGCAGCTCCACCATTCATACTGCTGCAGGGACTGAGAGACTTGCAATGTAGCCTAATACATTTTTGTATTTTAGGTCACACCCACCTCCTCTCAGCCCTTCCCTCTCTGCTGCACCTCCATTCATTTAACAACGGTTTAAGTTACAAACAAACATATCACTGATCTTTATGAACAATTGAGTGAACTATAGCCTGAGTATCAGTGTTAGAGTTCACCATGGCCTGCTTCTTCTGAAAAATTAAACCAATTTACTGAAATTCAGTGAGCAGGAAGTGTAGGAAATAAAAATAGAGTGTGTGAAGTGTCTGAAACTTAGTTTTCCAGCAGATTGGAATGAGAATGTACCTAGCTTGATGTTTTCATTATGGTGGCCTTTGTGACATGTTTCCTCTCTGCAAGTCTATCAGTGTAAATCAAGCCTAATGTTTAAGAAGTATGTTGTAGGCCTATTCAGTTTTTTGGCATTACAAACAACATTACATGACACACAACTATGGAAATCTCAAGAATACCACAATAAAACCCAGGACTAATTTCCACATTGTCATCATGAAATATTCATTGTGGTATGTATCCAAAAAGAGGATGATAAACAGGCCTGATCTAATACTGCCCGACAAGCTAAACGGTTCAAGTTATTCATCAAAACAAGACCAAAAGCAATGTTTTTTAATTGAGATTGAATTATAACATGGCTAAGAGTCTACAGACATGCTGGCAGCATCCTGTACCACAGTACACAGCGGTGCTTTGAGCTACATGCTAATGCATGCGAATAGTAGCATGCTCAGAGTGACAATACTAACATGCTGTTTTAGCAGATCAGCTGAGGCTGATGGGGATGCCCTGGGTTTATTTGTCATAAATCAAAGTACCAGACAAAGTAAAATTTTGATGATGGTGCTAAAGGAAACATCATGGGATCATCAAAGTTACTTCTGTTCATCCTGAGGGGAACATGGCAAGGTGTGCAGAAACTTTATGGCAATCCATCCAATAGCTGTCAAGGTATTTCACTATATAGGGTTCTGGGGATGACCAAAGTCATTAGGATATATCCTCTGGGGACAATGACAGTCTGCACGTAATGCCATGATAATAAGTCACATATTTGTTGAGATATTTCAGTCTGGACTAAAGTTGTGGACTGAACAACTGGCACAGCCATCTCCAGAGGCATGCTGCTAGCTTGGCTAACTGTCTGAAAATAAGTTTTATATGATATAGTTTTAATACATAATAACTTACATGGCTGGCTATCTCACTACAATTGGACTTTAAGTTATTGTTTCCACCCACCTGGGTGTCCAAGCAGTGCAAATAAAACCTCATTATTTCTAAGTAGCTAGTCGATGATGTAGAGGTCTGTTCTCGCAATGACGAACAAGCTTCAAAGTTTAATTTATTCATCCAAAAATCATGGAAATTGCAGTCCTCTCGTCCTCATCAACTAACCCTCATTACAGAACATGCTGTGAGATATAATGCCCCCAAAGAGCAGTCATCCTCCACCTTTCCTTCCCCCATGTTTCATATTCTAATAATACAGGACACTATGCAGATATTTGAAAAGCTGGCATGCATAAAAAGACACACACACACACACACACACACACTGAGGAATGAAGAGCAGAAGCTGTGGCAAAAGCTGTGGTGACTTCACTGCAGCTTGCGTCATTTAGCTTGATGCCTTGCTCAAAAGTAGATGTGGGATATTGGTGTCTTTTTCACTGCTCTGAATGTTTGGAGGGGTCAACCAAATTGTTGTTGAACATTTCTCGATAGGATGGATATGTATAAGTGTGTGGCACACTTCTGTATTTAATGAACCAAGATGACCCCTGTCCTGTTTCTGCAGAAATGCTGGGTGAGAAATTTCCTGTTTAGATTTGCATGATTTCAAAGTACAAACTCTGACACTTCCGCTTGTATTATTGACATGGTGAAGAAAAGGGAACGTTAAGAGTAGAAGGAAGTAAAGATGTGTTGTCATTTCAAGATTATGAACTCCTTCCAGTACAGATGTTTCAATAACTTTGTCCCCCAAATGATCCAAATGTCATCTGCTGAATTTCAACTGATACTTCTGAGGAACAGACAGTATTAATTTCTCCATGTTGGACAGAATTTAAAAAGGTGAGGAAGGGTGTGAACCCAGCCTATATTATCTGGATCAGTGGGTTGGGTCCTATTCATGAAGTTCCAAGATGAATCTGACAGGTCATTTTTTTGTGTGAATTACTGGATTCTACCTCTTTACCACCACTATTTAATCAGTGATGAGGGGTCACAAGTAGACTTTGCTTCATTTTAAAGGAATAGTTTGACATTATGGAAAATATGTGAATGTTTTTTTTTTCCTGTCAAGAATTACACGAGAAGATTGATTCCACTCTCATATCTGTTCATTAAATGTGAAGCAATAGTCAGTAAGAGATTAGCTTAGCTTAGCATAAAGACTGAAAACAGGGGGCAACCACTAGCCTGACAATTTTTACATTAGCTACCCAATATAGGACCAGACATTGTCATTTCTATACTTTGGTTTTCGGTACGGATCAAACAAGCAAGATATGATGTGGAGAGACGTGCTAGTTGGCGGATTTTGTTACCTTAGGACAGAGCCAGGCTAGCCGTTTCCCTTTGGTTCCAGTTTTTGTGCTAGGCTAACCTAACGTCCTATAGCCCTTCATATTTACCAGACAATATTAGATGAGTATTTCTGTATTTGCAGTGAGCTACAACTTTAAAAGTATTGCAGTGTATTCTGTCTTATTGGCAAAACAAAACTAACATAAAATAAAGGCAGGGATGTATGATTTCCTGCCCTTTAGTAAAAATAAGTATTAAAAAAGTCAGTGTGGGAGTGAGTGACAGAACAAATACAATCATGCTACAATGTACGTCTTATAGTTCATATTCATTGTTTTCAGTGTCATTGAAGTTTGCCAGCCCATTAATTTGTTCACAGCTTTTCACAACTGATATCTTTTATTGTTGTCATTTCTTTAATATTTTATTTCAGGTTGTGGTCTTGTTTTCAAAATCAATCTCTCATGTCAATTACAACATACAGGACTTCAACCAGTTGACTGAATGAGTGGAACTGTGTGGAACATTTACATGTGTAAATCTTTTGACTCTGGTGTCTCTGCTTTTACGATGAAAAGATTTCAAGGATGCAAATAGGGATAACATCAAATACTTTTTCTTTTTAAAAAAAAAATCCTCTTCTTTACTACTTTGCTATATTGTACTCGTTTTTCTCCTTGGTGGTCCAGTCAGGCTGCGGATTTAATTGTTTAAGTAAGGGTTAAAAGAAAATGCACTTTAATAGTTTGTGCCCCTGTTTTTACAGTTACGACGTGAGAAAAGCCACAGGGTTGGAGGGCGTGTTTGCTGTGACACACTTAGACTGGCTTATTGTGATAACAAACACAACAGGATTTTTTTTTTTTTCCTGGAGCCAGTGCTCTTTTTCCCACAGGCTCAATACAGACAGTTCTTAACGGACTCGGTCAAGGTTTCCCAACACACGCCTTAGTGTATTCTGGGACAAAACACAACTCCCACATTATGACACAATCTTCCACTCTGTAAGGAATTTTAATCAAATCCAGAATAACTTTCAGTGAATCCAACAATGGAAAGGTTCAACTTCTGCATCACCAGTATGTGTGGATTCAGTGACGGACCACCCCTGGTGCAGCCTAACCTTGACAGCTAGTATGACTAGTAGATACATGTAGCTTTTCACTTTTAGGAAAGAGTGCAGGTTCACTTGGAATGCTCTGTGGAGCATTGCTGAGCTTTACAGTAGCATTTCCACTCAGTCCTGATAAATGTTTGCTGCTGCAACAGGACAGGCGAAGATAAAACGCGGTATGCGTGAAGCGAATCGTTTACCAAGCTAGGAGACAGGAAGTCTGCCATGCATCCAGCATAAATGTGTAACTCTACAAGAAATTGGACATGCCAACATTTATCATTAGCCGGAAAGCGTTATGCACAAGGCACAGCTGGCCTTGACAAGACATTGGTACAGCCTAATTGCTTTTTAAAGTATCCTGCAATGAGATCGCCCCAAAACAATGTAGACTCAAGTAGGCATGAAACAATTATTCAGAGTTGAATTAATGAAAATGTCTGATTCTTTGACCAAAGTGATTTTGCAACTCCCATTTTAATGCTGTCGTACACGTCGATCATGAGCATCCCAAACATGCTCAATGGGTGACGCGTCTGGCTTTTGACACATTTGACAAGGCTTCATCGCCCCACCCTTTCTGAGAAAGTCAGCCTGAATACCGCTGCCACATTGGTTTCAAACACTGAGTGTTGCTGAGTGTTATCTGCTGGTATTTTTTAATTTAGAAAGCAACCGCAATTTCATGAAGACCAAATAAAATCAGCTTCAGTTAAGTTTCTCTTTCACTCTTAACTTTTGTCCCTCTTTGAATTCTCTTTTTAATCTCCACCCCTACTTTCGACCATGCATCAAAATTGGCAGATACCACTTGAGACCTAAACCAACATTGCATGAACAAGCATCTGCACCCACAAACAACCTGCATCTTGTAATGAGATGCATTTACTAAACTACTTTAGACTGTCTCCTTGTCTGCATGAGGCATTACTTAGCTAGTAAAATATGTGATTCCTTTTTCTGCCATTTCCTGTATTTAGCTTAGGACACACTGTGGCCCTGCGGCATCACAAAAGCAGGGATACAAGTAGCATTTAAGTTCAGTAAAGAGGAATAGTTTTTAAAAGGCCTTCAGTGACTCCTGGACTTTTAAAACCACCAGACTTTGATCATCTTAAAGACCAACACCCACAGGCTGTCCCAGTTCCTGTCAGTCCAGGACTTTCAGTTTACTTAATGTCATGTGACATTTCCCTGGAATGTTTGTTAAGACGCGTTAGACAAACATGCTGCATGTTTCCAGGAAACCACACACATTATCAGCAAGCTAAACCCATAGAAGAGTCTGAAGGCCTGGTTATCACATTTGCAGCATGTGATATTAGATACCCAAGTCAAACATGACTCTTCATGGGTGGCATGTTGGCATAGTGAGGACAAAAGAGGTCCTAATGATGAAGTTTTAATCTCATCCCAAGGTAAGTTAAATGCATACAGTGTGCAAATAAACATTGCCTATTTTTTATGTTCATTATTAGCTATCCTTCATTTTGGAGCATTAAAGCTGCATTTAATCTTTTTTTTCAGCACTTAGCAATGAGGGCTGATAGATGAACACAAGAAACATGAATTATCCACCCAAAACAACTCTCTGACAACTCTGAGTGCTGATAAAAGCCAGGAAATATGCTAGAAAGACATAACAGAAATAAGCACAAAAAAATGATCAAAGATGGGTGGGTTGAAATGTCTCCAAATAAAACCCAGTCATGGGTCTAAAAATTTCTTTTAAACCATAGAAAATATGAGTCATGCCTGGTTGTTATTTCTGGACGTTTTCAAGGTTAAAATGCTGAGAAAATTCTTCAGAGGTTTAATATTTAGGGGTGTTTAAATGTGGGTGGACCAGCAAATTTAGAGCTCAACAGATGTGTCAAACCCTGCGTTTTGTCCGCCCAGACCAGAGGAATTAGCCTTGGTATGAGGAAGAGTAGGCTTAAAACAGACAGACAGGACATTGTTGATCTATCATTACAAACTGCTTTTTGCCCCACCAATGACCCGACAACCACTGCAGCCATTTGTAGGTGTTAAATGATCCTGACAGTTGAAATGTTGGCTTCAGCCCTGATGTACTTGACCGAACCCTGAGACAACATTCATCTGACATAGTTGTACAAAATAAACAAAAGTACAAACACATTTTAGCATCTAAAGAGTTTGATGCGAGTGCGAGAAGCTGCTCTGTGTTGCAGCTCTTTGAACAGGGTGTGGACACTTGTTTGTTTGAATGTTTTCCATTTGGTTTGGTAGAGCTGTTGGTAAGAAATGATCCGAGGCTGAGCTGAGCTGAGCTGAGCTGAGCAGAGCAGAGCAGAGCACACGCACGCACGCACACACGCACACACACACACACACACACACACACACACTCCATACTCAGCTGGACATCAAAATCCAACATTTAAAACAACTTTGAAGGCAAAGGCAGAGGTTTTATGACACTGTGGGACTGTCTCAGTCAAAATCATACCAACTGGGTTTTAATGTAGCTACCTTGTTTGTTAGCTGTATCACAGTCAGTGCTGCAGCTCTAACTGCTGACCGTGCTGTTAAGCAGGCCAGGCCATAACTAGCTAACTTCCTGTTATTAGACCACCAGCATGCACTTGTCCCTTTTACCTCACGCAGTATGGTTGCCTCACATCTCTCCTGCTTTAGAGTTCGACAACCTCAGGGGTAAGGTCTAGAAGTTTGACTCTTTAAAATCTTGTGCAACAGGTCAGTTTTTGGTGACTTTTTGGGATTTCCACCTGTAGATAGGACTGGTATCTGGTAGAAATGTCCCACAGTCCTGGGTTTCAAAGTTATGGGCAAGACACAATACTGACATGCATGAGAAAATCCAACAGTGTCACACAACCGTGCTAATGTTTTCAAGATAATACCCCACCACTGTGGAGAATGTCTGATTTTATGACTCGTGGTCATTTGTGTATGACTAGCTGTGTGTTGGTATGTACTGCTGCTGGCTGCTTTTGTTGGACCTTATAAATTTTACTTTTACTGTTATAGATTACTTGTGAAAGGCTCTGCTACATTCAATGGAATGGAACCTTAATTAATTTCACTTGTTACACCTGTGTTTACCTTCTATTTCATACCAATATGGCTGCCTTGAAAAAGGTCTATTACCGTAAAAAACTGAGCCTCGTGGCGCTCAAGACGCAGAACCACAGTGTTCATGAAGCATGCAGGTGCTTTTCTATTTTATTTTACTGCCTTCTTTACAACACAGGAGAGCTCTCACAGTCAGGATGGATGCCGGTACAAGTAGAGCCAAATTCTTTTCACTTTATACTGACCAGTCCGTTCTGTCCTTGTTTGGCTGTGAATAAAAAGCTGTCTTTTGAGCAAGTGGTACCCATTGAAGAAAGTCCATATTTGGGATTTGTTTTACCACAGAAACGGCAATTGAACTGCATCACTGCTACAGCCCAATTTCTTTATGTTGTTCAACAAACCCTAAATAGAAATATTATATTACAAAACTAATATTACTTATTCCATTTTCTGAGAAGGAAGAAAAGTCTGTATTTTCCACAGTGACACACAAGACCTCTTATTGTCACATTTTGTCCCACTTGCTGCACACACCCACCAGTGTCACAGGTAGAACTCAGTTATCTGTCCTGACTGTGCTCGCACAGGGAACGTAAGGCTATGAACAGCATCTCTGAGAGGTTACGACCCACTTGACGAGTATTAAACATCAGGATCAAAAGGCTTGCAGAGGGAAGCCCTGCAGCATCTGTGGTCCAGATGCAGAGTCCAACAGGACAGGTACCAGCCTGAGCAGGTCTCTGAGAGGGATGCCCAGCTGGCTACTATGCGACAATAAATCCCCAAGTGAGCTGCAGCCTGCAGGGAGAGAGGAGAGGGCTTCAGACGAGTTCAACATCACATTCACAAGGCTAACCCTTTTCTTCTGTAGTTTACAGTTGTTCTGTATGAACAGGAAGTTTGGATGGGGCTTCTCTAAAGGAGACTCATTTATGTAATTTTGATGAAAGTACACTCAGAATCTCTAAGTAAAAGTGCAGAAGTATTATCAGCAAAATGTACTTAAATATTCAAACATAAAAGTACTTGTTTCTCAGTCAAGTGTCCCCTGTAACTCATATTTTATTAGATATGAATTAGATTAGATTAGATTTTAACTACAGTTAGGTAGTTTAGTCAACAGTCACAAGATAAACCTGAGGTTTAAGAGGTGATGCAATAGCGCAGGAAAGAAGAAATAGCAAAGTTAATTTTCTGCTGTGTTTACAGTGTGTACACAAGTATAGCAGTTTAGTGAGAACATGCGTTTGTCTTACCCTCCAGCTGTGTGTGTGAGTTCCTGAGGCAGGGGATGGAGCGGTACACCAGGAAGCAGGCCAACATGGTGGACAGGGCATTTTTATGGAGGGTCTCACCTCTCATATAGGACCGCAACACTGAGCTGTTGTCTAGTAGAGAAAATACACACAAGGCATACAAGCTTTTTATTCTATGACAGGTATTCCCACAGCTGTCTATAGACTAAATGTTACTTTTACTGGGCAGCAAATAAAAGCCAAACTACCTGTGTACAAAAACAAATTCAGGAAATGAAGCAGACCAGCTTGTTTCTAATTGAATTAGATAAAGGAAAGTAGACAGGACAGTGCTGACACACTGTAAGACACAAAAACATTTGAAACATGTCTCTAGATAAACAGTTGTAGCTGTTTATGAATGTATTCCATTCACTAATGTTCACTGTCCATCATATATTTTTAGTACTTCATGAATTCTAAAAACTCCCTCATCTTTGGGAAATCTTTCTAACTTTAGGTACAGCAACATTCCTGATGCTTGAGGTGAATTGGTTTGGTTTTCCTTTGAAACGTCTGCCAGAATCAAGAGGCTTCATGAAACATGACAGTGACGGCACTGTTTACAAGATCACAGTCTCGTCCAACTACTTCACCTGTTTCCCACGCCTCTAAGTGCACATGTATTACTGTAACTCTGTGTGTGTGTGTGTGTGTGTGTGTGTGTGTGTGTGTGTGTGCGCGCGCACAAGTCTTTGGTGGAATGTGTGATTGTTGAGTATACATAGTTTGCCCTGACATTATTGTGCTACACCCTGTACAGGAAAACAAGCTGAAACACATCCAGTATATGTGACATACTCCAACAGCGACACTGCTGCTAAACAGAATAAAATTTACTTCAACACGGTCAGTGTCATTTTGCTCTCAATATACACTAAGTACACATTTAAACAGTTGTATCCTTCCATCAAATTTGTAATTCACCATTAAAAAAGCAGCAACACAGTCACTATCATCTAGGTGTCAGAAAAACAGAAGGAAATATTGGAGGTGACTGGTTGCTGCTTTGACTTTACTTGTTCATGGTCATATGGAGTGTTGTTCATTCTAGCTCCCAAACACTGACTCAAAGCTGGGTTTATAGCTGATACAAGGGGATACAACAGGAGTACTGCCAATTCTGACTTATAGTTGAGTGCCAGATTTCCCCTGCTGATTTCACCACTGCAATACTAATCATGTGTATCATATGTGATCAGGCCATATCGTACTTATATTCTCCACTGTAACTAAAATTGCATTTATCAATTATCAAATAGTTGTTGATTAACTTTCAACGAGCAATTCATCAACAGTTTTAGCCAGTCAAAATTCCTTATTTAAAAAAACATAAGCAGCAGCTGTGGCCACAGAATATTTGATATTATTACTTGGTAAAACACTCTAATTACTGTTCACAAGTCATTGAAGCACTTTCTCTCGGTCCAAAGTGAGTTGCCTCCATCCATCCATCATCCCCTCCTCACCTTTGAGCCAGTTGTCCAGTGCGACATCCACCATGTTCTTCATGACAGGCAGAAACTCGGAGGTGAGCAGGGCATCGTGGCGGTTAGCAGGACCATGCAGCACCCTGCTGTCCCACAGCTCCACCACCAGACGCATCTGCCACAGGGGGAAGGTCTGCAGCAGGTCACCCCGACTCAGAGCACCCACCGCCTGTGACACACCGGAGACGACTCGGGTTAGGATACATTTTTAAAATATTTTTATCTCTGTCAGTGTCTTTAAGTTTTAATCTGTTTGTATTACCAAAAACCTAACTAACAGATTTCAATTACATTCGCCAGATTCAGATTTGGAATTTCTGCCTCTGGACCTTTTATTTTTTTTAAACAGAATATCTTATTGTCTTAATTTTTGTTGTTTGTTACGTTATTCATTGTGTTGGTGAGTGTGTGAAGATGGGATTATGTTTCTCCGGGGTGCATTCAGGAACCCACAATGTAAAGAAAACACAAAAATCAAGAAACGAAAATAGATTTCCCCCTCCGGTGACAAGCAAACCACTACAGCCCTCAAACAAACATGAAAGAATCTGCAGAAGCATAATTGATGCAATATTTCTGTTAAACCCCTTGAATTAAAGCAAAATTAAAGTGGTGTCACTGTCCAAATACTTATGTACCTCACTGTATATGTGTATTTTTTCATAGTGAAAGGAAGTATAGCCACAGTGTGGAGAAACATTATGTCCACAGCTAAGAGTACAAATTTAAATATACTTTACCTAACTTATGTTCATAGGGCTAAATTTATGTCCTCGTATTCACAGATCGCACACACATAAGTCTTTTTAATTTATTTCCAAACTTACAGATAGCTGTTCGTTTCAGAAAATCAATTTAAAGACTTAAAACTAACTTGAGATAGGTAACTTATCAGAGTGAACATCTGTCTTTATTTATTTTTTTCATTTATTTTTCAGCATCTTTTTCATTATTTTTGCTTCGCAATGTAATTGCAAAAAATGCTGAAAGAGAAAACCAATTTAACCGCATCAGCACACATTGCAGTGTGTGTGTGTGTGTGTGTGTGTGTGTGTGTGTGTGTTACCTGCTCAATAGCAATATACGTGGGCAGCATCTCTGGACATTCCTGCGTCACACATTCGTACAGCATTGCAGAGAGCAACACGAGAGAATCCTCTCTCTGCAAACAACACACAAGACTGTGCTCAAAAACACAGGCATTTTGAGAATATGATGATGGGTCCATGACAAAAAGCTCTAATGCTCAAACTCATTTAGGTTTATTTAGCAGCTACAGTTTGTAGTAATTTGTAATGATTACATATTATTACAATTATCCTGTTGAAATTTGTTAAAATTGAAATTTGAAAACATTTTGCACTTCTCCATTACTTAGACACATGGCATTTAGGTATAAACACTCCTTATATACCAGCAAGTGCATTAAGGTTTGTACCTTTTTAATAGGGTTCTAAATACTTGAAATGATTAAATTTGCCATGTTGTTCAATACAATTACAGAATGTTACGCTACAAAATGAGAGCATTTCTTCCATTTATTGTGCAGGCTGAAACCGGTGACCTCTGTGCAATCGAAGCGGTCTCTTTACTCAGAAAATAGGAGTCAAGTGATTAATAAGCAGATTGAGCATTGGTCATGACAATTTATACAATCTATTTTAAATCTTAAAATTACCCTGTGTATGACATGTGCTATACATGTCACGTTGTAGCACAGACACTTGAAGTGCCTACTTAGTGTGCTACTTATAAAGACCTTAAAAACCAACCTGCTTTCTCAATCAGCTTCCAACTATGAGTAATAGAATCCTACATGAGCACAAACGTTTCTGCCAAAGTTCGAACCATTTTGGACATTTCTCATGAGAAATTTCTATATTTTGTGTTTTTTTGCTTCTTGCTGGTCTGAAGTGGGTGGGGCTCCATTAAAAAAAAAAGGTGATGTCACATCCTTCTGCGCATTAATCAGGATTTAGCAACATTTTAATCAGATGACAATGGGTTTTTTGCTTTTGTTGCAAGACCACAATCTGACCAAACCACACCCAGTGTCCTGAAAAAACAGATTATCTAACTGCTAAAATACTAGAAAATAAATACCTGGATGTTTAGGTTTCTTTTCTTTGAAGAAAAAACTTTGTTTCTTGTTTAGTCAACCCCAAAATCAAAAATACATATTTTCCCTCTTACCTGTAGTGCCATTTATCCAACTACATTGTTTTGGTGTGAGTTGCCAGGTTTTTGAGATATTGGCTGTAGAGATGTATGCCTTCTCTCTAATATAATAGAACTAGAGCTTGTTGTCAGCAGTTTCTAATTATTGGTTGAAATTCAAGCTTGTTCCTACATTTCCCGTAGCACAAATCAAAAATGTTTTTAAATAGACTTACAGCCTCCTAAATGCCCATCTTTCAAATTCCACACAAAATTTTCAGTCTCATGACATGATCGGCTATTTTTTCAGACTTTGGAAAGCTCCTTCCAGAGCCACAAAAGACAACACACAACTGTTTTCACAGGCTGAATAGGGTTCTCCATAACTAGTAAACTGAACTTTATGTGTAAAATCAGATGAGTACCCCTCTAATTATAATCGAGAAAAACCTCAAATTTTAAACAGTGTTTCAAAGGGATTTAAGGCAGACGCATATCAGAGATAATTTTCTTGCTTATAAATACGCTATCCTGAAGAAGACCTGATTCAGGATACACAATATTAGCAGGGAATGTGGGTGCATATAATACGTTTATTTTGTTTTTGACAAAAACAATAAGCATGTCTAGGTGTTTTTCCCTTGTTAAACCAGCTGGCTGGGAGAAAAGTGTTTGGAGCTGAGTTTCAACAGAGTGGAGATTGTCTGCAGAGACAGCCAGATCAACCACATCCTAAGGCCCACCACAGTTTAATAGTTAACCAAAAGTATTTTTCATACTTTTATACTATTTTTTTATACTACTATAAAGATCTCGCCATTGCTTCAGCAAAGCATCTCTCATTCAGTCATCAGCCCCCCACCCCTTGCTGAACGATCTCTCACACTTGCGTTCTGTGACTTTGTGCCTGACAAAAGTGAGAGTTAAATATAGCTATTTATTATGTGTGAAAAACACCAACAGACAATGGTGTTTCTGATTGGCAGCTTAGAAAGTATAACTGTGTCGCACAAACATGCGTTCATATGCACTTGCACGAAATGAAACTCGCAACATAAAATGTGCGTTTGTGCAGTGTTGTGCTTTTATATTATAACTTACAAGGGATGGATTTATGAATAGCTGATGTAACACAATCCTGGAGTCAATCCTGTAAACTAAGCTACATTACATTTAGGGTTTTATGTATACATTTAAAACAAATAACATGGTTCAAAGTCAAGCAGTGACCTGTAATTCACTGTACCAGCTTTTGTTGAGCTGGGATGATGAAAAAGTTGGTATACTACATTGTTTTAGACTGGTGGAACCGACAACAAGCTCACACTACTTTACAGGTTCTCTGAGGACAGTAAAATGGCTGCAAGGACATGCATCTACATCCATTTCTGTGTGTTAACTCACGTATTTAATGCCTTCAGATGTTTTACAGAAGAACTTGGCAAAGGAGACCAAGGCGGGCTCTGAGGTGAACGTAGAGATGGCTTCAGGCTGCAGAAACATGAGGAAATTGTAAAATTATTTACATTAACCCATGAACACACAAATGGAGTACAGAGAAAAAAAGGATGGATGCAGTAGACAGTCAAGGAAGAGGGTCAGAGCAAAAACAAAGGGGACAAGGAGAATGGGGTCAAGAAAAGGAAGAAAGGTAGGAATGCTTAAGAAAAAAAGATAAAGAAATGGAATAAATAATGCATTTTGTCCTCCCCCCATCCCTGTTGAACCTGCAGGTGTATTGACAGCATACACTGAGCCATCAGGGAACCAGTAATAGTCTGTCAACGTCACAGCTGCCTGCTGAACCTGTAGTGACAACCTGACAGACTGAACACAACGAGCCACTGGGGAGGAGCTCAATTAAATTCCACTCACTTCTATTTATCTGTCTGTCTGTCATTGGGGCAGCCCTTTTACTTAAAATGTGTTGCTCTGTTTCAAACCCAAGTTATTAAAGAAAATTAAGTCAAAATAAAAAATTGAAAGTGATATACATTACAATTTGGGGTTTGTTTTGCCAACATGTCAGGAATTCCAGCAGCCAAGAAGACTTTCACTACAGAAAATGTTGCAATAATTTCACATCCTATAAATATTGTGCACTAAGTTAGCCTTTACTGGAGAGTGCCCAGATCAAACCCCTGTGAGGGTTTTTTGCACCTCTGCATAACATTTTTTGTTGTTTGTAAGTATACAAATTTATATCATTCGTGTATATGTAAATTCATAAAAATCAAAATCAATCTAAGGATCCACACATTATATGTCGTTTTTTGGGTGGACAACTATCATACAGCCGGAAATCCATTGTAGAGAAAGCACAGACACACATTTCTACACCAACATCCATCCATCCATCCATCTACGCATCCAAGGTCGAGTTGTGGTGGCAGCAGGCTAAGCAGGGTATTCCAGACATCCTTCTGCCCAGCAACGCTTTCCAGCTCCTCCTGGGGGATCCCGAGGCATTCCCAGGCCAGATGGGATATACTGTATAATCCCTCTAGCGAGTTCTGGGTCTACCCCGGGGTCTCCCCCCAGTTGGATGTGCCTGGGAGACCTTCAAAGGGAGGCGTCCAGGAGGCATCCTAATCAGATTCCCGAACCACCTCAACTGGCGAAGAACAGAGGCTCTATTCTGAGCTCCATCTGGATGTCCTCCTCTTCATCCTATCCTCAAGGCCAGTCCAGCCACCTTATGGAGGAAACTCATTTTGACCTCTTGTATTCACGATCTCATTCTTACTGTCACAAACCAAAGCTCATGACCATAGGAGAGGGTTGGAACGTAGATCAACTGGTAAATCGAGAGCTTTGCCTTCTGGCTCAGCTCCCTCTTCACCACCACGGTTCGGTACACACTGCTGATTACTTCTGATGCGGTACCAAACTGCCTGTCCATCTCACGCTCCATTTTCCCATCACTTGTGGACAAGACCCCAAGATATTTAAACTGCTTTGCATGGGGCAGCAACTTACCCCCAACCCGGAGAGAGCAATCCACAGTTTTCCAGTAGAGAAGCTTATTCTAATCCCAGCTGCTTTATATTTGGCTGCAAACCGCCCCAGTGCATGCTGAAGGATCACTTCATCACGGACTGATGAAGCCAACAGAACTAAGTCACCTGCAAAAAGCAGACACACAATTCTGAGGTTCCCAACCCAGATTCTCTCCTCACCCTTGCTGTACCTTGAGATCCTGTCCATGAATATCACAAACAGAATAAAAGACAAGGGGCAGCCTTGGCGGAGTCCAACACCCACTAAGAACGTGTTTAACTTTGTGCCGAGAATGTGAAGACAGGTCTCACTTTGGTCATATAGGGACCAAATAGCTTGCAGTAACGGCCCCAGAACCCCATTGTCCCGCAGTGTCCCCCTCAGGAGTCCCCGAAGGACACAGTCATAGGCCTTCTTCAAGTCCACAAAGCACATGTAGACATGAGCAAACTCCTATGACACCCCCAGCAAACCTGCAAGGGTAAAGAGCTCCTCCACTGTTCCACAGCCAGGACGAAATCTGCATTGCTCCTCCTGAATCCAAGGTTCAAATCGGTCAGAGCCTCCTTTCCAGCACCCTGGAATAAACTTTAGGGGGAGGACGAGCAGTGTGATACCCTGGTAATTGGAGCACACCCTTCGGTTCCCCTCTTAAAAATGGAAACCATCGACCTGGTCTGCCACTCCATAGGTACTGTCCCCGATCTCTACATGACATTGAAGAGGTGTCAGCCAAGACAGCCCAACAATGTCCAAAGCCTTAAGCATCTCCGGGTGAATCTCATCCACACCCAGTGCCTTGCCACCGAGGAGCTTCTTGACTACCTCAGCGACCTCTGCCAGGTATATAGGTGAGTCTTCCCTCAAGTCTTCAGGCTCTGCCTCCTCCTGAGAGGATGCGTTAGTCGGGTTCAGGAGCCAATCAAAGTATTGTTCAGGTGTGTATTCCCAGTCCAGGTAAGCAGTTCTCCTCCCCAGCTGAACACAGCCTGGGCCAAGCCAACTGATTTGCCCAAACTTCCTTGAGGCCAACCCGAAAGTCCTTCTCCATGGCCTCCCTGAACTCCTCCCACACCCAGGTTTTTGTTCTGCAACTGCCAAAGCTGCAGCCCTTCTGGCCTCCTGTATTCCCGTTAACCAGGCCCGGAAGGCCTCCTTCTTCAGCTTGACGGCTTCCTTCACCACTGGTGTCTACCAACAGATTCTTAGGGTGCCACCACGACAAGCACCAGTGACATTCTGACCACAGCTCTTAGCAGACACAATAGATGCCTTGAACATGGCCCATTCGGACTCCATGTCCCCAACATCCCTCGGGATGAACACAAAATTCTTCTGGAGGTGGGAGTTGAAGACCCAACGGATGGGGGCCTCCACCAGACGTTCCCAGTTCACCCTCACTATTCGTTTGGCTTTCTAGGTCTGTATGGTAGCCTCCCTCGCAATCTGTTCCAACTCACCACCAGGTGGTGATCAGTTAACAGCTCTGCTCCTTTCTTCACCTGAGTGTCCAAGACATACAGCCGCAGGTCTGACAATACAACCACAAAGTCAAACATTGAACTTTGGCCTAAGGTGGTCTGGTACCAAGTACACTTATGAACCACCTTATGCTCGAACATGGTGTTCATTATGGACAAAACATGACTAGCACAGAAGTCCAGTAAAAAAAAGCACAGTAACAAAGGGTTTAGATCAGGCAGACCGTTCCTCCAAATCACGCCCCTCCAGGTTACCCCATCATTGCCCATGTGAGCGTTGAAGTCCCCCAGGAGAACTATACAGTCCTTGGATGGCACCCTTTCCAGGACACCAGCCAGAGACTCCAAGAAGGCTGGGTATTCTGAACTGTTGTTTGGTGCATAAGCCCACACAACAGTCAGAGCCTTCCCCCCAGTGACTTACAGTTGCATAGAGGCGACCCTCTCATTCTGCGGGGAGAACTCGGCGCTCAGCCTGGGACTTGTGAGTATCCCCACACCCACCCGGGCCTCTCACCCTAGGCAATTCCAAAAAAAGACAGAGTTCAGCCCCTCCCCACGAGTTTAATTCCAGAACCAGTGCTATGCGTAGAGGTGAGCCCAACTATATCTAAATGGTACCGCTCCACCTCACACACTGGCTCTGGTTCCTTCCCCACCCTAGGACCAGTCTGTGCTGCCAGGAGTCAGCGTGCCTAGGTCCCCACCATTGCACGCAACCCGGCTTACAACGCACCCGACCCCATGCCTCTCCCTGCAGGTGGTGGGCCCACTGGGTGGCGGCACCATGCAGCTGTTTCGGGCTGTGCCCGGCCACCAGACGCTCGCCCCTACCACCCCACCCCCTGCTTTCAGTCTATATGCACTCTCAGAGTTGGCATAGTTGCCCACATCACTCAGCTTTACAGAAACTAAATACACTTTTAATGATGGATGTTGGCTTGTATGGTATATGTGACATCTCCATCCATTTACCTTGAAGGCTCTGAATCCAGAGTTGCGGTGGTTGACTGTGGAGGCCAGCAGGCTCTTCCAGCCTTGAGGGTCGTCTTTGTAGGGCAGCTGGCCAGCACGTAGTTTTACATACAACACCCCATCTCTGGACAGGATGGACCTGAGGGAAATATATACAGAGATTGTTCCTTAAATCAGTCAATACACCGATGACCAATTCAATACATGAGATCAGAGCTTCCCCCTACATTGTGCTAATCCATTTGTGGCACAATGATTGAACACACTGTGTATTTAGTGGTTTCATAAGTGACTGCCTGTGAAACCTGTGTTTAAGTTTTAAATAGATTCCCAAATTCCCTCTATTCTTACTTTAGATGCTCTGTGTCTTTGCTGAGGTCTACGGACAGTTCCCAGTATCGTGGCCCTTTCACCTTTACCTGCAATAAATAAACACAAATTAGAAAATAGACGCAAGATCAGGGCATGCTTGATTTATCTACAGATAGTTTGGCTGCCATAAGGAATTGACAGTGTGACTAATCCTCAGCAACACTTTACACTGGACTAAACATCCAAAAGTGTTGTCAGGCTTCACCCGTTTGAGAAGGTGCAGCTCAGGAAGCATAGTGGGAGCCATCAATTCCACGGTCGTCTCATCGTACCACCTGGTTTCCTAAAAACAAAACAAAAAACAGGAAAAGCCATCATTACGACATACACAAGAACAGAGGGTCATGCCATACTCTCAGAGCTTAAAGTTGAACTGTAAGAAATGTAAACACCTTACAGCTCATCAAAGTGCACTAATACTCAATATTGCTACATGTTACATTTCTCATTAAGGAAACAGTTTTACTGTGCTTACACATAAAGCTAACAATATAACAACACAGAATACCATCCTGACTGACAATACCATGGACCGACATGCAATAGATGTTTCACATCCATATCGTATGTAAAAAAAACTCTACCACCTATCCTTCCATTTGATATGTACATTTCTACTCTCTCTCTCTCAGTGTTTTTCCATCTTCTAGTCAGGTTGCACATTCTGCTTGCACATAGCCACAATGGCTTAGTTTTTTTTAAGCATTGCTTCTCTATGAAATGACTTATTGCAAAATCAGTAAGACTTGAAATCAAGATAATAAATAAAGCCTCAGAATGCTGCAGAAAAACTGGAAAACAAAGCATCTAAACTAGCCAAACCTATACAGAGCAGCAACAAAACCTCACAGAGGGAGATTTAGTAATCTCTAGTCCAGTAATTCAAGAGCAATTTACTGCCTCTATGTAGACACACAACTACAGTATATAAACAATGGCTGTCAAATGTACTGTATATGTTTGAAAATGCCGAGGCACTGCAGATATACTGGAGGAAGATAATAGCCAAGTAATTATGGAACACAAGAAAAATATCTACAGTTATTCCCATTTAACCATGTCATTTTCTACTTTAAGATTACTGGTTTTTTTAAAGTATCTCTTAAAATGAAAGTGGGACATGAGGAGCAGCTGACAGTAAATACGTGTTTCCTTCCTGCTCCACATGAGCTCACATGATACAAATGGCAAAGCTGTGGACAAACTGAAAGGACACACTGTAGTCTTGAACAAGGTCACTCAACACTAGAAGTCTGAGCCAATGGAGAATGCACCACACTGATGACTGCATCACTGAGTGTAGTTTGTCTGAACTACTATTATGTTGCAAAACATTTGCTATAGCCTTTAGACAGTTTGCTAACTTAACTTAAATTAATAGAAAAATAGAACCATGGCCTTCATGGTCGTTGCCCCTCTCTCTGGCCTTTTTTGCCCATCAGCCACTGTGGCCTTCGTGCCCTGCTCTCTGCATCTCTGCCCTCTCAAGTCTATCTGACAAGGAATAGTCAACAGTAACATAATTATCACATCACATACAATCATTGAGCCTTTTTGTAGGGGCATCTCTCTCTCTCTCGTTCTGATATTACATCCCTCCTATAAATGCACTGAGTGTGGTGGGACCATAGACTGTATTTGTGACCATATTAAGCCATTGTTTAAAGCTTTTAAGTGCACCTGGTTGGCGCAATGTCATTCAGGAGGCTTTCAAGTTGGTTTTGATTGTTTTGATACAGGATATGTGATTAACAACGAGCCTCCTCCACACGTGGTTCACCTGCTGCTGAGAAAACAGAGTCGTGGGTGAAAAAATCCCAAGTGCGACTTTGTGTTAATTGTGTGCGTTTACACCAATCAGCCACAACATTAAAACCACTGATGGTTAAAGTAAATAACATTGATCATGTCTCTAGAGTGCAATATTCTTCTCGGAAACCCTGGATCCTGGCATTCATGTGGATGCCAATTGACACAAACCATCTGCCCAAACACCCTTGCAGACCAAGC
>JBBPCS010000573.1:4580939-4592321 GCA_037974645.1 Hollardia meadi | reverse complement strand
CTGAATTTATGTTGGATATCTGCCTAATCCTTGGCACTTTATTTTTTATGTTGGGATTTTTCTATTTGTAAAAGAAGGTTTTTTATGAGAAAGCTGTTTAAGTAAAAGGCTGAAAGACTAATAGTTGAAGTTGTGGTTATTATTTATTGGTAAGTTAACCAAAGGATTAATCGAATAATCAGAAAATAATCGTTAGACTAATCGACAAAAAAATATTCGTTAGTTGCAGCTCTAATGCGAAACATTTCGCTGTATGTAGTTACAGTATATGGATTAAACAAAGAGGAATTTTGGTAATCAAGTTACTCGAGAAATCGTTTCAGCCACTGTCAGCCTGACCAACCATGATGAACTTACCTTGTAGGTGACCTCTAAGAGGGCGTAGCAGGGCTTCAGGGAGTCCACGTCCACAGGGACCAGCAGGCGTGGCTCTGCAGCCAGCACGGCCAGGTGCCGCAGGGCCTGCAGGTGGTAGCTGCAGCAATAAGAGCAACATCAACACAAAGCTTTGATTACAGTAGAATATGAAATAGCCAGACAGATGCAGCATATTGTCTTTTAATAAAGTAAAGATAGACAATAATGCTTTTATTCTCCTGTAAAATGGAAGCTCTTTTTTCCTCAAACCCACAGAAAAACTTCATTTACATTCTTTATTTAAACTTGCAGAGCAGAACTTCTGTCTCCCTCTTCTGACAGTGAGAGAAATTACACAAACACTGTCAAGGTAACTTATGACACCATAGGCTCCTACATATTTCTAGTTGCTGCAGCCTGTAGCCCATGGCTGTACTCTACTACAACTGTAGTAGTTGCTAAATTTGCTCCCCTCTTCTGCTCTGGAAAACCAATCTTTGCTAAAAATGCATCTCTACCATTGAGCCAGCACGGGAAAATCGCCAGCGACCCCGGTTTAAATACTTTGGTATACTGTGAAATACAGAGAGATTTATCGTTATTTATAATTAATATTTTTTATTTGCATTAAATAGGTCAGGTGTATCACCCTGCATTTAAGAACCCATGATCCACTTTAAGGTCTTTTATTTATCTAGTTTCCATGGAGAAGTAGGGAGTTTTAATATCCTACGACGATGTAAATGTTTTAAGGTTTTTCTAACAGTACAGAAATAAAAATTAGTCTTTATCAGCACAAATTCACTTATTCTATCAGAATCATTTTAAAATCCTTGTCAAATCTCATTAAGGTTAGCTTTCATCATTTGCATGTAGCTAACGCGAAACATTTTGTTATGAAGTTTGGTGAGAAGCTAGAAATACTACTTTTACACATTATTTTTCATAAAGTACTTAATCCAAATAATGGAGGTCCTGATTCAGAAATATGAGGTTAATGAGCTCAAAATATTGATTTATTGTGCTTATAGGTTTAACTGGGATTATCCTGAATTTAAAGTGCTGCAACCAGTTGGCGGTAACATCAGCAGTGGCTAAATGTCTGCTGTTACCTGCATGTTTTCAACATTGGTTGGTGCAAAGAAAAATAAAGAGTAAAGATAAAAGGTTTGATAAGAGATTTGTTTCGGGCCATGAGAGCATGAATTTCTTCTCTTTTTTTTACCAATCATAGGCTGTGTTTCTAACTTGTCGACCAATCAGAGGCTGTGTTTCTGACTCGGAATGTGTGACAGCGCAGTGGAATAACATGAGATTGACCTTACAAAAAAATAGCCGTGATGATGTTGCCATGAGCTCACAGAATTCACACGACCCCGGCCCGGGGTCATGTGGATATCGTCACATCCCTAGATTCGTTAGCGTCAGAGCTTAATGAATTTGGAAATTTTGCTTTGCTTTGATCTGCACTAAACTGTACACACTCATAGATACCAGCCCTCTAAATATTCCTGATTTTTTTTTTAAATCAAGATCCATGCATTATTCTATGGAAAATTAATGAAAATGTCAATTAAAAGTTAATGGGTTGTTCCTTGGCCCATGCCCCACCCCTCCAAGTTTCATGGAAATTGGTTCAGTAGTTTATGTGTAATCCTGCTGACAGACAGACAAACAAATGGCACTGAAAACATAACCTCCTTGGCGGAGGTAATAATGGCGGAAGTAAATAGAATGGTAATTTGTACCCCACCCTTCCTGTGCGTTTTACATTTATGAGCAGCACTCAAGTAGTAATTGCAAAAAATTTAAGAGGATGCTTTAACTCACATGAGGGGATTAATATGGAGCTACCAAGATTAGTCGATCGAAAAAAAAATTGTTGTCAACTATTTTTATAATGGATTAATCTTACAACAAAACCATTTGCTGGTTCTAGCTTCTTAAATGTAAGGATTTGCTGCTTTTCTTTGTCATTTGATGGTAAATGAAGAGTCTTTGGGTTTTGGACCGTTAGTTGGACAACAGAAGCAATTTGAAGACGTCACTTTAGGCCCTGGGAAATAGTGATGAAAACTTTTTACATTTTATAGACTAAACAAATAATCGACACACTGTGTGTGTGTGTGTGTGTGTGTCGTTCTCACCGGTTATCAGTACTGTGAGCAGGGAAGTGAGGGTACAGGGCACACAGCAGAGCAGCGATGGCTGAATTGGAGGTGCTCAAAGTGTACCTAACATAAGACAACATCAAACATCAGAAATAATAAAAATGCATCTCTTTCTTTCTCTCTCTCTCTCCCACACACAAACATCAATAAACTCTCACCACTTGTCAAAAAACAATGTTGCACTAAACTTTTTGGAAAACCTGATGAAGATTTATAGATCTTTTTTATATTGTTTATTTGATTTAACTCGAAATGATGATTTTGTTAATTACTATTTAATAGGTCAAGTGTTTCACCATGCATTTAAGAACCCATTATCTACTGTAAGGTTTTTCATTTATCTAGTTTCCATGGAGCGGGGGAATTTTAATGTCCCATGATTGTGTAAATGTTGTTTTAAGGTTTCTCTACCCACAGACGAATTGCATCTTCAACTCTCATCGCTTACCACAAGCAACACTAAACTGTGCATTAAAACTGCCCACTTGTTGCAACAGTCATAAAAAAGTAACAACTGGCACTCACACATACACAAATGTTGGGCATATGAAGTATACCCATGACGGGGACAGGAGAATAAGAATAACAAAATTACAGTGTTTATGACAGAAGACAAAGCACAATAAACACAAGTTTTGAAAGACGTACCGTTTCAAAATAAACCCTATATAAAACCCTAACTATATATAAACCCTCTCTTCTTTGTTAATGAAACCAGGTGTGTTTTGTAATTTGGTCAACGTCATCATAGGCCACAAGGGAGCTTCTTCAACATAACAGCCGGTATTTAAGTGTGTACTTTGACTAATGAAGTCATTACAATAAAGTAAGGTCAAACAGTAAAGGCTGCTTGTACATGGAGGTCACAAGTGAGAGTGCTTATAACAGTCAACTGAGGTAAAGGATGTTGCTCTTCAATTAAATGGCGGCTTGGGGCATGTTTAAGAGCCTAGACCACAAAGAACATTACATTCTTAACCCAGAAGTTTGCAATTCAAACAACCAGAAGACAGAGCCTCACAGGGTGCTAAGGGGAAGATAAACAGGCATAGTTTAGAGTAAATCTGGTCCAGATTTACCAGCACTGGGGAATGAATAACAGTGACTAACAAATGAGATGTATTGGTATCCAATAGCTATCAAAATTTTGATAACTGCATTCAACAATTACTTCAAAACTGTTTAAAGGAAATGGAAATGAACAATGTTCAATTTTATTAGAAACTGGAAAACTGTTGAACTGAACATCCAAGTCAAAGTTCTAAATACGTAATTAAAGAAATAATGAACACCAAGGAACATCCAACCCAAAGTAATTAATAGATAAATCTAGAATTGATCAGACATACCGTAAAAACGTCTAGGTGGGAGTGATTTTTATTTTTTGAGCTATTATTTTTCCTCAAAGTCAGTAATTCCAGTTGAGAAGTTGACTGGTGCAGGCTGCACAGCCATCGGCCACTATCAGAACCAAATTTCGTTGATACCGAGCAGCAGCAATTAATCGGTTTGGTGTAGCTCTACTATAAAGATTTTTGAAGTAATTATTTCCTTCCAAACAAAAAAGCATGTTTTGGTAGTCACTTCATGTATAATCCAACCAACCCTCACTATAAAAGAAAGTATTGTGGAGAATCTATTAGAACAAGGCCAGCAACTTTTCCATTTGGCTGCACACCTCTGTGGCCACAGCTCTCACAGGACATCCATGCAAACATGGGAAGAACACGGAAAGCCTCTGTCAGCCTTTGATACAAGAAGCTATAAACCTACAGTATGCTGCAGCTATCAATCTGAATGTCACGTGTGACTTTCGGATGGAAAAACTTAACTTTCACTTCAGTTTCCTGGTAAAAAAAATTTTAATTAATGGGAAGAGAAACTAACTGAACAAACTGAAAGAAGAGAGGGAGTACAGGTGAGAAAGCCACACAACAGATTAGGGGTGATGAGAAAAAACAAAGGTGAGAAAATGAATGAGAAACCAGAATTACCGCCTCGTGGTTGTATGCCTCCGTGCACCAATGAAGTTGCAATTTCAATCCATGTCTGTCCAAACTCATATTTGTAATGACTGATTGAGAGCTTCGTCACATGGTGCAACAACAATCACCTGAAGCTCAATATCAGCAGAACCAATGAGCTTGTGGTGGACTACAATGCTTCAAATGTGGATGTTGCTGCAAAGACTGACTAAATTCTAAAACATGAATGCCTCACATACTTCTTCAACCCAGCAGCACAGAAGATCTATACAGTCAGATTTCCCCTTCTGTTGCTCAATTATGGTGTGGAATAATAGCCAGAAAAGTGTTTTTGCAGAATATTATGATGTCACAATGAAGTTTAACTTTGACCCGTTGGATATAATAAAATGTTATGAATTCATCCTCATTATCCTGTTAGTCATTTATTTGAAATTTTGCCATAATTAGTGTATGAATTCTTGAGTTATGACTGTGTTGCCTATATATATTTTAACTATATGTTAAAATGTGTTTAATAGGTCAGTGTGACCTTGACCTTTGACCTCTGTCTACAAAAATCAGTTTATCCTTGGATCCAAAGGGACATTTGTGCCACTTTTCCTTTTCAGTACCTTTATTTTGTCAAAAAATCCAACAAAAAGTCCAAAATCAACAATCAATTGATCCTACTAACAATTTTGATACATCTTATTCCTGTGTTTCAAAATTGTATTAATCTGCTGAGAATAGTCCCCCACAAATGCTCTATTTACTCCTTTTAAATGTCCTCAAAAAATCACAGTGCCTAGCTGTATTTATATATTTATGGCCTACTTCTAACAATTTATCTCCTCAGTAGGAACCAAAGGGCCTGCAGCTGAGGGCCATAGACAGGGATGTCAAAAGGACTGACGCCATGCTGATTTGGACTTTTCATAGGATTTCTTTGACAAGAAGAAAATTAACACCTGTCTTTGTGTTCCATTTCTGCCCAATAACAGCCAATGTTACTACAGCAGCTACAGTAGGTATAGTTCAGAAAATAAATTATGTGCGTGTCCTCCAACTAAACTTCTATTAATTTAAAACTATAGTATTGAACATGAACTTGGGGAGAGACCAAAGTGGGTGACAGTAAGAAAAACAAAAAAAAACAGTAGCTGTTGTTTACTCTGGAATACCATTTCAAAGATGTAGAAATAATTACATGGATTATTATAGTTCATTACATAAACTAAACAACCCTCACTAAACAGAGGTGGTGGCCTATGACACCACTTATCAGCCACGTACAATGCAGTTTTGAGATCCCTCCCTGGGCGGCTTAATCCCCATTCACACCTTGAATCATGTGACTCTAACGACTCATGTGACCCTAACGACTCACATGATGGCGGGGTGGGTCAATGACTCAAATGTGACCACCCTCAAGGTGCTAACAACCCTACTAGAGGTTAAATGCCTGAGACTGCCCATCAGTTGTTTAGAACTGAGGAAGCCTTTCGGATGAGAGGTGAAACGTCTTCAAGAACCAAAAGAAGTCCAGTTGCCTTTGACTCAAGCACTTAAGATTACCATGACCTGGATGACTGAGAATCTTCACAGACAATTTATAACTTCATTAATTAATTTACAACAATAAGAAACAGATAAAAACAGTATGTTTTTGATCCAAGATATGGCGTTTAAAATGTGAATAAGAGTGTTACCTATACAGTGTGTGTGTATGTGTTGGCATCTCACCTGCCCCCTCCTAAGAAAAGCAGGCCCAAAGCCATGTGATGAGCCATGTGGAAGCCGTAGTTCATCTCACCACCAGTTCGCTTGTGGAAGAAGCGACAGAGCTGCAGAACCTTCAGGTTCCCGGTGCCGGACATCACCATGGACATAGCCAGCAGAATCATTGACAGACCAGTCTGCAGGTTGTAATAACCTGTCTGCTAGGGGAACCAGCACACATGTTGATAGACAGTAAGAGAGCAAAGGGAAAAGTCATTATCTAAAGTATAAGAAGCTGAGGCAACACAGCACTTGCCATGACTGTGACAATGTGTTAAAGTCATTCTTTGATTAAAGTATAAATTTAAACACATAAAATAGAAACTTATACAAACACTTACAACAGCAGTTGTACCAGCAAAGGACATGATCTTCATGAAGGTCCTAGCAAACTCGTAGAGGCAGTCGAAGGCATCAGAGTTGGCAGAGCCAGCGAAGCGTAAGCCCAATGCCAAACAGGCCCCAGCAGTGATGTAGTCTTGGGCTTGGCTGAGAGAAACAAATAACATGAAATGATAAGTCATGGTTGTGGGACACTGTGGAGAACATCAGCACCACAATCACAGAAGCTGGTGACATGAAGTAGTCATGGATTACACTATATTCCCCTTATTAACTATAACATTCAAAGTTGAACCCAGAAATTATATGACAAAAATGAAATGCCAGGTTTAAAGGCTGACTCTAACCACATTATTTTCCGTTTTTTTAAAATGTAAACTCCCACTCAGCCGTTAAAGCGGTGACGTAGGTTACAGCGTTGACGCCCTCCCCTCCCTCAACCTACACTCACAGAAGTCTGCTGTCAGTGTAAACAAGGGCCTGTTAGCTTGGAATATTTGAGCTTGGAAGTGGAAGATGATTTTATTATTATCAAAACTTAATTTTAGAATTTGTCAGTTTGTGTTTGTAAACACTATTCAAAGTTACAAAGTTACTCTCCAGCTCAACGAGGGAGACAGAGAGACAGCAACAGGGGTTGAGCGAGCTGCAGCTATATCTTGTCTGCCCAGTATGGCTGCCTGTGTGTGTATTTCAGCCATAACCCCGGCCATGTTTCAACGGACACAACCTAAAGCTCAAAAAGCCATAAAGGCACGATAGGGGGGTTTATACAGTATGTAGCAATGACATCATTACAAACATACGTCAGGTCACATGGGGCAAAGTTTTCAGAGGGGCTTGGGAAAACAGCATTTTGATGCTAAAACATGAATAATTAGATCAATATTTGAATTTTTGCATTTGAATACACAAGAAACATTTCTGTAAAGCTACAGAATGATATAGAAACCTCAAAAACACAAAACATAATGGACCCGCCCTTTAAATACTCACGCCATTGTCTCCATGTTAATATCTTCTGAAGGGTCAAAAGACCCCCTCATAATCTGAAAACAAATGGTGGAAACAGCAACAGTCTTATTGATACAGTATTATGGAACTGAGTGTTTCTGACATTTACATTTGAATAAAATTCTTACAACTGAAACTAAAGTACAGTGGAAACCGCTTATAGTGATCACGTCTGTCTGGGGTCAAATTGATCACTATAAGCGGATGAGTACTATAACCGATTTTTTTTAATTTCACTTTATTTCTCATGCAGATAACTCATGTGATCACTATAAGCAGTTTCCACTGTAAAAACAATAAATTGCTGCACTGAAAACAACTGTCATTTACTTAAATATGCTAAAAGTAAAAGATGATGTACAGTATTGTAGTGTTGCAGTATGAACCATCCAATCATCTAGAGTCAAATTATTTTACCAGTGATGGTAATAACAGGCTGAAGTTTAAAAATTGAGCTTTGGAGAGATTGTAAAATAAATTCAGTATTTACATGTTCCCTTTTGGATTGTGGATCAGTTTGGGATTGACCATGTATCTATGGTGCAGTGTTTTCAATCTGATTAAAATGAAAAAGTGCTCTGTATGTGCTGAAGCTGCTGTTAATAGTACTTATCGCCGGTCGACATCCCAATATCCTAAAATGTACATGTATTTTAATGTATTGTATTGTACTGTAATGTAATTATGCAAGATGTAATTTCCAAAGGAAGAAGTTGATACATTTATAACCTCTCTCAGATCAGTATGTGGTATGCCATGTCTGTCTCACCGGTTTATATTTAACCAACAACCTTTCTTGTCAACACACCAGCAAGAAACAATGATCTTTACAGCAGGCTAACTGGAGCACTGTGAGATTCACTGCCTTGCTCTTCTACACTAGTTGTTTAGGTATTGCAGAGATGTTTCTGCGCCGCACTTTGTTCAGACAACCTGTGAAAAATTTAGCAGTGGACTGCTTTTACAGTAGCTATTTTCTTATTAATCCAGTGTGGCTATTTTGGCTCATGCTAACTACACAGTTCTTAGTGTATTACAGAAAAGAGCTATTAGACAGTGAGTCAGTGTGCACAAAAATGTATCTATACATGAAAAACACTAGTGTGTAAGAGCAAATGGAAAAGCTTTGATGAATCTGATATAGTTGGAGTAATTATTCCGTTACAACAATCACTGGACTAAGTCAAAAAATCAGTGCACCTTTTGATAAAAATAAGCTGCTAGAATTTACTGAATAACTGAAATAATTGACAGAAATTAACCAGATCTTAGAGCAGGAAATTCTTCACAAGTCATAGTGACTTGTTGCCATCACAGTCAAAAATATGTCAGCTCAATAAAGCTCTGTGTGTGTGTGCATGCGTGTGTATTTTCTCACCTGAGGTATGTTACTCTTGACCCACTCAGTATTCGGCAGGATTTCATCCCACATGATAATACACCGAGCAAGAGTCTGCAAGGATAAAGTGGCATGAAAGAGAGAGACAGGTATACAAGATTATGGAAAGGTGGGAAAAATGAGCACACTCAAACACATGCGCACACACACACACACAGAAAGGCACACTAACCCTCAGCAGCAAAAACTCTGGCTTGATGAAATCCAGTAGGAACCAAGTATCTGGAGGTTTTAGCCAATCAGCAATGGACCTAGTGGACAGAACCAGGAAGAGACAAGAAGGTGTTAATATCCTCCTTCATCACCCTCTCAACCAATACACAGACGGCATCAGATGAGGACTGAAGAAGACAGGAACCTCTTGACCAATAGCAGAAAGCTACAACTGGAGTCACTGAGGAATGAGATTTTTTTCCATCAGGCAGGTTAGGATGTTCTGCTCGACGTTCACATGGACGGGAACTGGGTGAAAGGTAGAAAGCACCACACTTTGGATACATTTTTTAAAACTCAGCGTCAGAGTTAACGCAGTATTGGTGGATGATTCTGTACCTGCCATACTGGCTCTGAGGTACCATGTTATTTTGTGGTATATGCTCTTTCTATAATAATAATGTGATTTTTACATCATTTTGTATTGTTTTATATGTTAAAATGGAAAGTGGGTCAATAGGCTCTCTCCTTTTGATAAAACATTGTGTAAACATTTAAAAGATTTTTCAAACATTGAGTTTTAAGTACATAAATCAGTACATGCCAATGATAAGTGAAAAGAGACACAAATAAACTAAGAAATAAAGAAAAATTCCCTTAAATATGTGTGAGAATATAATTATTGAACATATCAGTTCTATAGTTGATGCTATTATTTAGTAAAAACAGTTGTGGAAGCAAGGGAATAATTTGAATAATGTCTTGATTCATAAAAGTGCACCACTGCAGAACCAGTCATTCACCTCGTCAGCACATGGAGCGTATAAAGAGCCATTATTTGAAATCTATAAAAAGGGTTTCCTTGTTACTTCTATGCTTAAGAAGATGGGCAGATCTATCAGTTGTTTTCTCACCTGTTGTTGGTCTTGAGGTAGATCATGGCGAGGGCCAACGTGGCCCCTGGGCATGTCACGTCTACATTTATAGTGTCACCCTCCTGGAAAGGCAGTTGATAATGTTTGGAGAAACACTTGGTTAGCTAGCTAACCAGAGTAACTCACCAGATTATTATCAGTGCCAACATATCAACATTTGTTAAACTTAGCTAGTTAGCTAGTTAAGTGTTGCAGTGACCTTTATATGAATAGTTATTTACACCACTTGCATACCACTGACGTAATGAAAACTAAACAAGAATATGATACTATGTAATGATGACGACAGTGTTTCTCAATTACAGCACATCAAACAACACATTGCCATTTCTATACTGTAATTTCTTATAACTAATAAGCAGACATATACAGCAAAATAGTTTATCTGTGAAAAACTAGTTTTGGCCAATTTCTAATAGAAATGGAAAAGGATTTGTCCATCTACCTTGATTTGGTAGCTGGGGGACTTGTGTCTCTCCCTGTTGGCCCCAGCCTGAGCTCTGCGGTGGCCCCCCACCATATACTGATACAACTGCTCAGGGACATTCAGGTCTGTCATTCCAATCAGGTTACTGCCATGCTGCAAGCAAAGAGATGGGAGGGAAGGAGAGAGGATGATGAGACAAGAGTGGGAAGAGAAAGTGCAAATAAAAAAAAGAGGTGTGGGAAGCAGTGGAAGGGGAGGAATAAAGGCGCAAGTGTTTGGATATGAGGCGAGTCAGAAGAGTTGGGACGAGACAGAAAAAGTAAATTAATTAAAATGGAGATAAAAGCAGGAGACAATGGAGGACAATGTCAAACAATGGCAGAAAGTTATAGAACACTATTAGTGAAAGGAGAGAGACACAGAAAACCAGAGATACAAAAATACAGGCGTGATTTTAAATGTGTGTGAGAATGTACTTGTGCTTCCTCATTGGGCATCAACTCAAAATATCACTACATGTATGGCAATCGGCAAAACCTTTACATGGAGTTTCTTTCACAAGTAGCAGCAGGTAACTAACTTACTTTTGTACTATTATAAAAAAAAAAAACATCTACAGGTTATTATAGTAGAAAGATATGGTGGATCAATCAATGTCTTGCTGTGGAACAAGATTCCCTAAAACCATGTAATGCATTCTGGTAGGACAAACTCGGCACAGCTGGCACTTCCAGCAGGTAAGAACAATAGTGACATGTCGACCAGCAGAGAGAGAGAGAGAGAGAGAGAGAGAGAGAGAGAGAGAGAGAGAGAGAGAGAGAGAGAGAGAGAGAGAGAG
>JBBPCS010000573.1:4560703-4580839 GCA_037974645.1 Hollardia meadi | reverse complement strand
AGCAACAAACAAAACCACAGAATTATACCATCTATCCTTGACGAGAACATTCAAGAAAACCTACTCAAAGTCAGATACAGGGGATCAATCTCTTCTCCCTGAATTAAGTTAGTGCTTTTAATGGTGACCAATATTACTTTGAAACTAGGGTGTCAATCCAGATGGGACCAAGAGGCACTTATTAAGTTATATAAGGATAAATTTCCTTGGGTTTGAGTGTTTGTTAGTCGAACTGAACATACCCTCATTCTTATTAACGTTCATAGGTGTGTGACATGCATTGCATGTGATACCCAGAGACACTTTACAGGACAAAAAGAGAGCAGAAAATACAAGGTAAAGATACATTTGTTGTTATCTTTTATTTATTTATGGGCAATTATTTTCTGGATTAATCGATTGATTGGTCTACAAAAGAGTGAAAAAATACTTATTAGGCAAATATACAGTATAACGAGTTGTATTTTAGTTCATTCTCATACAGTATATGAGAAACAAATCCTCATACTTGAGAGGGTGGAACTGTTTGGCATTTTTGCTTGACTAAAATGTGACTAAAATGATGAAACTGATTATGAAAAATGATATGATATATTTCTTGTCAACTAACAGATCGATAAATCTACTGATTGTTGCAGCATTATTTATGATGAGTACAACTGTTTTAAAGTTAAAAAGTGTCATTGTGTATTTGCACCGTCTGTCCCAAACACAAACACAAACACAAAGAGACACACACACACACACACACACACACAAACCTATCTCAGACAGCAAAACTTCAGCGTTGTGTCTATGTCCTGTTCCCTGGTATACCAATCCGATGCCAATTACAGCAGCAACCTGCAGATCAGAAAACAGAAAAATAATTGAATGATTATTTAATTTTGTGTTTGTGTAAACATTGTACATTCTTGTAGATGTGGCAGTTTGCAGATCTTAACATAATCCACACAGACACTCTAATAGCTGTGTAATTACTCATACATTCATATATAATCACTAAGAGTACTGCAATTTCACAGTCCACAATTATTATTTTTCCTCACTGCACTGATCCAATCTCATATATTACCTGAACATTGTGTGGTACATCCAGCTCAGTGGAGGTGGGTGGGAGAAGGGCAGGGATGTGTATACTAAGCAGGCGGGTAATTGACATGTCCATGGTGCCCAGTTTGGCTGAAGACACGCCAAGAAGGAGCCCGATGCTGGTCATCTCGTGGCCCTGACAGCGTCAAAGGGATAGAAAGTTAGTAAATTTCACAACAGAAACAGCAGTGGACTTGGTGTGTCAGAGAGACGGCTATACGGTTATTAATGATAAGAATATTTTGAACTTCCTGGCACAATTATGACACACAATACAGTGGGTGAACATTTTGAAAGCTGACATCAGAATGACAGTCTACAAATAAACTGAGTTCTTCAATGGTCAATTTTAGCAAAATATAGACGGAAAATGACATGATGTGTGTCCCAGTGTACTAAATACCTGCTACAGCAGAACAAATTACTTCCAGTGTAATCAGCTTTAACTGTGACGCTGGTATCTGAGGCTCACTGTGACTGACAGTTTTCATTAGACCCCTGTGGATCATGTGTGTGTGTTTAATAATCACAAAGGTATACCACGGTGCACCTACATGTTGTAAGTGTAAATACTGGATATTTTTGCTCTACATTCAAAAGAAAGGATCCAGTCACAAACTAACAAACAACCGATATGCTGTTCCTTAATTCTATATATATATATATATATTTATTTATTTATTTATTTTTTGGATGAAAGAGTCCTCTGATTGCCAATTTGCTGAAAAGGTATACTGCTACTAATTTTGTAAAGGATGGTTGGAGATCAATCGATTCAACAAACGGACCAACAACTAAATGTCAGGCTGATCAATTAAAAGGCCAATGAACCAACAGAACAATCAAAATCTCAGCCAAAGAATTAATGCCTCAATCAGTCAGTAAACACTAAAACACTATTTTACTACAAACAAACCTGCCAATTCAGTAAGAAATGCTGAAAAATATCCAGGAAAAGACCAAACAACAACTTTTTGGACTAGTTTTTATTTCTCTAGTGAATTCACTGAAAATGGGTTTTAAGGGTGTTTTCACACCTGTTTGATTCAGTTAAAATGAACTAGGTCTATTTGCCCGGTTGGAGCGTTTGTTTGGGCTGGTGTGAAAGCTGTCAATTGAACCCTGGCGCAGACCAAACAACCGAACCAAGAGTGCTTGAAAAGGGTGGTCTCGGTCTGCTTCCAATTGAACCATCGAGCGGTTTGTTTTTGGTGTGAAAGCACATGAACCAACCACAGGATTTTTTGATAGCAGTTATGTGATTTTAGCATGATTTCAAAAGCTAAACTACTAAAAAATCCATCTGCTGATTGTGAACTGTTCAGGAAACGATCTTATAGGCTAATTGATCTGTATGAGCCATGTATCAATGTAAATCATTTGTTAACATCACCACGTGTAACGTGCATTTTCCCTGATTAGGTGGTCAAAAGCTGTTAAAACTGCTGTGCTTGTATGGTGCTCCACATACTTTGTCAGTTCATATCGCCTCCTGCTCCTGCAGCCTGCTTAAAAGATGAGGGACACACACACACACACACACACACACCTCCACATCCTCTCTTAAACCACAACCATACACAGTTCTACTGAACTGATCCAAAGTATGTCAGTGTAATTTCTCTTTTACAGCAAGAATAGAAACTGACAGAAAACCACCAGCTACAAACAGGCTTCACAATCAGCCACCTTCATAGCTTTCATTCACACTGAATGATGTCAGTTACACACAACTGTCTGTATTATACAACTATTGTGCAGCTATGTAGTGTTTCCTGCTGTTTTTTGAACTAAAATCAATGTGTGTTAGTCAGAGCTGTCAACATCTTTGTCTAAAAATAAGTTTTATTGTAAATAATTAGGATATATAATTTAAACTAAACATAAAATGGAATTTGTAACATACAAGATGAGTTTTATAGTTACTTCATGTATCACTTGATACACTGAGATATTAAGTTCCCAACTTCTACAAAAGGGCATTTTGACCAACAAAATTATTTTAAAATCAACTGCATACAATGACATTTAGGGCCGACTATATAAAACAAGCTGAGCCTTATTAGAAGAAAATGCTTGAGACTAGAACAGGGAGGTTTCTGAATGGATCTGTGTTGATGTATTCATAATTTTAATTCAATCATCCCAGAGTGTGGAAATTTCAAGGAAATCTGTACAGTCTTAAACCTAATTTACAAAGAAATGATGAATAAGGAGAGTATTTTGATGTTTATGAATTGCAGCAATTCACAACCTGAATCAAAATGGGAACTGAAAATTAATTCATCTTAAAGTCAGTCTGGATACTCTTTGTGTGGATTTGGTGCAATGGCTACTCTTTATATTTAAACACACCTTTACACTGATTTTTTAATTCAGCAAAAACAACATATGGCTTGCACCATCCTGTTGTTTTTCTTGCCTGAAAGTAGGGAGGACTCGTCTCAGTTCAAAGTTCTCAGAGGGCCGGGTTTCACTTTGACTGGCTGCCTGGCTCTCATGCAACTTTACATCTCTCATTTCCAGTCATCTCGAGAAAAATTCACGTGTGGGGGGGTCGGGGGGTGTGCGCAAGTTAAATGAGAATAGATGCATCTTTGTATAAACTGTATTTAAGTATGTGTACTGTGAGCATTTGTACTGCAATAAGTAACAGTAATTTAGAGCACTGTCTAATATAAACTGAGCATTAAGGTAAAATGCATCCACTAAACCTCAAGTATGTCTGCCTAAGTGTGTTTTTAGGGTTGTAAATAAATAAATAAAACTTGTGCCGTTTGAAACAAATACTGAGAGTTTCTGTAAATGTACACCATTGTGTGCAGGTGTGTGTACCTTAGTGAGGTAGTCATGTATGTTGAGTGTGGCCAGCTTGGTGAGGTGTCCGTTGAGACCCAAGGCCATAAGGAAGCCTGCATATTCATTAGCCAGCTCAGGGCTCTTGGGCTTGTTGTAGGCTATCCAGGCTGAGTCCACCTAAAAAAAGCCACAAAGTTTGCAATGCAAACATGAACAACTGGGACCAGAGGTTTAAAGAACTTGTGGATGCCCTAAATACATTTCTTTGGATTCAGTTTTCTTGTATACATGTAAAAAAAAAAAAAAAAAATCATCCTTAAGGTGATTTGGGAAAAATGTTACAGTGTCAGTAAAAACATTAGGTTTTATTATGAGGACTATGAGTATACATAGCACATGTGATAGAAATCAAGCCAGGTAGACAACAACAAAAAGTGGGCAAACAGCTGCATGTATTTAAAACTGTAAGGCCTGATGAGGAGGTAGTGAAGCTGTTGTTTCAGACAGACCTGTGAAGCAGGGGCTATTTTGAGTCCTGCAGCTACGCCGTTGTGGAAGCTGGGCCAGCTGGTCATGTTGGGAGGAACATCAATGTTCCCGCTGTTCAGATCTACCATAGTGTTCCGAGGAGGGGCTCGGCCTGGGTAGAATCACAGAAATACAGGAATAAATAGACAATTCAAAAAATCCTGAGTTTGTCCAGTTGAAACAAAAACAGGTATGCAGACTATATACACAAAGAATGTCTTTGTGACTGTCCAGCTGTGCAATAGGGTGGCAAGAATCTTTCCTACCCGGTTTGTTAATGATTTTGTGGTCTAATTCCCTCTGGAGCAGAGGTTAAAACCTCTTCTTGCTTTGTGCTTCATGACCAACAAAATACACTCCGTTATATTTCTTTTAAGTTGTCAATTCCCTGATATCTCAGGTGCCCAGAGGTATAAAGTATTCTATATATTTAATGGCCCTAGCCAATGCATAAACAAGGGTGGTCATGTGTATATTTTAACATTATCATGTTACCTGTCAGGTTGAGTTTTGGAACAGGTAAAGGTTCAGTTGGTACAGGGTGATAGGAGAAGAGAGTGAAGAGGCCTCGGCCAACTGGAAGAGCCATGGTCCTCTGACACAACTGCAAGAGTCTGGGGAAGATACAAAGACGTGGACAAAAAGAGAGCAGGAAATTAAAACTACGGAAACATTACAGACCCCTTGTCAGAATAATCTATATAATTGACAGGAGGTGTAGTCCACCCTTGATTACAGCAGGTATCCCAATGATTTCTCCTAAAATAGCGTCAAGGAGAGGACAGAGCTCGAGACAAACAAAAGAGAGAGACAAACAAAAGATGTACACAGTGAAAAAAATAGCCAGCAAAAGAACAGTTTTGAAAGACAGAATGACTTGAAATGGTACAAAAAAGACACAAATCTCAAAGAAAAGAAGAAAGTCACCAAAGGACAGAAAAATATACTAAATATACAAGTCCATTCGCAGTGTTGTTATCTGTTAGCATCTATATCTCAAGACCAAAGGCAGTAAGGACATACACATCACATTATACTCACTTGTTCTCTTTCTCCTCTATGTACTCGTGGTCAGACACCTCTGGTAACTGGACAACACTGACCCGGACCGGCCTGGAGCTCTGCAGGAGCCTCCTAACCTCCTGGACCCTCAGATCCTGACTCCAGATCAGCCCTGTGACCTGGAGGAGAACAATTTTCACTCAAGAAACCCCCACATCAGGCCTTGTTTAAATAACTAATAATGCTTACTGCGTCTGCGTCTTACCTCTTGAATAATGTCCGACATCCCATCTTCTTCCTCATCTGCCTCTGTGGTTGTAGGAGGCTCCAAGGACAGACCAGAACCTACAGACTGGAGACACAATTTATTCCAAAGACATTCATTTGAGGGAGAAAATGGCAAAATATATAACTGGTATGAAGGCAAATAATTTTTTGGTTCCTATTATAATTGCAGGTTAACAGGTTTCATACTTTTTCATATTTTTAATTTTTAAACGTGGAATCCTCAGTTAATTGCACACTAATGTCGTTATTAAGTGAGTGATCTTTTTGTATACATTTTTAAAAACCACTGTTTAAAGACGATTTAATGCAAAAAAAGGAAGAGTGGAAAACCTGCAGGCAATTTGACAAATTTTATAATGTTTGTGCTCACAAATGTTGTGACTGCAAATACCTTGAGGAACAAGGTTTAAAGTGAAAACCTTCATTAGGGCTCGGCCACATAAACTTTGAGTGAGTTTTTGAGGCGGTTGACATGAAACAGTGATTGTACCACTCACGGCTTTGCTCTTGGCCAGGGTCATCTTGTGGGCTTGTTTGGTCAGATCCTGTCGCCCAATCAGCAGACAGACCTCCTCTAACCAATCAGAGCATGGCTGCTCACGGCAGCGGTAGATGGCCTCTCTGATGGGCAATGCCACCCCGAAGGGGACAGACTCCAGGTCCTTCAGGGTGAAACCTAAACCAGTGATAAGAGAGTTATGTACCAAAACACCAAGACAAATTCAAACAATAAGCCATCCTAATCCTAATTCTTTTTCCTAATTTCCTTTGAACTGAAATTGAAATTGAAAAATGTTTGATATAAGGTAGGAAAGCAAGAACTGTTTCAAAAACTCCTCCAAAAATAAAAAAAAGAATGCAGTCCTTTTGGTCACATGTTTACATTGGTGGGTTAAACTCCACTTTTTGTTGTTGTACCTGGACATGTTGCTAATCAGTATATGTTACGTTATGTATATATCAAATCACTGATATAAATTCAAATGTTTTACTGTGTACATAATGGTAAAATGGCATTAACTCTGCCTTACAAACACTCCAGACATGTAGCCTGGCAGTGAGAGAGCCAGTTCAGAGACTGTGGTATCACTGGACAGGTGTTAATGTGTAAATTTGCATTAATGTGAACCAGTACAATGCTGAAAAAAGGATATGGTTCCAGCTTTGTATAGATTAAAAAAAAAAAAAACACCTGCTAGTCTTACCCTCTGAGGTGAGCCACACCACCAGCTGCTCAGCCAGGCTCCCACTAGAGACCTTCACACTGCTCTGTCTAGAATAGAACACATAAATATGATGAATGACTACTGACAATAAAAATCTAAAGAAAAGCAAAATGATTGATCAACATTTTTAATAATAACTTTTCAAAATTAACTATGCTTGTTCAAGAATAGTGGCAATAAAAATATTTTTAATCAATTTAAAAAGTCCCCTGTGGAGTATCTGACCTGTAGTAGCACAGTTTTTTATGAGTGGCTCCTAAATTTGTTTGTCTCATGCTTGAGGGCTCATGTATACAACATGATACATATTCCTGCCAATTTTTCCACACTATTTCACTCATCTACAGTTAGCGATAATGGACCAAGAAAACCCAGAAATGTGCCACCAAAGGCAATGAAGAAGACTGCTGGCTAGTACCTTAACAACAGTATAATCAATACAGGTTTCAAAAGGTAAAAAAGTAAACTCTGTAAAAAATATTTAATGTATATATATATATATATATATACACACACACATACATATATATATATACATACATACATACATACATACATACATATATAAAAGAATTCTATATCATAATTCTTCTGAGAGCTAAATTACCTTCTGTAGTGTGGCTCACTGGTACGGGACTTCTGGCCTGAGAAAACAGAGGATGAAGAGGAGAAAAAGAGGTGAGAGGAGGACAGCAGGGGAAAAAGGTCAACGGGTTGATTCATTTGTTCTCCTGTCTCCATGTCAAATCAGGCTCATCGCATTTACACACTTGAAGGAAACAACTCTTGAGTGCGTTAAAGCATTTTCAAACCTACATTGAATTGTTGCTAAAAATTTGTCACTAAAAAGAATGGGCACTTCAGTTACAGGTTAAATTAAGGTGACATTTTGTTCCAGATGAGTGGAGGACTGCATTTATGTGGGATGACGTGTGTTGTTTGGTTTGGTATTGTCACTGAAAAATGTCAACATACAGCTGGGAAAAAAGCAGTCCCTCTGGATTCTCTCACACTGCCCACAAAGTCAATGACCAATTCTGTGTCAGTGCAAAAGGGGTTGACCAAATACCTCCAGCAACTGCTGTCACAACAGTATACCTTTTTTTTGGGAGCAAAAACAAAGAGAAAGTCAAGTGACGTGCAAACCTGCGTCACTACAAACCATCTTTCTTTGCGCGTTATTGGGCCCTGAAGCAGAGAGCTATGGGACTGGCATGTAATAAGGGCTAGTTGTCAATAAATGTTCACGTGCACACAAACAATGAAAGGGTTCTATCAGAAACACACACACTCCCTGGATGCAATCAAAAAGAAAAACACAATGGTGTTTGGAGCGAGTCACAAAAACACACACCTGCAGAGACCTTGGCCAGGTACTTTGATATATCTGTCGAAGTAGCATTTTCATCTCCAGTGATGTAGAGTGCATAACTCTGAGGAAAAAGAAATACAGACACAAAGAGAAAGGAGACAGACAAATATAAACACTAGAGAGCAAAAAGTAGAATAGGCATCACTTATGACATGAGCGTTACATCAGTAAGATTTTTGGAACTACATTAAAATTTCAAGTGTGACATTTTAGAAAGAAATACGTCAATGAAAGCAGAGATTTCCGCACACTTAGTTCTATGCAGTTATTCACTTTAATGTGAGCTTTCACTCTATCCGACCTTCCTCAGAGCATGCACAACTAACAATGGACAGGCAGGCCAACAAAACCAATCCCACTCAAATCATTAGAAGCATGCAGCACACCCGTCACTGAATTTTCCCAGTAACATGTCCTTATAACTGTTGAATTCTTCCACAAAACAAATACGTCCTGCCATAGTGAAGGGAGCTGAGCAATTTGACGATGTTGCTCTGTTTTTCAGTTTGAATGTAGGGCTGCACAATTATGGCCAAAATGATAATCACGATTATTTTTTTTATCAATATTGTGATCATGATGACTTATCATGATTATTAATTAATTTTAGGATAATTTTATTTTAATCTGAATATTTTTTTATTGAATTTTTACATTTAAAATAAAAACAAACAAACACTGCTTTCACTTCCATGGTGTGCTACATTCCTGCTAATGGTCCCTGGACCAATGATTATTTCTACGGAATAGTTAGGATAATTTGACGTTCAAGTTTGTTAAGATGTTTTAACATTATTATCTGCTGTGTCTCTAATCTGTCTGTCTGTCCATCTGTCTCCTAGTCATCACTGTTTCCCTCATTCTTCAGAGAAACAACGGCAGCTGGAAACAAGACTTTAAGTGCTCTTATTTCCACACACATGCATGTACACATCTCCAGCCTTGCCATTTCGTAATTGCTCTTTATGTTCAGAAAAAGAATCAACGACAGGCTACGCAAATAGATTATCTAACTGTCTCCATTGAACCTGAACTCTTTACACTCAATATCTCTCGCTCACACTCATCAGAAAGCCTGGAAACAGGTGGAAAATCAAGTTTAAAAATAGTAAATAACACACTGTTAAGACATCAACCAGACCCTCTAAACACTATAAGTTTTGACATATCAAAGCTGCTCTAATAAAAGTCAAAGTCTATGATTTCAGCAACAGGTCCTCACACATTTTAATGTTTGACAGATATAAATATATACCGATTGTGCAAGGTCCCAGTTCGGGCTTCTTTGTGTGATTTGGGTGAAGTCGAAAGATAGGTCCCATTTTCTAATGTAGTGTAAAAAATGATGGTGATTTAAGATCGTCTAAGCTATTTTTCCATGACATGGCTCGAAAAAACCCTGAAATATCGTGGTGTATAGAAGATCAAATGTGTGATTTAAGTTTTATTTTTATAAATTAAGTAATTAAGGTCCGAAGATTTGATTGTCTATTTTTGGGCTCATTATTATTATCATTATTGTTAATATTGTTATTACTATTAATACATTTTTGGCCAGAGAAATACATCTGAAATACTTTACTCATTGATTACCATCACTTGCTGTATATGTTTTACAAAATTTTGTGATCACTTTTCCTCAATTAATTAGTAATTAATATCTTTACATTTTCACACTAGTATTTCTCAAGTTACAGCAGCTGGAAAGTTGTGTTCTCTCTTTTTGTCCTCCTGTGTGTAAATGATAACTAATTATATTTGCAAGAAGCAGGTACCACCCTATACAGAGGCTAGACTGTTCTTTCATTATATACTTCAAAATAAATTCTGACTGTTCCAAGTTCAGGGACCTTTGTGTTCCCACTTGTTTCTACATGTGACTTCTGTCTGCATACATTGTTAACTATAAAGATAAACAAAAAAGTATAAAAGTATAAAATAAAGCTTTGGCTGTACCAGAACCAGCAGCCTGGTCCTCTGACAGATGCCGGGCAGGTAGGGGAAGGGCGGCATCTCCTCCCCTCTCAGACAGCTACTGAGCCAGCTGAGCACACAGGGAGGCTCTGCCCTCAGGAAGGACAGACGCTGCATTTGAGCAAAAAGGGCTGAAGAGGGAGAGAAAAAAAGATGGTGAGGACACAGAAGGACAAAAGGAGAGAAAAGGGAAGGAGAGGGATGACAGGGCACATAAGGAACGTACAAATTTGGGGTTTAAATAGACACAAAGGGGTATGGAGGTTGGAAAAGGGAGCTAACATGATATTGATTTTGAAGACCAGGAAGGAAAGAAGGAAGGAATGGGGCAAAGGAGGAAGGAGATGATAGAGGGAGCCAATAAATGAGTTAATGATTTATTATTTCATGTCATGTTTATGTCATTTCATCCCTCCCCAGCACACACAGACAATTGCTTTAAAATGTAACTACTATGAAACAAACAGAATATATTCTAATCAAAAATATTTATCGAATCAGGGCTTTGTTAGCGCTAACGCTGCTCTCTCTCCGTTCACACTGTAGCTCGCTCAACCACTGCTGCCGTCTGTCTCTTTCTGTCTACATCATTGAGCTGGAGAGTAGCTTTGAACTAACAAATCCTGGAATTAAGGTTCAAGTATAATAGAATCATCTTCCCCTTCCAAGCGAACACTTTTGTCACTCTCTCTGTTTGCACTGTCAGTGTGGGTTGAGGGAGGCAAGGACATCAGCACTGTAGCCTACATCAGTGTTTTTTTGGCCAGCTGAGTGGGAGTTTACATTTTAAAAACCCAGAAAAGAACATGGATGGCCTCAGCATTTAAGAATCGTATTATGAAAGACCCCAGACATACAAAAGAAACACTGTGTACTGTAGAGCTGGCCTTTATCAGCTGCAGACCATCCTACCCTCTCTAATTGGCCACAACATGTCTCGTCTGTTTCCTGATTTGATACCATGATTAGACAATCAAAGGAGTCTTACTCTGGTCTATGAGGCAGCTCTCATTGAAGCCACTAATTAATGAAGGGTAATCTCTCCAGTACAGATCCACATACTCTTCCAACTGGAGGTCCCTGCAAAAAAAATAAAAAATTATATATTAACATTCTTGTATAGCAGGAAGAAGCAGAAGACTGTTAGAGGGTGGATTTTTTTTAGTTTAACTCCACTATAGTGAAGATCAAGACAGCGTATCTAATTTTCTGATCACTGAGTTATTAAGTCAACCTTGTACCAGATCTTTCTTGATGCCTATCTCTGCACAACTGGACACTAAATTGCTGCAGGACATTGAATCAAATCTAAAAATGGCAATTAAACATACACTCTGAATAAGGAAGAGCCGTGAGTCATTACCATTCTGCTTAAAATCAGATAATCAATTGTTTTTAATCCGAGTGCCAAGCACCAACTCTCTCTGTGTAAATAGTTAATGAGCATAGTTATCCAACTTTGTAAAACTTATGCAAGAACTCTGTAAAAAAAAACCAAAAAAACCTGTATGCCTGTAAAATCAATCATTAATCTAAAACCTTTATTTGTTCTGCTTTCAGCCTTCTTAATTCCGTTTTTTGTCTATGCTTTTAACCTGCTGTACAGCCTCATTACCTTGTGTATATTTTTTTTTAGATATATTTATTATTAGTATGTATTAGCATTTTCACATTTTTAAGCTTGGATTGGTTTTAGTTTTGCCATTAACAGTGTTTTTGTCTTTTCTTATCTACTGTGAAGTGCTGCATACAGTGATGAGAGGGATACATTAAGTTGTTCTAAATTTAATGTTAAAAAAAAAATTATGACAGGAAATGTATTTTTCTTACTGTATGAAAATGAATAATATTTTTTAAACAATTTAACCCTTATAGAGTATTTTGAACATAGATTACAAACTATATAGTACAGTGTTAAATCAGCATCTTCTGGGAACATAAATGTGTCTTAAATCAATGCATAATAGAAGTGTAGGTAGTGAAGATGTCCAATCACTGTTGTGGAATCCAGTCCTCTATAGATGGACTATCATTTACAGAAATTTCCTGCACCAGAAATTGATTTGGATAAATATCAAAGTGAGGCTGCAAACAGAAGCTTGGACACGTGCTACGCAAATCCTTTCAATTGGATTTCTCTACATATACTTTACATTTCTCTCTCTCTTTTTTTTAAACCTGTTACATGAGATTCATTCTTTAAATACCTTACCACAAAATGGTAAATTAAGGGATTGAAACCAATTTCTTCTTAAAATCATTTAGATAAATGTATTAAAAAATATAACTGCTACACAAAAGTACTTTATACAATAATTAGGTTCATCATTTTAGCCTTAACCAGTTAGCCTGAAAAAAAAAAATCTGCACCATACTCCACAACAGCACACATAGTAACAACACAAGCCAATTACTTTTAAGAGTGCTTAACCCTCCCACTCCTCCTATTCTGTTATTGTCATTGTCACCAATCACAGCGGTCACTTGACAACCTGTTGAAGTTTGTTGCTCAGTACGAATCACTTTAGAGCTCTGATTACACACAAGCTTTCACTGAAAACAACAAAATGTTTTTCTTCTCATATTGAGATCAATCAAAAACACATTTTTCCTCTTGTTTGTAGTGCTATTTATCCACCTAGATTGTTTTGGTGCGAGTTGTTGGGTTGTGGAGAAATCAGCTGTAGAGATGTCTGCCTTCTCTCCAATATAATGGAGCTAGATGGCGCTTCGCTTGTGGTGCTCAGAGCATAAAAAAATACATTTGAAAATTTAAACAGCAATGTCTCTTTCCAGAAATCATGACCCTGTTACTCCACAGACCTTTTAGTGAGCAGTTTCATCGAGGAACCATTTTCTTTTTATCATCATGCAGGTGGAAGGCGTGCATCTACTTATGAACGAGAGGCTCATGCCTATGATAGGGCGGGAGGTAAACATTTATGGCATCCTCCTCGACTGAGCTGTAACGCTAGCTACCTTAGTTGGTTTAGTTAGCCATCTAGTGCCATTTAGTTGCTTTGTATTTGAGAGAAGGCAGACATTTCTACAGCATTAAGCAACTTACATCAAACCAATCTAGATGGATAAATAGCATTACAGTTAAGAGGAAAATATGTATTTTGATTTTGGGGCAAACTGTCCCTTTAAATGTAGTTGGATAAAGAAAGCAGACATGTCTCTCCTCTGTTCTGTAACCTTCATGTATTAAAGCAACAGTTTTGGCTTTTTCTAGTGTTTCAAACCATAAAGACAGGTAGTGGTTACCTGGCCAGCTGTTGCAGCAGACAGACCAGTGATGTGGCTCTTGCTCTCTGCAGCTCATTTAGTTGCAGCTCCTGATAGAGTAGATGGAGAACGTAGAAAAGAGCAGGAATGTGAGGGAAGAGCGGAGCTGAACTGTCCAACTTCAGAGATGGACTAGAGGAAGTGGACGCCTAGAACAATGGAAGAAAAAAAAATTTAAATAGTAAAGTTACATGGCAAAGAATAGTGTGCATACAGTAAGATATTGTCATTGTATGATGTAGCAGTAAATCTACACTAAACTGACCATCTGTATATATATGCAACAAAATCAAGAAGACTACGAGTAGTACTAGTTTAACTAAGACATCCATTCATGGTGCTTTAATACTGACTTTTATTTAACTTTGTTAGATATATAAAATTTGACATATTTACAACATTATTTCATATAAGAAACTGACATTCTGGAATTGTTGATGTACAAGTTTGGTCAATTCTTACAGTAGTTTTGATCTTATTACTTGGAATTTTAACAATTTATCCCTAATTTTCTTAACAATGCAGCATAAATACAGTCAGCAGCAAGTTCATTAGGTACATATAGCTAAAATGAATGCAGTCTAATACAACAGTCCTGCAATAAATCCAGCCTTCATGAAGTTTATAATGTTTGCAACTAGAAAGATGCCTCTAAATCTCCACAACATAAAATCTTGTTCTAAAAAAAAGACCATCATACACATCATGGTATGAGCCAAACAAACTAAATCAATACAACATGCATTATATCAGTCCACTCAGAGTGAGTTACTTACCAAGGGCAGGCCTTCAGTGTTGACAACATTGTTGGAGCCACTGGAGTCCACTGGACCACAGACAGGCTGAGAATTTATCTGACGGTGGTAATTAGATGCCAACAAGTAATCCCAGTCCTTCAGAGAGAGGAGACAGAGATAAAAGTCAGTAAAGATGCAGGCTCTCTTCCCAGTTAATGTTTTAGGTATACAGCATATAATTACATAAATAAAAAGGGTTGCGCACAACATGATCTTCAAGACTTACCTCTGCATTCTTAACGGATAAAAATGCAGAGTGTGTTAGGGGAATATGAATGAGGAGCATTCAGAATGGAAAAAGAGATGCAATTAATCCCATCTAGGCCTACAGTAAGTATATAATAAAATAATATACAGTAAATATACAGTATATACAATGTATTTTATGTTGATTTGTCTATTAATTGTCAGCAAATCCATCACAACATCTGGGAAGCATGGGCACACACGCACGCACGCACGCACACACACCAAAGCCTAAGCTTCCAGCTGATTTACATTTGACAGTCATGTTTTGCATTTAGGACTGTAGGACAGACTACAGGTTATTTTCTCCATTATGTCACGCAATTATTTCAGAGACATGTTAAAACAGTCCCTGGGTTTGTCTATAAAGCTGGGCTTTCCCTGTGTCCAAAATTTAAGGTTGCATTTCTTTCCAACCCATAGACATTTATGGAGGGTAAATTACTTTTATAACTGGCTTTCCATGCCACAAACAATACAACTTTCGTTTTAGTGTCTGTAGAAATGTTTTATTTTCAATTGTATAGCTATGTTAAATGTTTCCGTCTCCCTTTATACCTTAGGGAACTGCCACAACAACAAAATGTGCTGTTGGCATTATTATTTCTTTAAAACCTAGCAACACATACAAGCAACAATAAACTTTTAACTAGCTATCTACTACTATCACTATTAAACATCTGCAAAAATTTACCTTGATGCTATAATAAAAAAAACTTTTAAATTGTATTATCATGTATCTAGATATAGTAGTTGTAAAATAGTAGTAGTAAAATGAAGGAATCAAGAATATTTCCTGACTATTTTCCTAGTCTGGAACTTAGTATTGAAATGTAATTATTTTCCCAAAGGCTTTACAGTGTTTCCCATTAATTACCAAGACTGTGGCTGCCCACCATAGTCTAACTTGCCCTGCCATAGTCTCATAATAAGATTAAAGATTTCGTCATTGCTTCAGGAAAGCATCTCGCACTCTCAGTCAGTGAGACCCCTGCCCTTTGCTGTACGCACTCACACACTCTCTCACACACAATCACATTCTGAGTGGAGGGCCCCCACCTCCCCTTCCTATCAAAGTGGGTGTCAATGTTTATAACTTCAATGAGGGGGTGAAGCGAAACTTTCTGAGTATGGATACCCTTAGATAGTTTCATGAAATCCTGTGGGAAACACTGCTTTATCTTTAGAAAGGGTTCTGTCACTTTTAAAGTATTTATCTCGATTTGACACAATCTAGTAATAAAGCATTCCCTTTTAATTGCATTTGTTCCAAATGCAATGCTGTGCAGTCCATTATCCCCCATAAACGTGTAATCCTTCAGAGATTGCAGGTCTACAGCTTATTTTGACTGGACAAAGATGTCAGCATCACAACAGATGAGACATTTGTCACACACCTCATCAGAGCCTCCGTCAGAGGGACGAGCCTTCTTGGCTGCAATCACCGGAGAGAGAGGCACTTCAAAATGCAGCTGGAGAAAGAGGAGGGGGGAGAAGGACAGAGAGCAAGATCAAGACAGAATTAGTGAAGGTAAAATAAGGTTTTGCAGGTCGAGAATCAGGGTTGTCATTCATTACAGATTCACCTGTCGATTATTTTCATGATTAATCGATTCATTGTTTAGTCTATAAAATGTCAAATGTCTATGAAATGATTAAACGACTAATCGTGGCAGCTCTATTTAGAATAGAAAAGTCTTCTATAGCTGACTCACAGTTCGCGTCCAAGTGAGGCGCTCAGTGTTGTAGCCCATCAGTGTCATGAAACAGGTGACAAACAGGTTCCACTCTGCATGAGCACTGGGACCACCGGGGGCGTTGTAGATGTTATACCACTTCACCAAAACCTGCATAATAACGTGAAAAGAATTTATTAACTGTGCCAACTTGAAATGAAATGCAATGTTTATCCATTATATGAAATCTATTCTAGCAAAGGGACATTTTTGTATCATTTTAGATCTATTTTAGTTTGAAAATCAACCAAAATAGTGACACAAATTAACATGATGGTTAAAGTTTATGGCAGACATCTGGTTGTATTTTTTACATTTTTTGCAGTGTTTCCTTCAAGAATAACCATCAATTCCACAAACCTTCATGGCAGCTTCTTTGGGCAGGATGAAACGAATCGCCTGAAGGCATTTCCTCACTGGAATAAAGGAAAAAAGGGACAGAAGACATTTTACAAAAGTTGTAATTTCTTTGCAATTAACAAGGTAATTGACATTTTTATTGACTTCTTTCAAGAGTTGGGTGATAAATTCAATCTGGGATAAAAGGTAAATTTTATTAAACAAAGACCCAGGTGACTTATTCTTATTTAAAAAGCACTACAATGGGGCACCCTGAATGGCCTGGGCGTTTAAGACGTTGACCATGAACTGCAACAACCCTGGTTTTAGTCCTGCCAGGGTCCTTTGTTTTTGTCATTCCCCATTCTTCTCTCCCCTCATTTCTTGTTGTCTCTTTACTATTGACTTTCCAATAAGAAAAATAATGTATTCAAAAAAATACCCTCATATTAACATATTGTGCTTGCAGTCATCTTGTAGTTTTTACATCATGTTTCATGTTTTTTGAAAGGACAGATTTGGTACAAAATTATTCATATGAAAAATGTTTTGAAGTACTACATTCAGTATTTCCCAGTACTTCTCCCAGTTCCTGTTAAGAATACATGTGGTAACACAGGATTTTTAATGTGTGTTTGTTTAACTATATACACCTGTGTGTTCACATACTGGAGAATATCGTCTGTATTGAAACAAAGATGCCTTCTCCAAACCTCATGAACAACACCACACAACTCTCATGACTTCTTTGACAATTTCAATCTTAAAATGTTTTTAGAGTACCGGCTAATTTTTGAACTATAATTTCTAATTCTAAGATCACAGGAAAATATTATCCAACCTCAACCAGCCTCAACACATTGGCAGTTTTGAGTTATTTAAAGAAAACAGATGCACATATATTCTGATCCCGCTAGGACCCAGTCTAGTCCAGAGGTTAAAGATTCGCCAGAAGGTTGTTGGTTTTAATCACTGGACGAGCAAAGAAAAACTCAGACCAGTTATCTGAGTTAAGTTATTTCCAACAAATGTATAAATGCTGGACCAGAAAATTTTAAGAGAAAAGCATAACGCTCACTAAACTTTTGTGCTTACACTATCAGCCTTTGATGAACAGAACATTAAAATCTAAATGAATTCATTTCAACTGAATTGTTTAATGCCCATCCTGTCGCGACAATTTTTGGCCTCTTCTTCTTAACATCAGAAAAAGAAAACGGAAATTAAAAGAGAGCCGCCACTACAACGGTAATTAGTGTTCCTGTGTCTCTTAACAACTCTGACCAATAACATTCCTAATCAACATTACCAGGCCATCTTAATTGGACATCCAGAGTGAGAAAGGTCAGGGGAGAGGTGGATAAATGCCATTTCATTAGAGGGAGAAAGCCTCGTCTGTAGGATCGATTACTAAATAATGGGGAGCAACACATGGCAGAGATATAAGAGTAGAGATACACAAGGCAGACAGTGACATACACACACCTTAGGGATGCTGAGAGCTTTTAAGAAAAAAACTAATCAAGCTTTAAGAAAAGCTAGAGGAGATTAAGAAACTTGCAGATTCATGGTCAGAGCAGATTGTTGAGGTCTGAACAGACCCAGTGACCCTTTAGTTGTAAATACCGCTAGACCTCTGCTTTAATTGGCTTAAAAATATAATATATTGTGAGTATAATGCATATCAATTATTTCTAAGTACTTGGTCATCAGCTAGGTTTTGCTAAGGAGACATAAAACCAGATTGAAACTAAAGCTTTTGGGTCAGCGACTGCAGTGACAAGTCATTTTTAGGAATTTCTAGCTGCCCATTTCACCAGCAGAATGGACTACCACAGAAAACTGCACCTGCAATCAAAATGTTAAACTGGCAATAGACAACGCTTTTGCTTTAACTTTTCATTATGAAGTAAATATATATATACAGTATATTGCACAGTGTAATGGCTCAAGAAAAATGAGACCATCTGCATTTAGATTGATTCCCGATAAGCTTCACTTTTACTATGCTATTCATGCTGTCACCAGCTAAGATTATTCATGGAAAAATTAAGGTTCGATTTACAAGACCTAGGTAGCCCGTCAGCCATTGCGAAACCCAAGCAGGAAGAGGCATTGTTCTCCCTGGTCGCTATACCCAGATAATAGTGGAACAAATGGAATAACTCTACCCTACAAAAGAACAAGAACCCCGCTGATGGAGAAGGCAAAGAAGGCGAAGAAGGGGAGTAAGAGAAACTGAGGTAAAACAAGAGCGAACAGATGGGCAATGGAAAGAGATCTGGCATGTGTCTAAATCTGTTTCCCCATCAATATGTTCCCCCTTATCACAGGAACCTGAGAGAGCTCTTTGTACTAGATCAGTAAGTAACAAAACCCGCCTACTTATTAATGCAAATGGCCCTGCCTTTATCATAGCACTGAGACCAGTTTCTATGCCCAATTGAAATTCTTACGGTTGCTTTTGCTTAGGACAGTGGCCAGGCTGTTAGAAGTAGCCATGTTGCTAATGCCGCCTTTGTGACCGTGGTGCCAGCAATAATACTACATGGACATGCTAGGGGGGAAGTTGTGTATTTCCACTTTAAGTATGAAAGAACAAGAAGAATTTACAAAGCTACATTCTGAATCAAAAAAACTTTGACCGACAGATACCTTCCTCGACAAGACAGCTCGTGTTTTAAACAACATGTCATGTAATCAAATAATCCAACAGCACTTGGTTGTGTAGAAAACATTTAGCTTGTGTTTAATGGGGATTGACAAATGCATTTTGTTGAATGCTTGACAATGTATTTTGACAAGGTGGTGAAAACTATTTTAGTGAAAACTAAAATATTTTTGCAAATCTTTTTAATATATCCTAAAAATGGTAAACCTTATTGGAATCTTGGAATATTTTTAACTAGTCAGTGTGAACAATGTCAGTAAATTCTTAACAAAGCAGAAAAAGTTGGAATCAGCATGTCCCACATTAGTCAAATGACTGTTAGCATTAATTGCTTTTTTAAAAATCCCCCAAAAATGAATTTTATTGGCCTGCTGAAGAATTTTAATTGCTTGGCTGCAAAAGAATGGTCTTAAAAAGTTGAGTGGAAACACTGCACTGATTTGTGGACCAACTTAAACATCAAGTTTGTGGACCTCAGAACAAATAATTAGGCACAGTGTATGCATATGGTTACAGAATAATAGAAGACATTGATTTTTTGCTCTATTTTCAGACCTAGAAATAGGGTTGGGAGATATGATGGTATACACTGTCTCAGCTATATATTCAGAGCAGTACGTACAGTGCTGTGAAAAAGTATTTGTCCCCCTTCCGATTTCTTCTATTTTTGCTTATTTGTCACATTTAAATGTTTCAGATCCTCCAACTAATTCTAATATAAGGTAAAGACAACATGAGTAAACACAAAATACAGTTTTTAAATGATCATTCCATTTAT
>JBBPCS010000573.1:4529750-4544624 GCA_037974645.1 Hollardia meadi | reverse complement strand
CCCTTCATTAAGGGTGGTGCCCCGAGGTGATCTAATGTAAATTAGATCCTATTTATTAATATAATTATTAATTATTTTTGATAATTATTAATTATTTCTGATAGCCAAATTTAATCTATTAGTTGTCACCTTGTGTCCCAACAATACAAACACTGAGCTACAAAGTTCATCCTTGACCTTAGAAGCACACCAGTTTATAAAACAAACTCACTTCAGATTCCATTTAGTAGCTGTTCTTGTAAAAAAAAAACAAAAAAAACAATGTAACCTGTAATTCTGAGAATGTCTGATCTGACTAAAATCCAATATAATACGAACTGAATTGATTTAGCTAATTTGGTTTCACTCAACAAACCGCATTAAATACAACACAACAAAAGAAGCTAATTTAGGCTATTCATATATGTTACTACCAGGATAGCTGTGTGGTCAACCATCTCATGATAACATGAGAACAAATTCCCAAGTCAGGAAAACGGGAGTTTTTTATGCTCTTCCCATTGTACTGATATTGTATAAATGTAAACGTAAACCACTGAGCTTTAGAAAGCTTTAAACAGAGCCAGACTAGCTGCCACTGCTTCCAGGTTTTATGCTAAGCTAGGCTAACCACAGACTGATTTAGCTCCATGCTCAACTTGACATGAGGTTGACATCAATCTTCTCAGCTCACTTAAAAGAAAGCAAATAATCATATTTCCCGAGATGGGCAATTATTCTCTGGACTCGGATGACAGTTTTCTAAGGTAGCAAATACAAAATTACCATAGTCTTAGTTTCACTTGCCCAAACTTGTTTGATAGCTAAAACAGTGAAAAATGGCATGTAGTCCAGTAAATGCTATCATCTAGTTCACTGGGGAGGAAGTACTGTACACATGATTTGTATTGTAAACATGTCATTTGCATTACAGCATTAATGGTGCTCATTTCCCAAATTCCATCCGGCCGTGTTCACCTCTTGTCTCCACTTTCAGCTCTGAATGCAGCCGGTCTCCTGCTGCAATAAACCAGGTTTAGCCATCAGGAGAGTTTAGCTGTAATTTGTCAGACTAATCTCCTCTTGTTGTGGATGGAAATCCATCACCAAACCCAACTGGGTCCACTGTGAGCCAGAAGGAAGTGTCTTCTCACATGGGAGATGGAAACCTGTTTGACTCCGGCACATATGACGACATTTCACATGAGTGTAAAGTCCTGTCATTTGTCTGTGGAGTGATGTCACGATACTGTCATTTCTGCGCAAACATTGTTAGTATGATGCTCAGAGAAGTGACTCTGTAACACACAGGGTGGCATATTCAGTATTAGTCCCATAACTCTCTTTTTACTGTACCTCTTAGCTTGCATTTACAGTGGGGACAAGGTCATGTTGCATTTAAGATTCAGGATATAAACAAAATTTATTGTTGTTTTGTGCCAATGAGCTTTTGCCAATATGTTGTTCCCCTTTTTCTCTTAAAATACATACACATATTTGAATCACATTGTAATAGAGATCTTGATTCAGGTTTTAAAAAAATACTTTAAAACATCTTTGCGTGAATAATATAAATTTAGAACACCTTTGGTATACAGTATGCTCTCTGGGTGCCTTCCAATTGAATGGATAGTCCAGTTTTGAGCCGTAGCTTTAACAATAATGTTATTTTTTATGACTGTGTATCCATTTTGAAGGCATGTGGAATTGTGACATTAGCTGGTTTCTATGTACAGATGATTGGTAGCAGTTCTATTCAAGAGACTCAAAGTGGAGGACTACTATGTAAATTTTGTTTCCAAAATAATGTAATTGTTACAATTTTGGATTCCACTTGTGCAAAAGTATCTTAAGAAAAATTGACACCAGGGCAACAAGAGCAAAATGTTAACGTGTATTTACATGTGTGTGAGAGGAGCTACTTTTTAACCAAGAAACATGCAGCAGTTGAGCTAAGTAGTAATTGCAAAGACTCTGGTAAAAACAAAAAAATTAAATACAATTCTTCTAAATTGTGTTTTTTTTATTGTGAATATTAAACTCTCTGATGGACAGCAGCTGCCAATTTGGGCAGTTTTCCTATTTTGTATCAACTGTCCTACTACAAAACAAATGAATGAAATGTTTACTCCACACCGAGTCTTATTTCATTTATTCGACTGCTCTGTGCGTATATACTGTATGTTTGGAGACTATAGCCTTTTGCAAGCTCGACCTGAAAGAAATTGCCTTGTCTTGTGTCTGCCTTGGTTTCCGTCTTTCACACTCTTTCTGTCATCTATCTGTATCTTATCTCAGTATCTTTATTACATCTATCTACCTGCCACACACACACTCATAAGAGAGTGGCAGAGAGAGACCCCAGTGAGTCCCGTCAGGCTGACGGCAGTAATCTGCCATCAGAGTCGTCACTCTGTGGTTTGCTAATTGGATAATGTGGTGCAGAGGAGGCACTCAGCAAGCCAGGGGATTCCCTTCATCACACTGGCTGGTGGGAGAGTAGTGATGCAAAGTGTCTACCATCTACCATTTGCACCTAAAAGTAGATTCCACTGCAACAGCTTTGTTCTTTAAAAAGGGTTCAGACGCACATGGATGGAGAAGTCAGCCTTGAAGGCTTTCTTCCAGAATCGGTACTATTGTAACACGTTAAACGTTGTGAAAGGGTGTATTTTTAACCCAAACCACGTTTTCCTAAATGCAATCAAGTGTTTTTGTGGTGCCTAAACCCAATCAAGTGTGTGAGATGCTTAAACCTAACCAAAGTGTGAGCAAACAATAAAATAATTACTGAAAAGGGGGAAATCAGTGCCATTATCACAATATGAACCCCAGTCTCCTCGGTGCAAACCCTGGATACAACCCATTCAACCAGGAGGCTGTGCTGACTTCACATGACTTGTGACATTTTATAATACATACTTTCAGAGGAGGCTTTCTGCTAGAAAGCACTTTCTGCTAGAAAGCTCTGTGGGATTTCTATCAGAAAGCTCTATGGAAAATCTGTCAGAAAGCTCTATGGACTTTCTGTCATAGACATAGACACATAGAAGACACATAGAAAGCTGCCTGGAAGCTACCTGAAAGACAGCCTTCAAGGCTAACATTTGCAACGCGCACCAGCTGGCAGACAGGAAGAGTTCAGTGATGGCAGTGAGGCAAAGGCATGCAAGTCTAAACAGAAGTGGCCAATAATCTACAGAATACCAGTAGCAGGGAAAACAATCTGGCGAGGAGTGGATGAAATACCGGGGTTCTTATACTGCTGGAGACGAACTGATTGAGAGCAGGTGTGGTGGTTGCCCAGGTGCCAGGAGGATGAGCCGCGCCCACACAGACACATATACACATACAGACAAAAATACCAGGATGTCCCACTGCAACCAGTCGCATTTTGCAGTATGCAAACCAGCATGCTTCTTCTGGCTGTTCTGACCCACAATCCTCGGCGCAGGGGAAAATACGTCACATTGATTGAACCGCTGAGAGAGCACAGATTGACTGATAACAGAAGCTGCAATAACAGATGACAGTGCATTTAAATAAGTACTAAATTTTTTGTAACTTATGTGTATGATTAATACATTAATATACGCACTATATACAGACTGCAACTGATGTGTGAGCAAGAGGGTCACAATTTAAGGCACATTGTTATAATGAAGTAGTATTTCCCAGTTGTATACATACTGCATGCAACAGTATGTACTTTGTAAGAGCAGCTGCAGTATATACTAAAAGAAAAAAGAAACATTGTGCGATTTGGAACGCAGCTTGAGAGTCACGGCAGGAGCCGTGACAGGAACAACAGTGACAATCTGGCAAGTGACTGGGAAAAGGGGGCTGGTATTGGTATATATACTGACAGGGCGATTGTAGAATGAGACACAGGTTAGTAGGAGGATGTGGTTGTCAGGTGACTGGGATAGGTGGGCAATTCTGAAGGAATGAAGAAAAGCTTCATAGAAATGCAGGGGCCAGGGGAAGTGGGAATGTGGCTGAAGGGTGGGACAGAATGGGCAAACACAACAGAGATGCATGCTGTATATTTCTAAATACATTTTTAATTAATTGAATGAAACTACTCTTGCACACGGCAAGCTGATAGCTAGGTATTATTCCTGCATAAGAGTACTGTTTGATATCTGGGCTCCAGGATAGTATAATTACTGTACTCAGTGTACTGTACATGATGGCTACTTCAGTGGTTTTTTTTTGCACTGGTCTAGTTATAGAGAGTACAATGTTCAACTCAGCAGTACTAGTAGAGGTATCGCTGCTATTGCCACTGTCACTGTTAGGGGTAGTCAAAGTACCAATAAGAAAAAAAGAAGACATTACATTCCTGTTGTCCTCAGTCCTGCATGTCATCCTGTGTACAGCTCCGACGCAGTCAGTTACGCGTCTATAGGAACGTTTTCATCCGTACATTCCATCAACATAATAACGCTGATATTTCCTCCATCAGCTTCCTCTTCCTGCAGGGATCTGTCTCCAATCACTGCTGTCAATTAGACCAGCTCCTTCTCCCATGGACTTCTGCGTAATCTACTTTCTCTCTGGACTGATCACATTAAGGTTCATATGGTGCCATCATGGTTGAGAAGAGGGAGGAGATGGGGTGGGAGGGGGTCATCTGCTGACTGGGAGGAGATATCAAAGAACCGGGATGGCCAGAGACAAAATTTGTGATCATCAGGTACGCAACATCAAATGCAAACAGAAATTAATCATATTTTTCAAAAAATGATTGCTCCCACGGTCAAAGACCCCTTTTCCCATCATATATCTCACAATACTCAATTCACCTCCATTGTACTCTCAAAACCAAAAATCTGCTGTAATTTCTATGATTACAGTGAGCTGACCCTTTTTGGCCAGTGGTAATTGTAAAACCATATTGTCCCAGTACATTTATATCTATTGAATAAATATATTCCCTGTGTTGTGTTTTACTCTGTAAATTGTCTCCAGTAAATGCCACATCGGATTTAAAAAAAACTATAAATGAATGTCACTGATATGGTCAATACATTAATCCCTTGCCATTGCATTAACTTTGCCCACTATGGGGTCAGGCAAAAAGCTGTAAACCATGTTGTCAGATTTCTACACAAATGGGTTACTTTTTATTTGATTGGGCTGTTAAAATGGTTCTGAGCATGGGCTCAACAGATTCGAAAGGCAGTTACTGATATGACAGACAAGATCAAACGACATTTTAGTTTAGTATAACTAGGTGTGGGCTGGCTAGGCTTTATGTGGGAAAACGATGTTAAATAAAGTGCAAGTCATAGCGGAGTATTTTTCCCACTTTATGGTTTGGTCTTGGAGTTTTGGTCTTCATCATCTCCTGAGGGAAACTTGAGACTTGAAAACCACGTCTGTGTGGTAGTTGATGCTGAGCAGATGTCTGCTGCAGCTCGAAATTAGAATAATGAGAGTGGTGAGAGTGAACCAGTAAATGTAAAGTTGTGGAAAGTAAAACCAAAAAAATGAGCTGAAAGGACCTAAAATGCCCCAAAGAGCTGAGGGGAACTGGGTTCATCACTATAGGCAACACCTTTCATATGACACATTCTGAGTCATAGTTAATACAGCAGCTTTAGTACAAATAATCAATAATAATATTAGTAGATCTAATAAACAGAGAAAATATGACACTGAATAGCTGCATTTGGTTGTAGTTCTCACAAAATCTCAACTGTTAATCAAATGTTTCTATCTGTTTCCAGATGTTTCCATTCCATCTTTGTCCACTGATGACATGGAGGTGATGATGAAGTTGAATTCTATTGACCATTTGCTCATTCATTTGTTCTGTGAAGTTTGGGTTCATTAAAACTTCTAGTAGAAAAAAATAGCAGTTATTAAATTAGAGTATGAAGAACATTAACAGCTTTTAGACAAAATGTAATGACGGATGTGAATCAGAAAAGATGTCAAGCAACGTCCAGGTGCCCAAAATAAAGACAAATCTCGGGATGCCATTCATACAAAGAGAGAGAAGACACAAGAGAGGCTAACAGAGGATGAAAAAAAGGCTGTAGTGAGTACTTAAATTTTGAATCAGTTATTAAAAATTGTTGTAAATATTGTTACGGTTGATATATTAAATATGGACAAAGTATTCCTATTGTAATATATATATTCAATATAATCATTATAATGGAAATACATTTTATATGGAAATATTACAACTTTCGTGGCTACCTTACATAGTACAATTTTGATAACTATATCTGTTTATGTGTTTATCTGTAAAACACACTTATCACCTCTTTTCTTTTTAAAATTTTTTCTTCTCTCTGCTCTCTGCAGTCTCTCTTTATGTCTTGTGTCTAAGCCAATCAGATTATTCTCTTCATTGATACTGGCCAAATGGTTCACACTCATTTGGATGGATGGATGGATGGATGGATGGACAGATGGATGGATGGATGGATGGATGGACGGACGGACGGACGGACGGACGGACGGACGGATGGACGGACCGACGGATGGATGGATGGATGGATGGATGAGGCCAACGTCATGACTAATTCACTGTGCTATTCCAGTAGAGCAAATCAGACTCATCAGGGACACTGTGGGTGGATTCATAAACACTTCAGCACTGTGTGGTGTCCTTTTGTAAAAGCTCAGCACAACTCGAAACAGAAAACAATGTCAGTATCTTGCAAACAGCCTGTAAAATTTTATTGTATTTGTCTAAATCTGCAAAATACTGGGGTTTTTTGTGTTGTTGTTGTTGTTTTGTTGGTGGGGCTCAGCACTTACTTCAATGGATGTAAACAAACAGATATAAATGGCTGCAGTAGGATTTTGATAACATTGTTGTGGAATTAAATGTTTGTGTAATGACAGGACAATGCACCTGATGAAAAAGGAAATGTTTATAGCTCAATTTTATGCTTGTAAGAACAGCTCATTCCGACCTATATATCGCACAAAAATGTATTTTAATGTCAAGAGTCAAGAATAAATATCCACTAGTTAGAAGTGTTCCTCAAAATTCTTTACAGTCTTGGTTCTTCATTAGCTAATCCTTATATCAATGAGTAGGGACAGATACAGAATACATAGACAGACTGGAAACATCTGTATGATGCAAGTATCACAGTGTTTATAGCGGTTGCTAATTTGTGACACTAGGAGGGCTTTTATGGAGAGTTAAATCGTAAATCAGTGAAATAGAGTTTAGTGAGTATAACAAGGTACATTACAGCAGACCTTTGAAAGCAAGGAGCATTAAAACATTTCAAGCATGAAGATAAAATTAAATTAAATTAGGATTAGGCTAGGCATGTGTGCATGTTTGTTGCTGAATTAACCAGGATTTGGTAGCTCTCTTGAAAACAGTGAAGTTTGCGGCAAATTTCAAGTGGTCAGGTAGCAAGTTCCAGGACTTTGCTCCTTTCACATAAAAAGCTGTGAAAGAGCAAAGGCTGCTTTATAAAGTTTGCAAAACTTAAAATCTTGTATTTACTTAAAATACGGCAATGGTGGTACCTCATTTGCTTTTTGTCCATGATTTTCAAGGCCCGATTATAAAGACACTCTATGGATTTAATTACAGACTGGTTCGCCTGAGACCAAGCAGCCAAACCATAGGACAGGTGTGAAAGTATCACTGACTTTTGACAGCAAGGCATAGTCAAATGTGAAACAAAATCAAAATTGTCAAAATTGAACTTAGAATCTAAAATTATCCTATAAATACTTCACCTCTGTTGTTTGATCAAGATCTATGTCATGATCTCTGTCATTTTACTGGTATTTAGTGTTTCAAATGTGACATAAATGGCAATATATTTAACTATTTACTGCACATTTTTCTTATGTTTTACACTCTTAATGTAAGTACTGATGTTTCAGTAACAACTTAATCTGCAGTCAAGTGTTGACTGGAAAGATGGAAAGTTTTGTTTCCAGATTGGTAAATTATCTGTAAGTGTGTGCTGAAAAAGCAAAGTGGTAATTGCTACATGTTTACTATTTTGATTTTTTTTTAAATTTTACTTTTTTTAATTGTGCATGACAGTGTGAGATATTCTTTAAGCAGAGAGCAATTCTCAGACATATTGTGCATTAAAGATTTTACATCCCAGAGACTAAAACAACCAAAACAAAAAGTGACATTCAGAGATCATGACTGTAAATAACCGTGAGCGAAAAACTCTCCAATCATCAGTCATTGTAGCTATGTTGAGGCTACCTGTTAGTTTTACCAGGTGTGGTAAATATCTATGCACCCCATTCATACAGTATGTCAGACCATAATAACAAAAGCTTGCTACACAACAAAGGTATAAAGTATCATGGGTAACTTCCATTTTTAATTTGCACATACAATGTCTAACTAAGTCATCTCAAAGGTCCAACACTCATACACTAATTTTTACAAGGTTAATCACTGCAGCATGCTGGAATCCCGGGTCCTTAAGACCTTGGTACATGTAAAGGGAAACTCTGGCATGGATATTTATTTCATGTAAGTCGACAATGCATCAGTATTTCTGGAATCCCTTTGGGGCTGTGTGAAAGAATAGAGTTGTTTTTAATAAAACATTTTACTTGGTTTGTGGAAACTTGACCTCGTCCCTTCTTCTTCTTCTTCTTCTTCTTCTTCTTCTTCTTCTTCTTCTTCTTCTTCTTCTTCTTCTTCTTGGTGACCGCACTGTGATGCGAAAAGAGCCCATGGGATAATCATCGGATGAGTCAACGGCATCAACCGTGGCATATAAGTTAGTTATTCCTACGATTAGTTAGAAGAAAAATTAAAAAAAAAACCTCCCCACTAATTCCACCATAGGCCTGTTTGGTTCCGACCGTGAGCAAGACCGATGACGGAAGCCGCAACCTAATGACGTCTCAGGTCCTGATCGAATCTGATGTCCCCTCCTGCTCCGTGAGAAACATCCAGGTGTATAAAAATGGGAGCAGACCTGAAGGCGAGAAAGACAACGAGAGACAGGACGCATCGGGGCAACAAAGTGGAGATAGAGCAGCGGCTTGAGATCAGGACCTTGGAGAGCGCCGCGGACAGAGCAAAAAGCGCACAACTTTCTCTACAACACATGTAAGATTTTATATTTACACAGAAATAATTCATTTATTTATTCATGTATAAGTCTTCTAGATGGTGCGTTCTCGGTGCTTTTCGTGTTTGGTCATTTTGAACTTGTTTTTTTTTTTTTTTTTTGCTCTTTTTACGCGCTCCAGACAGGTTTTGGATAAGTCTCTCCAATTGTCTTTCCGGACATTGAGTTTTACGTAGAATATATTGCTCGTCAGCAGCAGCTTGATACATTAAATTTGCTTTGTGGTCTACGGTGTCAACAGAACGGTCCCCGCGATGTAGTAAGATGTTTAGTGCCCATCGGTGTCGCGTTGTGCGTAAATACGCGCTGGAGAGTTATTTTTCTTTCCCCTGGTGAAAATTCACCATCGACCATTGTCAAAGACCAATATCCTTGGTGGCTAGAACACCCTTTTTCTTTACTTTTCAGCTGACTGAATTTAAAGCAGAAAACGATCTCTAATAAGTGAACATTCTTCTTTCTTTTTTTCTTTTTTACATTTAAACAGTTTAATTTACAGTGTTGACCTTTGAGAAATACTTTAAGTTGAAAGCTCAATACTTTGTTGTCTCTACAGGGGCAAATCGCTGCGTCCCGAGGTGTAACGCTGTCCTCACCAGTCTGCGTTTAATTACGCATTAGATTCCGTTGTTTTCTATTGTGCTCCTCTGACAAACTTCACCATTAACCAAAGTATCTAAACTCTCCTGTTTCTTACATCTGTCTCGAGCATTTAACCACTTGTTCACGACTTGACTGGTGCACGTATTTTAAGATAATGTAAAAAACGTATCGGGTGAGGAGCAGTACATGATCTTTTTTTTTTTTTTTTACGTCGGCAGAGTATGCTCATTGTGTTCAGGTTCGAGGGAGAATAACCCATCACCGTTTCCATCCTCAGGTGTAAAGCGATGTTACAACGGACCGGCCCCCAGCTGCTTTTCCTAATAGCCCTGTGCAGTGTGTTGTATTCACGGACTCTGAGTCTGCCATACTCATCCATGAGGTAAGAGAAACCTGGGTTCTTTTCAGCTAAAACAGCTGAGAAGAATGAAAAAAAAAATCTGTTTGATTAATGTTGTGAATGAATTTGAGCTGGTTTGGCTTCGGACTCCAGCTCAGGTTCACCAGATGAGAGTTTTTGCGCATATTCTTGTCATCACTAAAGTCAGAAATAATTTAAAATATTGGCACCGAATGTGTCTCAGAAAGAGTAGCTATTGTTCCAAGATGTACAGCCTCGGTGACAAAATAACGAAAACGAGGTGAAGAAGTTGACGAAAATCGCTTTCATATTTATAATCAACTTATAGTAATTTATATCGACTCTGTAAACAAAGGGGATACTTTAATTGAGATTTTATTGTGAATTACTGATTTCTATTTCCTACGGCACCATCATAAACAGCTCACACATGCTGTGATGGGCTATTTTCCTTTCATAACACCATTTTTATTTGAGATTTCACGCATGTTGGTACCTTTGAGTAGTCAAATCTGAAATCATTTTTATGGCAAATGTATTGATAGAACATTCGCCTTTTCTCTGTTGCATCACTGTATTGGCTGCTGTATTTATTTTGCAGCAAAATGAAAACCTTCGTTATAACATTATTCGTATAATTATTCTAACTAATACACCCTCACCTCAGAAGAGCCGCGCGTCTTTTTGTGTCTATGTGTTTTCGCCTCATTTGGTGCATGTTTCATTGCATCAAATGTAAGCATATTTTAATGGAAGTGTCCTGTGATGCTGTGCAGACCGACGAGGCACGCAGACGGTTTGTTCACCAGCGGATACAGCAAACTCCTCGGACAGCTCTCAGCGCGGAGGTACCTGGAGTCTCTGATCGGGAAGCGGGTCAGGTAGGTGACCTCCACGTCCGGAGAGTCCGGGAGACCGGAGAGCTGGCAGGCAAAGGATGAGGCTGAATTTCGCTTTTAAAGCACGAGTAAAAAGAAAACTTGGGGTTTTAGTTACTTGCTTATTGAAATTGTTAAATGCTATTTCATGATCAACAATTGCAGGTTATAGACCTCTTCATAAACTGCTGTGTAGACCTGTCAGCCTGGTTTCAGATTTATGAAACATTAGTTCGGTTTGTGAGAGCAGAAAAGGAGGGAGAGCGGACGAAGACAAGAGTAATCTGAAGCCAACACCAGCCTCTGAACCCCATCAGAGAATAAATGTGTAAAAGTGAAAGAAGGCCTATAGACAAAATGTAAGGAATCTGAAGTTCCCGTATGTCACCTTAAAATAGAGGGATAAATGTCACCTCCGAGTATAACAAACTCATTTCACTCATGATGTTTTAGACGAAAAATATCTGAGCTTTTTGAGATATTTGTGTTAATACAGAAGTTAACTGTAACTGAATTTAACTGCTAAAACATGATTGTGCATCCCCCCTTTTTTCTTCAAGCTATTACCTAAGTTTTATTTGACTTATTTATCAAACCATTAAGAAATGTGCTTGAAGACTAGCTATGAAGTTAAGTTCTGCATAAAACAAACATCAAAAAGTGTATTTTGCTTTCCAATTTGAATCAGTAGATTCCATAAATGTCTTTAAATCAGGGGAAATACACATAAATGACATGAAACCTTTATAAATGTTTTTGATTACAAAACCACATTCTCTAACCTTGCTTTACGTCAGGGGAGACCTTTTACAAAAAGTGAAAATACCTTAGAGAGGTGTTTAATTATAATTATAATTTTTTTTTTTTTTTTTTTGGAAAGGCTTCACTTTAACGTCAGAGGACAATTTGACATTTTGCAATGAAAAGACCCGCCCTGCTTGATGATGCATTTTGTAATCGACTAAACATTTTTAAAGGTTAATTTATGCCATTACCGCTTCATTACGTTTGTTATACAGCCAGGAGGGATGCACACACACACACACACACACACGAATCACAGATCCTGCGCTGCATTGACTTTGTATTGAAACCTGCTGCCCTTTGAACTGTGGTGACCAATCATTCCTCTCTTCTGTCCAGTGATGAGCTGATGGAGGAGCCAGTGAAGCGCCACTCAGACGCCATCTTTACAGACAACTACAGCCGCTTCCGCAAACAGATGGCTGTTAAGAAGTATCTGAACTCAGTCTTAACAGGAAAGAGAAGGTAAGATTCAATCATCACTACCCTTTACCTGTCCATCTCCATCATTGAATGCACCTCCACCTATTTGGTTAAAACATATATTTTAAAACATACACTGATTGTAGCCAAATTTGGACGCAGGGTGACATCACCATGTTTCCCCTGATTGTGCCTGAGAATGTCATATATTTGAATGAATAACTTGCTGTGGAATAAAACTTTCAACCGTCTACCCCTTTACTTTTCTCACCAAACAAACACACACAGCCTAGAAGATCCTGGAACCAGTGACCTGGAGGAGCCCAGGGACGAACCCAGCACCTTCCAAGACAGCTACAATGACATCAGCGTAGATCACCTCCTAAACAACTTTCAACTGGTAGGAACACACACACACACACACACACACACACACACACACACACACACGCCAAGATCTAAACCTCAAACTGATCCTTAGACCTGAGACATAAGTTCAAAAGCAAATAAATATAATGTCTTCATGTGTGAACATTTAAATGGCTGGAACAAATATTTCTGATGTTCAAACACGACATATGACTTTTACAACAAATCTATAAACAAATAAATGTAGGGAAATAAGAGGCAGGGATATATTACTATTTTAATACTGTAGGACTGTCATTTTTTGGGGTTGTTCTAGATCAATAACCCTCTTTCTGTTCATTTTATCCCCTTTCTTGTTTTTTGCAGCCACTTTGAGGAGGGGCCCACGCTCCTGTGAATCCTTCAAGTCATCCTCATGAAACCGCCCATTCCAAAAACAACACAGTATTAAATCCAAAGGACATTTGAAAGTCAAATCAATCAATGATGATGTGTTCTCCAATATGGTTATCTATTTATTCATACACACAGTACATGTTTACACTGTATACACACAGAATATATATACAATGCAAATCGCGAAAGATTTTGGCTCAAAGACTCTGCAGGCTGCACTGAGCAACATGTGTGTCCACATGCAGTTTGGTCATCAGTTTTTGAAAACGACAACAGTAAATATAAACAAAAGTACTACTTTTACTTTCTTGCTAAGATAATTGTTGTTCCATTAACTTTCAATGGAATGAATTATATCCTAATAACTTTGGAAGAAACCACTGTCCTGTTAAACTTGTCCCATCAACTTTGAGTAAAACATTTGGTCCATTGAATGTCAATAGAACAGCATTTACTTTCAAAGGTGTACCTTTCTGATTGATTACTCTACTGTAACTCTAAGTAACTAATGTTTGTTCAGTTAACTTTGAATGGAAATGAATCCCACTGAATTCTCATTTATTTTGACTCCATTAAATTTCAATGGCGAATGTGTCCAACCCTCAGTGCAACGTTAGCACCATTATCTTTCAAAAGAATCACTGCTTTACAGAAGTTTAAGGGGAACTTCTACTAAACCATAACCCTATCTACTATTGACATTTATTGAAATTTGTCACATCAACATTTATTTAAAAGTTTGACCCACTGAATGTCAATGGAACAGCATTTACTTTCAATACAGTAACTTTTCCATTGAATTTCAGTAAATCTATTGTCACTTTTAAGAAACCAACATTTGTCCAGTTAACGTTCAATGGAACATCTGTGTGAATTAATTGTGGTCATATTTAGTAACCAGTGCCATTCACTTTCATTGGAGTATTTGTACAATTAATCTTCAATGGAACATGATAGGCTTTCAGTAAAATCACAAATTTATCACAAATCAAAAAAATTCAATGGAATATTGTCACATTTTGTTTCTGAAAACAGTTTTCCTGACAGCGTTAAATGGAACAACTGTTCTATTAAATTTTAGTGAAATTTATCCCATTAACTCTCAGTTAACATCAACAACATTTTACCATTGAACATCATTGTAATTTCATTGGTTTTACTAGTTTTTTTGTTTGTTTTCAGTGTATCTACTTTCGCTTTCAGTGAAACATTTGTCCAATTAACTTTAAATGGAACATCTCTCTGATAAGATTCTGATTAATTTAACTAACTCTAACCAGCAGTTCCACCAACTTTCAATGAAGAACTCTAGCATAACTGGTTTTCAGTGGAATCATTGCTTTATGAAAAATGTTTTACCTTTAATAGATAAATAGTTGCATAAAATTACAATGACAGATTTGATTGATTTGGTTTCATTATTCATACTTTCAATAGATTTATTGTTCAATTACACACAAGATAATAAATAGGGACAAGGTTCAACAGAACATCTGTTGTGTTAAATTCAAATTAACAGTTATCGCATCAATTTTCCGTGGTGTGATCCTGATGTGCTGACTGAATTGTTTTAGAGAATCCAAAAATGGTTATTTGATGATAAAAAGACACAGGAGCAAGATGAAGTGGAACACATTTTGAATGGACACAGATGCATATAATCACTTTATACTATTCAATATGTAGAGCAAAGACATTATAACTGAGCATAGATCTGCCTTTAGCTCATTATTGATGTACACCACTCACCAAATAAAAGATATTGGTTTATTTTTCAAAGCTGAGTCTTTTGTCTGGCTGATTGTTTGACGATTGTAGTTGAACATACAGTACCAGTCAAAAGTTTGGACACACCTTCTCATTCAATGGTTTTTCTTTAATTTTATTATTTTCTACATTTTAGATTAATATTGAAGACATCAAAACTATGAAGGAACACATATGGAATTATGTAGTA
>JBBPCS010000573.1:4499222-4513995 GCA_037974645.1 Hollardia meadi | reverse complement strand
TGTGTGTGTGTGTGTGTGTGTGTGTGTGTGTGTGTGTGTGTGTGTGTGTGTGTGTGTGTGTGTGTGTAAGTAAATGGGTGTGTGAATGAGTGTGTACTTACAATCGGCTTATCCTGGTGTGACTAATGAGCAGGGAGTCTTACAGTTAGCATCTAGCACTGAGATGGGGATGAAGACACAAGGATACAAGCCCAGGCATGCAGAGCCAGCTGGCGTGTGCACACACGCACAATTGACACCACAGGGAAGTGGTCTGGCCCTCAGGATTTGATTGTCATGTTTACTGTAACCTTGTGAATATCGGAGGCTGACTTGAAGGGAAACTGAGGAGAAAATGATTGGACGCACAGGTGGTTGTTGCAGCTTTGAAAAAAATGGCGTAACAGTTAATTCTCCATACAGGATGTTTGACACGTGTGACTCTGATCAGTCATCCTCTTCTTTAAAAGTAAATCAATAAGGTTTATTTATATAGCACATTTCAACATCAAGGCAATTCGAAGTGCATTACATAAAACATACAACGCATCAAGACACAGTGTAAAAGCACTATAAGACGATACGAAAAAGCATTAGGATAGAAATTAAAATGAGTCAAAATAGAAAATAAAATAAAACATAAATACAAGAGTAAACATTACAATGCAGTGTAAGAAATGAGTAATTATTTGATTTAATACAAGGCCGTGGCAAGTAGAAAAGTCTTCAGCCTGGATTTAAAAGAACTGAGAGTTCTCTGGGAGTTTGTTCCAGATAAGTGGAGCAGAAACGGAGAGCTGCTTCACCATGTTTAGTTCTGGCTCTGGGGACAGAAATCAGACCTGTCCCGGACGATCTGAGGGGTCTGGATGGTTCATAACATAGCAGCAGATCAGAAATGTATTTGGGCCCGAAACCATTTTGTGCTTTATAAACCAACTGCAGTATTTTGAAATCAATTCTTTGACAGACGGGAAGCCAGTGTAAAGATCTGAGAACTGGAGCGATATGGTCCACTTTCTTGGTCTTAATAAAGATTTGAGCAGCAGCGTTCTGAATCGGCTGCAGCTGTCTGATCGATGGTAAACAAACCAGTTCACTAACATACTAAAACAGTTGCTACAGCATAAAGCAGAAATCTCATATCATCTGTTGACTGCACATAACATGGCACAACACACTGAATCAATTGGTTTGAAAGACATTTTTTTTGGTTAAAGGCAAATCCACTGTCCCTGTCTCCTCATACATCTTATAAAGCAGTAGCTTTGGCAAATGTATTGATAAAGGCACAATTAAGCCCTTTGACTGGGAAACGCTTTGAGTTTCTTGGAAGCCACTCGTCACCTAGTGCTGTAATGGCACTAAGATGATGACTAACCCTCACTTTGACAGTGTTGGTGCCTGTGCCTGCATGCTGGCGAAGAGGGCGAGACAGAAATCCACCCACAGACGTTCTCCAAACAGACCACCTCATGTACAAGCAGCTGTTTAGTTACAGTAGATGAGTAAATTGCTACCATAGAGGCACATCTTACTCTGTCGGGGTTGCCAAATAATATAGAGTTTCTGGAATGTTTCCGGATTTTTATGTTTGATTAAAACATAGAAAGATGGGACATGTAATGCTGTTTCAGAAATTTTTCACTTGGGTCACAGCATAAATGAATGGCAGAATGTGTTTTTCAGTTATGCCTTCCCTCCACAGAAAGCTCAGTTACACTTAAAAAGACTTTCATCATCCCCTCGTTACCTAGAAAACATGAACAAAACAGCAAAAAGTAGATGACAAAAGCATTTTGGTTTAGTGAGCAAAGCAAAAAGAAAATTGATGTGGAAACTGAAAATGGCACAAATTATGTTCAAGTTTATTTTTACATTGATTTGTTTTACATTGCAGGCTGTCTTGCACACATGTAACCTTATTAACAGAAGAATTAACTGTTATTAGAAACAGATTCCTGCTACAATGCATTACTTTTATTATTTTTATGGACTCCAATCGTCACCTTTTCTGGTGCCAAACTGCACTATGAATTTGTGGTGAAATTCCGTTGTTTGACCTTTCTCCTTTTTTAACACTTTGTTGAAACCAGTGTTGTTACAGTGTAAGAAAATTCTGAAAATAATATACAGTAACAAAGGAGTAAATACATTGTGTTGCATTGAGTGCATTACATTGAATAGACATGTAGCTTAAAAAATGGGGGGAAAAATATACAAAATACAAAAAGTAAATTAAAACTGAAAGTGCACCCAAAACATATTCACACCCCTTCAAGTTTTTCATATATTATGTTGCAAACTTAAGCTAAGACATTTGTTCCATCATCAATCTACACTCCTACTACTCCCACCTACAGAAGCCCTGAGAGGCAAGTGAGAAAATAATTCTGGTGACCCCTTTCCATCTTTTTTTTCATCTGTGAAAACGTTTTGGGTTTTTTTTTAAAGAAAAAAGTTTTTGCCGGTATCATTTTTCTGTTTTTTTAAATTTTCATCTGTGAAAGTTTTGGCAGTTGAAAAAAGATTATTTTTCAGAACTTGAAAATGGATTAACACAGTTTTTTATCACTTCACTCGTAAGACTCCCATAAGTACCTTATAATGACAAAGCAAAACTTTTTTAACATGTTTAAATCTAAAGAAACATTTTTAAATATTGTGGACTCTTTCCTATGTAAAACGGTGTGGCTGTGGCTTAAGAGTTAGTGTTCCCGCTAGGTTAGAGGTTCCATTTCCCCAACTCCTGTTAACATGTCAAAGTGTCTTTGAGCAAGACACTGAACCCCAAATTCTATGGTTGCTCGCTGCCATCAGGATGTGAATGGTCAAATGAGAGGGGGGGGAAAAAAGCACTATATAAAATATAAGAACTTTTTCCCTCGCCCTTCTTCCTCTCCTCAGATCTTGTGTGGCAGAGAGATCCCTCGCTGGGTCAACCGCCTGGCCTACTTCAGCTCCTGCGTGCCATTCCTCCAGAGCTGCCTGCCCAAAGAGTGGCTTACCCCGGCTGCCTTACAGTCCAGCGTCAGCCAGGAGCTCCATGGAGCGGGGGAGCTGGAAGAGGCAGAGGACGCTGCTGCCACAGCCTCCCTGGCATCCATGTCACCCTGCTCACCCTCATCCTCCTCCAGCCCTTCCTCTTTGCCTCGTCATTCTCGCCACCAGCCCCGCCGGTAGAAGCTGCAAGCTGCGCTGGGAAACTTTGGGCTTGTCTTGTGGTTACAGAGTCACGTAACAGAATAGCTGCAGCAGCTGATGAGTCCAACTAAAGCCAAAAGTCCTGTCAGACTGTCCTCGAGCAAGGCACTGAACTGCTACCTGCTCTTGGTAAGAATATCAGCCAAATCTCTACAGTGATCCAGATCAGTGGAAGGGATTTTCCTTGCAGGGGGAAAGAATTCTTGGTGCTGACAAATGCAGGATCATCTGTCAGTGATCATGGCTGATGGATTCCAACTTCCCATCCTTTTCATTATTTTACCAGCCAACAAGCAGAGCGGAATGGAAGCAAGGCCAGGTGTTAACCCAAAGTGTTAAATCATTTAGGAAAATTTGCCAGCCACATCCAGATTTTACCAGCAGTTATTCAGTGGATGGTGCAAATCCCCACCTTTTTTGTAGTGGAATACAGTGAAGCAACGCTGAAAAAGAAGCGTGGGTTTGGGTCAGTTAATAACCATGAACCCAAGTCAAAGGAGTGACCTTTAACAACCTCTTTTGGCCGTTTTGTTGTGGAGTAATCCTTGATGTTCAGATGTTTCCAAAACTATTCAACCAATAGGTTTTTTTGGGGGAGTTGATAATTTCTAACTCTAGGCAACCAGAAAAAAAAAACACCAAATGTGAAGCACTCAGCACAAAACGCTTCGGTCACAGCCCCTTAAAACCTAAACACAATGCACATGTTTACGTCCATTACGTTTAACCATCCAATTGGTTCCACCCATTGACACAAATAGAGATGGATGACACGTCTCCACTTCCTCCCATTGTACAAAAATGAAGGCAAAATATCCCAGATACGAGCGCTGCCATCTTGTAATGGTGACATCATTTGGAGCCAGAGTCTGCGCAGTAGCGACCGGGCAGCGGAGTCGCCATACCAAGTTCCCACCCATACACCCGCTTGCCCAATCGCGAGCAGGGCTCAGCTGTCAATCATGACGTTTCACCCCGTTTTTATAGCTTTAAATAACTTTACATACATCAGCGTGATAAGAACTAAAACAACAGAAGCCATCTTTGGGAAAAATTTATTTAAGGTGTACTTTGAGTTTTTAGTTTGGCTCATGTCCTACTTGATGTTATTGAGGGGGAGGAATTTATGACCTATACTGCAGCCCACCACCAGGGGGCGATCAAAATGTTTTGGCTGCACTTTTGGGGAGCTCTCATGTTGTCCATCTTTATATACAGTCAATGGTTCCACCCTATGGAACGTACAGCCTGGCCTTACAAAGTTGTTACTGGTGATCATAATGCAGAGAATTGGGTTTTTAATTGTATTGACTTTTTTGCATTGAGAAATAATCTTTGAAGAGGGACTTGCTTTTTTTCCCCCCACCCCTACTCAGCTATGGTAGTTTTGGCCCACATTAAGACACTGAATCCTGAACATCTGCAATCTGAAGCCATCTGAAGAGAAACAGATGCATAAACAAACTTTTCTAGACTTTGGTTCGTTATTATAGTTTTAAATTACCACTAGCAGGTTGCTGGTATAATTTGATCTGCGGCAGGGAAATGTTTCCAGTATGGCCAGCTGTAGTAAAGATGTCCTAAATATTTGGCTAGTAAAAATTTTGAAAGCAGCAGGTGGCATTTTGAATCAATACACTGCCTCAAAATGCTGTGTGCATCAGGACCTCAGCCTTTTGTTATTATTCTCTCACAGCAGGCTGGATAGACTTAAGCCAGAACTACAATCAGCCTCATGTTCCTCAAATAGACACAAATAAACTGTGTTCCAGGAAATCTTTGCTTCCCAAGTCTATTTCTTTTTTATGTCAAAAATGTGTTGGCAATTGTTACTTTATCTGTTGCTCGTAAAATAAAATATAATAATTAGCATATTGTGAAAGTTAGTTCTTCACCAATAATGTAATATTGTTGTTTTTTTTCTAAATAATTTTTAAAAAATTAGGTTGCATGACAGGCAGTGACTTATAGGTTGGAGAAGACTTTTTGTTACCAGACGGTTCTGGGTCTAAATCCAAGAGTAAAAGAATGAATTCTTTCTCAGTAGCAACTGCCAAGGTGCCTTTGAGCAAGGTACTTAACCCATAAGTGTTCCAGTGGCCAGCAGTAGAAGACTGTGGTTGTACTGGACTGCTCCCAGTCGTCAGTGTGATAATCTTTGTGAGTGTAAAGCAAAATGTTTTGTCACGGACATGATGTCAGCACATAACAGTTTGTAATCTATGTAAATGTCTGAAGAAGACGAGGTCTTGAAGCAAACGAAGGGAATTTGAGGAAGAGTGTGTTTTTAAATGGGAGCTGAAACCGTCTTTAACTGACCTGTCATTCGCCTGCACTCCTGACACATCTGTGTCCAGACGGGGATGAAGCACATCAGTGTTAATTTTGGAGCATCACAAACGCATTTTACGAGATCATACAATCATTTTTTTGTGTGGAAAAACACAGTGAAAACATGTACTGTCATTTACTCAGACTAGTTCTCAGACTCCTTAATCATCCTAAAAATGTGTAATTTTACAACAACAAAAAAATGCTGCTGAGCACCTCATTTGAAACTTACATGCTGTCAACAACATGTATGCTGCATAATGTGCAAGAACCATGGATGTGTTAAAAACATTGTTTTATCCTTTACTGTATTTCTATATGGACTCTGGCCTTTTAGTGTTTTGTATGTTTGGTAAACTCAGGACTCCAAAAGGCTTTGTAATATAATCCTTTTAACTTTTTTAACCCACATTTTATGTTTGCATTAAGGCTGCTTTTTTCTAATGCAGTAGTCACTCCATAGAGCTTTTCAAGAACGCACTGTGGCAGTGCAGTTTTATACTCCTCTCTTTGATATAAAAAGAGCTTTTGTTTACTTACCTGGATTTGTATGTATGTGAGCCTCTGCTGCTCTTTGTTCTTCCTGTCTGTGCATGAATGTGTGTGTGTTTGTTTGCGCACACATACAGTCACAAACATAAGTGGTTTGTATCAACAAGCTTCCAGCTGGGCCAAATTTTCCAACAACAAACACACACATACTCTGCAAAATCAATCCATGCTAACAAATGTAGCAGTGTTTCTAATCCTTTAAGAGATTGGATTTCTTTAACCAAGCAGACTTTTTGTTCTGAAGCTCAATTTAGGCCTTTTCAGTGACATTATTTTGCAGTGGCAGATTATTTGCAGATTTCAAAAAGATTATTTTCAGGACTGAGTTATCTAACAAATGACAGCAAGCAAGTAAGACGCAATGAAAACAATGACATTTTGTTTTTCTTGAAACCAGCATGTTTATGTATTTGGAGTGAAAGGTTTATTCTCTGTATTCCGATGTTGATTTTAAATCTTATTTTTTATGTTTTAGTAAGTCTAACCGAGAAAAGGTCAACTTTATTTTTAATGCACAGACAGAATGACACGGACTGCTCATGTCGGCGCCCTCTGCTGACTGTTATTTAAACTGTTATACTGTTACTGAGGTTTCCCTTGATCTTCATAGCTTCAGGTAGTTTCATGCTGTTGATGATTATTTCTGTCTATTGACAAATAGACAATGTATCATCGACCAATTATCCATCAGCTAAATTGGATTAGCCAATAAATGCAACTTTCTATTTCAAAATGCTGAGTTTGTTACTTTATGTTCATATCTTTAACATTAAAAGTACCATTAATCATCATTACTGAGGCCAAAGATAGCTTTAACTTCACCAGCTTTCACTCTTCCTTTCTTTTGTCAGTACACATCCAACCTTTTCACGAATGTCTCATTTTGGAATGAAACCCTCAGTCTTTGAATAAATAATGTAGTTCTTCCATTATAATAGTAAATATCCTATCAATTTGTGGGACATTTGCACCACTTGTGTGAGCTATGAATGAAGATCAGGAAACCTCAGTCGTTCATACCACACACAAAAAACTGACTTCAGCTGTTTTACAGTCAATTTTCACAGAGCCTTTAAATGAGTGGACCCAATTTGTACCCTGTCATAGAGTTATTAAATAAAAGTATACAATCTTTAACTCCTATTCTGTGTCTGTTATGATCAGTTAGTTCAGTGGTTTTACATTTAGTCCCAGAAAAATACCTTGGATGATTAATGAACCCTCCTGTTTGTTTCTCTGTCACATTCAAGAAATATGTTGGGGTGGAAAAAGTCAACTTTGACTGGATATCAGTTGGAATGTACTTCTTTGTGACCATGTTATTCTACATGATTTGCAGGTGTACATCAACAAGTATACAATAACATATTATGAGCATATCAGCGTATTAGTGTACAGGTAAAAAAAACATGTTTTTCCCATCTCTTAATACATTCAGGAATGTACTACTTCTGCTTTTGGTAAAAATCAATAGTTATACATTTTGGGAAATCTCTTTGCATCCTTGCCGAGAGTTACATGAGAAGATCAGTACCACATTCATACTTCTTAATGGTCAGGCAATGCCCAGATCTGTCCAAAGGTGAAACATGGTCTGCTAAACATGCTAATTAACACGTTATACCTGGTTTGTTCAATTATTTAAAAAAAAAACTGAAGCTGTGGGGTAAATGTAACTAACTTTTCACTAGTTCTAGTTAAACATTTAATAAAGTCAGACGCCTCTGCTGAAGTCAGCCACTAGGTGATGACAAATACCCATCAATGATGGAGCTACAGACAAGTGAAGTCGGTGACTGTTAATGACCAGCAGCTTCCTCTCTGGTTGTAATTTTATTAGATAATAAGGCTCATACAGTTAAATGTGTGAATACGTGGCGCATTGTGGAAAAATGGCTGGTGTCTGCGGTGATGCACGAAACTAAACGTCATCCTGTCAGCAGTTAACCACATTAAAACAAAACTACTAAATAATAAGCTTGTCAGGAATTCAAAATTTATGTTTGGAAATGCTCCCTCCTGGACTACTTCTTCCTGGGGACAAAACTGAGTTTTACTGGCTTTATTGGCTGAAACAACCAGTTCCACTCCAACGGTATCTAAAGGAAGAAATGTATATAAAATTAGGCACATGATAGTAGAGCTGTATGACGGTCTAAATGCATATGAATGCATGTGTTGCTGTGCATGGAGGGTTAGTCTTACCATAGTGTCTTTGCATGTTTCCAAGGTGTAACTCTGCAGGAGACGGACAATAAGCATCTTCATGACAAGGATAGCATAGCGCATCCCAATGCAGTTACGAGGACCGAGCCCAAACGGCATGTATGCGTACGGGTTCACCTCCTCCATACTGTCTTTACTGAACCTGCACATACAGACAGGAAGACAAATACTCTTTAAATCATGAAGTCTTTGCTGTGAGACCAGAGCTATGCATGCTCGGAAAAGTTCCTGTAAGTAAAATCCATCATACACAGTATTATTTAAAGTAGTTTTTTAAGGCACGAAGGCAGTAACACTACTGATATTGTACTTGATATCTGAATAATATATTTTATATAATAGCAACAACTACCCAGTCACTAGTGGAGAGAACCTAACTGGGGTTTTGTGCAGCTGCAGATATCTAATAAACCCCGTTTAGTGTACGTAAGACTGGACAATAAATACCTAGTGTCTCTAGTCATTGAAGGAGACAAACACAATTACTTTAAATCTAAATAACAGGTAACATTTACTTTTATCTTAAAACATCTGTTCTTTTCTCTTTATTCTACATAGCAACAATGCTTAAGCTTCCCTGAAGAGTTACACTCTTAGTTAAATATTAACATATTGATTGATTCAACATTGACTTTCCAGAGTTCACATGCATAACATGGAGGTGACTTTTAGGTAATGACGCCTTATATATTTGGTCTACACTTTGTGAGTAATTATTTCCCACCAATACATCCACCAATATAACTGAACACCCCTTAATTCAGTGTGTAACATGATCATCTTTTTGCCTTTTGTTAGCGATACATGCAGACTCTTCAGTTTGCACATTTGACTGAGAGACCTTCTCCCAGACCGGTCTGAGGCTTGGCTCTTGAGGTCCTCGCCTGTCATGAATACTGTTCCATACAGTATGAATACCATCACAAGCTCAATGAGCAGCAAACAAGCTGATTTCTCCCCCAGTGTGAATGACAGTGTATCAGTATATCCTGGAATTTACAATATATAAGCCAAAATGGGAACATTTAAAGCAAGACTTTGTAACTTGTCAAATAAGATTCAATTTTGTAACAATTCTTTTACAAAAGACAAGTTGATTCCATAAACAATGAAATGCAGTCTTGTTCATGTCAGTACACTCAGGGAGTTCCAATTCCATCCATGAGTCAGTATAGTTGTATATTTTCTACTTGTGCTGCTGTTACATTTCATTTTAGCATTTACCATTATCCCGTAATGTCAATGTAAGTCAAAGTCCCAACTTTTAAGCCAACATGGACAAGAAGAAGTGGCTACTGCAAATGAAAGTTTGAATAATTACAATTCTATCACAACTCAAGTTCCACAACAGCCGGTGAGTAGACCCTGTGGGGAAATCATTCTGTCAAAAGTTACATAGTCGTACTTTAGAAACAATTCTGAATTTAAGTAATTACATCATTTTGTGGAGGGAGAGAAGGTTCTCACTCTTAGATTCATAGATGTGACAAGCGAAAGCTTACCTCTCTGGTTGGAAAAGTTCAGGTGAGCTCCAAAAGCGCGGGTCCTTGTGTAAAAGGTGCACAGGGATCCCAACCAGGGTCCCTTCAGGGATGGTGAGGCCGTGGATCTGGACCGTTTTTTTGCACATCCTTTCAAGCCGAGGGGCAGTCGGTGTCAAACGCTGTGATTCACAAAGAACCTGGTCCAGGTACTGTAGACCCACCAGATCCTCGTATGAAATGGGAGCCTAGAGGCAAAAATAACACAAAAATAAACAGATAAGGATTAGAACAATATATGGTATCAGCGATTCAAGTCAGTTACAAATGGCAATGAACCACATGCAAAATTTCTTTATTACATCTTTCGGTAGGCTCGCATCAATTTCCTCGTGCAAGGTCTGCAGCACATCAGGGTTGGTGGCCAGGTTGTAAAGGGTGTAAGTGAGAGTGACACTGGTGGTCTCGTACCCCCCAAGGATGAATGTGAAGGCCTGGGAAAGAATCTCCTGTTCAGTCAAACCTATAAGAAATAAAGCAAAAGAAAACTTTCACAAGCTGAGACATTTTGACATTTATCTTCGCACCAAAAACATACTCATTTAGTCTTAAGCGAAAAAGACATGAAGGACATCTGTATATCAGACTGTGGCTGCACGTCACTGAGTGGCAGACATGAGGACATATTCAATGAATCTGTAAAAAATCCTGTACTACTTGTCTTATAAGTAACTAATATTGTGGATTATTATTCACTTAATTAACTTTTAATGTAAAAAAAAAAAAGGAGTTCAGATAGTTTAGACATAAAAATAGACAATTAAATACACAATTAAGTCTTATTATATCCAACATAAAAATTTACAGTGGGGCTGTAACTAATGATTATTTTAGTTGTCACCTACTCTGACAATTATTTAGTTGTTGTTGTTGATCTACAAAATAGAGCTACCACAATTAGTCAATCTATTTTGATAATCAATTCATCATTTCAGTCATTTTTCAAACAAAAATGTCAAACATTTCCTGGTTCCAGCTTCTTAAATGTAAGTATCTGCTTCTGTTCCTCTCATTTACAATAGTGAATGAAGAGTCTTTGGGTTTTAGACTGTTGCTTTGACAAAAGAAGAAATGTGAAGACGTGACTTTGCAATTGTGATTTTATTTTATTTTTTTACACATTTTCTTGACATTTATTAGACTAAACTATTAATTGATTAATCGTGAAACCGTTTGGCAAGTTCATCGTTACTAAAAATAATTGTTAGTGGCAGCCCCTGCTGTAAAATATCAGAAAATAGTACAAAATGTCCATCACAATTTCCTAAAGTTGAAGTTGACGTCTTTCAATCAGATTGTTTGTATGACCAATTGTCAAAAACACAAAGATATACAATGATAGAAAACAGAAAAGCAGCAAATCCTCAAATTTGAGAAGCGACTTTAATGATAAGTCAGTTTTTAGAACAGTTAACAGTCAGTTGACCATATGACTAATTGATTAATCGTTTCAGATCCAATGATCGGTAGATAAGTTTCAAGTTTGTTACCTCCATGAATTAATTCTATGGTGCACACGTACCTTTGCTTGGCTGATCTTGTTCGCTCTTTATCTCTGATTCCGGAATCTCCTTCTGAGTCATCACCTGCAGGAAGTCTGCATGAATCTAGAGCAGCGTGGGGAACATTCAACAAAGTCACAAAATGCACAAACTGACTGTGAAACATTGATACCACTCTCAAGTCTGTCCATTAAATATGAAGCTGTGGCCAGAGAGTTGGCTTAGCAAAGATGTATATATATGTTGGATAAAATGCCAGACAAATAGTGGAGACTTGAGGAAGTCACTACTTTGCCCAGCCAAGAAATAGTGTGGAAGACAACCCCTGTAAACACACAACTTGTTGTTTTTTGTTAAACAAACTTGATATAACATGTTCACCAGTGAGCTTTAGAGGTGCTGGCAGCCAGATTTTGTTAGCTATTGGACAGAGCCAGGCTAGCCATTTCCCCATGATTCCAGTTTTTATGCTAAACTAAGCTCAGCTAAGCGCTAATGCTGACCCTATAGCTTCATATTTAGCATACAGACATGAGAGTGGCATGAGTCTTCTCATTCAACTCTTTTCCAAGAGAGCGAATAAGCTAATCCTTTAAATGTCTGTAATGTTTGTTTGTTTTTCACTTGGTACAGATGAATTGCTTACAGATTCATCTGCATGATGCTGGTCTTTAAATCTCTTGATGATGTTGTAGAAATAATCCACACTGGCTCTTGGCATAAAGTCAATACCCAGGAGCTTCACCAGACGCTCACCAAAGGGGAACATCACTGAGAGGAGAACAAAAGGGCGTTAACCAAAATTTACTAGTGATCCCAAGGTGCTAATATGAACAAATGATCTCCATGCGTAACAGAGGTGAACGGAGTACATACTTAGTAAAATCATAGGCAAAAAACTGAAGTTTAGAATCTTCTTGAGATGAACGATAAGTGGGTCGTCTGGATTGTTTATGGAGTCTGCCTCAACACTGAAAGATGCACTGGTCACAACATCCAAACTGTAAGGTGCCACAAATCTATGGTGAAAAAAAAACAGAGGTGGTTTTCTTTTAGGAACTAACATGGATTAAGTGTAACGATGCATATAATGATATGTTGGAATATAACATATCATACTGTTTGACATCAGTGGGTTCATCCAAATTTGTCTGTCCAAGTTTTTCAACGAGTCGGTCTGCATAGCGAGCAATGAGGGGAAAAACCTTCAAAAAAAATCAGATGGAAAAATACATGTAGAGACACTACAGACGCAAACTGTATGTGGAAATACCACCACCATATCACCGCAGACATCAATATAAATGTATTTCAACTGCTTCAGAGGGTCACAATAAGCAGATTGCAGAAGTGGTTAGTTAGTTCAGTACTGACCTGTTTCAGTCTGCCGCTGGTAAAGCACGGTGATAAAGTGCTCCGAATTCTTTTCCACCTTTCATCTTTAACTGTCGTAATTGCATCTTCTAGAGGTCCTGCCACTATATTCTCCTGTGAACACGAGAACAGAGGAGAAAACAGTGAATGTTTAGACCCTTGTTCAGGATCCTTGTTTTACAACTTATACAGTTTAAGTTTGCTTCCTCCAGACCATACAGGTAATTTTGTCTGCTCAGCTAAATCATCATACCGTACAGAAATATAACTTCCTTTGGGTAGATACGTTTTTTCAGTTTTTTGATTTGATTCGAATATCTACAACACACCAATCCACAAACATGTTCAAGTGAGAACATACATTTCCAATAGGACATATAGTATTTTTGAAGAAAAGGACGATTGTAACGTTTTGTATATGCCATCTACAGTGATTTATTGGTCACATGACTAATAAATGAATTGTTTATAAGGTAACTGGAAACAGCCAGCAACAGGACAGATCCAGCCAGCTGTTTCCCAGCTTTCAATATTTGTGTGTGCTAAGTTAGCTAGCTGCTGATTGTACAGTAGCTTCATAATTACATGTACAGATATAAGAGTGATAACGACCTTCTCATGTAACTGTGCGACTGTGATAAGGGCATTCCTGCAGAAGAGGGCCTGACTCTCAGTGAATAAAGGTTAATTAAATACAGCCAACAAAAAGTGCTCTTTGTTTTTGTCAACTGGATAGAAGGATGTGCGAGTACAGCACCAGTATATATATTAAAAAAATCTAGCTTCTTGCTACAGTATTACTTCAAGGATCCAGTATGTGGAACCAAACAGAAGAACAAAAGAGATTTCTTCATAGAAATGTCGAAATGCCTTTATTTGTCAAGAACAGTGAAGAGTGTTTCTTGCCAAAGAAGCTGTGCATGTGGCATGGTGTAATCCTCAACCATAAATCTCACACTCTGTATAAACTACGGGATATTGCTACGCATTTAAACTTCCTGACTTGAACAAGGTGTACTTAGCTGCCTTTTCTTTCTTCTTATGGTTCAGCAAAATGATTTATATCAGATACCATATCAGACTGAGAACATACAGTAATTTGCAGCGAATTTGGAGATGTAAAAAAGTATTTGGCTTCACATCAGTAACTTTTCACTTTTGTTATTCTTACGTCATTGCAGAACAAAAGCAACAATCCTGTCACATCTGCCAAGTGCTGCATGAGCACCAGACTTATGTAATTCGATAAGTAGCAAACACAACACTGACTGGTAATGTTACTTTATCACAAAACATACTCTGGTGTACAGTAACATGCAACAAGAGGAGTGTCTCACCCTGCGGTTGGTAAACACAGAGTAGCATTCCTTCACCATCACAGTTTTAATAATCTCGGGGTCTGCCACCATTAAAACTGGTGCCCGTGCATCAAATAACCTGTACAAAACACAACAACATCATAGCATAAAGAACCGATTGTTTATAATATTGATTACAAAATATTTTGTAAGGCATCCATATGAGCTAAAATACACAAGTAAATATACTGTATGTAAATTTTTAGCCAATTCCTATGAGGAAAGAAATGTATTTACCTTTCTACGGGAATATATCCTTTCTCAATAAACACTGCTAATCACTATAATTATTTACATTATTACAATCCAATAATATATTGGGAAACAAGAGCTAGTTCATGTGGCTATCCATAGCTGACATAAACCTAAATGGTGTGTTAATATGTGCATGCGGTAAAATAGATGATTTCAAAAGGTAATTTCTTCATCTCCTAATTTCAAAATAATATTTTAATACAGTGTGATATAACTGACACACACATAAACAAGAAGTAACTATAAGCCTGTTTTAAGGCTTGAAATACTTCAAGTTAGATTATACAGTATGTCATCCAGTGGTGGAAAGTAAGAAAGTACATTTACTCAAGTGCTGCACTTGACGTAGAATTTTGAGGTACTAGTACTTTACTTTAGTATTTCTGTTTTCTGAGGCAAATAATCTACTTTCATTTATTTGACAGATAGGTTGCTGGTTTCTTTTTGGATT
>JBBPCS010000573.1:4466405-4495773 GCA_037974645.1 Hollardia meadi | reverse complement strand
GTAGACAGTAGGCCTACTCGAGTAAATGAAAATGGTTTCGACCACTGGAGTTTGTAGCTATACATGATTTTGTCCACTAGATGGAGCTCCAGGTCCTGTTAGTGATGCATGTGGAGGAGTAGAGCCACTGCCCCTCCTGTGAGGTGCACCCATGCGTTGTTTTCGTCTCCTGGATGATGAGGTGCGTGCCTCACTAAAGAGGCGCCAACGCACCGCACCGCACCGCACCGGGCTGAGGAGGCAGCTAATGAGCAGACCAGACAAACAGCTCAGCACCAACAAATCCACGCAGCGTCTCAGAGCCGGAAAGACCATGAAGACGAGCAGCAGATCGAGCAGCGATTCACCCGCAGACGCCTGAGTGAGGAGGCAGAATGGCGGGGGGTCGGAGGGGACTTGTGGCCCCTCAGAATACTTTTTTGGAGAATATTGTCAGACGGTCGAACGGTAAGGATGAGGCTTAATATGGTGCATTGGACTTAAAACTCTAAACAGTAGAACTAATTATGACCTGTCTTTAACAAACAGGCACGTAGACTAAAGTGTTCGACAGAAGCCAGTCAACCAATTACCGGTAGCTAATTAGTGCAAAAAAAAAAAAACCAAACAAACGTTGATGTACATTAACAAGTTCGTTTTTTAATTGAGCTACGTACCATAAAAAAAACTGCTTAAGTGTTAAAACAGCAACACGTCTCTCAATTAATTTAATTAATTTTTAGAATGACTGCATTTTCCCCATTGGGAGTCCATCCAGGAGTGTGAGCAGAGCGGAAAAGACAGCAGATTAAATACACTACTGATTAGGCCTACATAAGGTCACTGAAAGTTTTAATTGATGTTATGGACCAGCAGTGTCTTATGTGGATTCATTGGATTTGTAGCCTTCGGACGAACACGAGTGAAATGTAAATATTCTAATTTCTGAAAACATGTTGGCTAAATGTGCGGAAAACTATGTCAGGTATCAGTATGATCTCCAGTGTGAAAACAGAATGATGCCTTTGATATTATTCACCACGATTCCCCTTTAACCTGCAGATTATTTTGAAATTAAATGGTTTGGCTTCTGTTTCTAGTGTCTTTGCCTTTGAATATTAACCAACAGCTTCTGAATGAGTCTTAAATTGAATTACCTCAAGCTGTACTTAATTTAGACTACTGCATAGGCTACTTATTTTTGCATCTTTAATTGTGTGTTGATGTTACTGAATCAAAATGAAGCCAAAACTTTGCACCAACTTTTGATTTCCAGTGTGGACATTAGCAAAGGCATTACCAATCAAATGACTAATGACTAACAGCAGAGAGGATGACTGTGGTAAAATTGATTGAAAAGCTTCAATCATTTTCTTGACTGTCATGGCTTTCATCTAACCGTGTTTAAAATTTTGAAACACACATCAAGAAGAACTCTGAACATATAATCAAAACATATTAAATGTCACAGTAGGTAAGATTAATAGCAGCAATGATAATTTCCATTATTATGTGAATTTGTCAAAAAATTAGTCTATAACCCTTTGTTACTGATGGCCTATTAATAAGTGTACTGTATGCTGTCTCACTGTGAAGAAAATTCGAAAGCTGAAACTTACCAAACTCTGATGTACACCGATTAGCAATGACATTATAACCACTGGCAGGTGAAGTAACATTGATTATCTCATTACAATGGCACGTGTCAGTGTGTGGGATATATTAGGCACCAAGTGAACATTTTGTCCTCGAAGTTGATGTGTTGGAAGCAGTGGTGCCTCCAGAATGTTTTCACGGGGGTGGCCAGATGGGGCCATTGAAAATCCTGGGGTGGCACGCAAAACCAAAAGCAATAACTGAATTTCAACAATTCTGTTATGCTGTTGTTAGTGTATAAACTAGTTGAGAACTATGTCAATATGAGAGTTCAGGAATCGCATGATCATACTTTGGTCTCTTATTTTACAGTTAATGTTACTGTAACACTTTTGGAACATGTAACCTGGGGGAATTTATATTGCTCTTCCTGGGTTTAGTATCTAAAGTATCAATATGAGGTTCTTAGTCCTTTAAGGTTATCGGTTTTAGTTTATCTCCTTTGAAAGTTCCTTTAAGGTTGCCAGTCAACCATGGGCCTCTTTAAAATGCCAGTTTTTCTCAGTTTTGGACCCAACAAAAAATGTATCTGAGATTTCAGGAAAAAAAGGGGAAATAAGTCATGTTGACAGAGAATTTCTGTTTCACTGTCCATAGAAGTAACACAACACAACTTTTGAACATCAGTGTCTTTTTTTGCTATCTCATTTTCAAAATAATAGCCTACACATCTCGCCTTTACAGCTCATACACATCAGCTTTAACCACAGCTCAAATACACACAAAGTGCATTATGAGCTTTACTAGAGCTAGATCCGCACTATACATACACATACAGTGATGGGCAAATGGTAATATCAAGCCCTGTTATTAACATAATTTACAAGGCCCTCCTATTGAAAAGTGCTTACTGGGTGTAGTTGAAGTGACAGCATCTTTCACTGCTGATATCTTCTCCGACTAGGTGTGTGTGTGTGTGTGTGTGTGGGGGGGGCATAAGTTTTTTCCCAGGATGACAAAGGCATGACACTCGTCATATGCATGCCTTCATTGGTTGGAAGTAGGAAAAATGGGCAAGCGTAAGGATCTGAGCGACTTTGACAAGGGCCAAATTGTGATGGCTAGACGACTGGGTCAGAGTATCTCCAAAACTGCAGGCCTTGTTGGGTGTTCCCGGTCCGCAGTGGTTAGTACCTACCAAAAGTGGTCTAAGGAAGGACAACCAGTGAACCGGCGACAAGGTCATGGGCGCCCAAGGCTTATTGATGCGTGTGGGGAGCGAAGGCTAGCCCGTGTTGTCTGGTCCTACATAGCACAAATTGCTGAAAAAGTTAATGCTGGTTCTGATAGAAAGGTGTCAGAACACACAGTGCATCACAGCGTGCTGCGTATGGGGCTGCATAGCTGCAGACCGGTCATAGTGCCCCTGCTGAACCCTGTTCACCACCAAAAGCGCCTATAATGGGCACGTGAGCATCAGAACTGGACCACAAGGCAATGGAAGAAGGTGGCCTGGTCTGATGAATCACGTTTTCTTTTAAATCATGTGGACAGCCGGGTGCGTGTGTGTTGCTTATCTGGGGAAGAGATGGCACCAGGATGCACTATGGGAAGACGGCAAGCCTGCAGAGGTAGTGTGATGCTTTGGCCAATGTTTTGCTGGGAAACCTTGGGTCCTGCCATTCATGTGGATGTTACTTTGACACGTACCATCTACCTAAACATTGTTGCTGACCAAGTACACCCCATTCATGGAAACAGTATTCCCTAATGGCAGTGGCCTCTTTCAGCAGGATAATGCACCCTGCCACACTGTAAACATGGTTCAGGAATGGTTTGAGGAACACAATGAGTTCAAGGTGTTGACTTCAAAGCCTCCAAATCCCCCGGATGTCAATCCAATCGAACATCTGTGGGATGTGCTGGACAAACAAGTCCGATCCATGGAGGCCCCAGCTCGCAACTTAAAGGACTTAAAAGATCTGCTGCTAAAGTCTTGGTGTCAGATACCACAGCACACCTTCAGATGTCTGGTGGAGTCCATGCCTCGACGGGTCAGAGCTGTTTTGGCAGCAAAAGATAAACAATATTAGGCAGCTGGTTATAATGTTATGGCTGTTATAGTGTAAGTCTTACAGCATTTTTGGACATGGGTTGTCTGTAGGGCTGAATGATATATATAAAAGTCATATTGTGATTTATTTTTTGACAGATGTTGCAATTGTAAGTCACTTTTTGTGGGAGTGATAATTTTTAGTTATAAAAGTTATAAAAATTATGATGGCGTGATTTTTGCTGGGGTCTATACCAAAAAGCATGATCCCTTACACCTGGGGAATATAATTTGTAGGCTGGGGTATTTCTATAGCATGACAATGCCACACCACATATTTTAAGTAGTAAAATATGTCACAAGAAGTGACAGGACAGACTGAAGAGTTAGTGACACTGGTTAACTAACTGTCTGTCACAACCCACATTTGGGGACAATATTAGTTACAAAACCGCTAATTGGTTTCAGCTATATTGACTTATTTTTTAAATGAGGTTTGGTTACATTTAGGTGGTGTGCGTGTGTGTGTGTGCGTGCGTGCGTGCACTCCTTGGGCCTTCCCATCTGCCTGCCCCTGTTGCACATACAGTATCTACATTAAAATGTGTTATGAGGACTTGTTCAACAACTTGTTCTGAAAGGGTGAATGCATGTCTCCAGATCAAGGCTTTCTTTAGTTGAACTGTGAGAGAATCTGGCTCCCTAAGATGTATACTTTTTTTTTTTTAAATCCACCCTTTAAAACAAAAGCACATGCATATGTTTTTCTTATGACCTTGGGCGATGTGTGGATTAGTGAGCAGTAAATCTCTCCAAAGTTAGAAACAAAAGAGCCATGACTATAATCTGCAGGACCTATGAGAGTGACCTATGAGAAACACAGTGTTGGGTGGGCATTCATAAACAATAAAAATATTTCTTTTTTCTAACTACAAAATATAGGCCTACTCTATCTATGTATGATTGTCTATGAATCTATGTATAACACACATTGACATAAATAAAGATGGACGACGCATCTCGATTTCTTCCCATTGTACAAAAATTAAGCCAAAATATTCTGGATACGGGCTCTGTCATCTTGCTCACTTGGAGCCGGAGTCTGCGCAGTAGTGACTGGGCAACGGAGCCACGGTCTCAAGTTCCCACCCATGCACCCACCCGCCCAATCACGAGCAGGGTTCAGCTGTCAATCATGATGTTTCACCCTGTTTTTATAGCATTAAATAACTATTTAAAACCAAACTGATCAGAAAAATGAACATAAATCAGCGTGATAAGAACTACCGTAAACGGCAGAAACCATCTTTGGGAAAAATCTATTTAAGGTGTACTTAAAGTTAAAGTTTAGACCAAGAAAAGTTAAGTTGAATGGTTATTGTAAGACATGAAAACATGATGTTTCACAGTTGTCCTGATGGATTGTGGAGCCCCTACGCTCAAATTTATGGGCTCAATGGGAGTGGCTGCTGAGTCAAATGTGATACCTAGTCGTAAATTCGGTACACGGGTCTGGTCCAGTGTATGGCTTATTATCAAACCGGTTTGAAAATTTGTATGCTGGCCTAACCCTACTGTACATTATTGCTACCTGCCCACCATCAAACAGCAGACTGAAGAAAGCTGAATATATTGGCAGCTAAAAACCCAACATTTCTCTCAGAAGTTGGTAAAGTCTGCTGGATGTGTAAATAACTGTATGATACCATGTTAGCTGGAACAAATAAGGCAATGTCTAGTGTGTGTTTGTCAGATTTTTTGCCCCTTAGTGCCAAAAAAAAAGATTAATGCCACTTTAATTAGCATAATTCTAAAGTTACAGTAACCTATTTCTATAATACTTATCATATCAGTACATTTCTGTATAGATTAGCTGTTTCAGTGTCAAGGTTGGCCTATATAGTCTGAGTTTCTAGAGTTTCTGATAAGTAAGACAATAGTCGCTATACAATTTCCATAACAAACTGTTTTTAGCCAGTAGCGTTTATTCAGTTTAGCGCAGCACAGTGAGGATTGCCAAATTCACAGCGTTGTTGAAACCACCTGTGTTTCTCTTTTGCGTGACACGTCCCATCTTTTTTGTCTGACATTCAGCAGATGTTTCTCACTGTTATCTGTTAACCTTCTTTTCTTTTCAAAAATTTCAGTTTGGACACTGTCACATAGACAGACAGGTACTTTAAATTTAGTTTGGTGTGCTGCTTATGTTTTCCTTACAGTATCTCTTTGTAATGTACCACTGAATGTTCTATACCAAATGCTGTTAATTTACAAAGCACTTAAGTAATCTGACAAGATTTTTAAAATATATGTGAAAAATTGCTGCAATACTGCAGTGAGTTCACAAATCCAGGGCTAATAATCATTGAGCTTTGGACTTTATGCTTCTTTACTCACAAGATTTACGTTCGTCTGATCATTGTAAAATAACACGTTGGCATGGAACGTCTCATTCAACATATTCTGTCAGTGTTCTCATGCTTTTAGATTTCATTTCAATCTTTTATTTTGATGTGATTAAATAAATGTTTTTTGTGTTTGTAGCTTTTTTGTGGTATAAAAAAAATAGCATTTCTGTATGTGTTTTGTGCAAGTGTTTTTATTTCTTCTCCTGCTCTTTCACCTCTGTGTCATCATATTGTTGTATAGTTTATGTGCAGAGCAAGGTGGTTTGCTTTGTGATCTGCCATACAAATTTTTATTTTTTATTTTCTGAGGTTTTATCCCCAGTTATCACTTCTCCTGTCCTATTTAAAGCCATTACATTTGTTCCTTTTTGCCTTTTGACAAAATTATGTGGATAGATAGTTTATGTCAAATATAACCTAGAACCACAATATAGCTTGAAATGTCTTTTTTATTCCAGTTATAGACCAAACTTTGCTTTTTCTTTTGTGGTTTGGCAAAAAAAAACCCAACCTGTTTTTATGCACATTGTTTTGTGCATTGATTTTTCTATATAAATTGTCAAATTACAAATGCAGATGAGCAAAGTAAGTAATCATGTCTAATTTGCCTTGAAGTTTGGCATGAAATATGTTATTCAAATATGATTATTGTGGTTTTAAATATTTTATTAATCAAAAAATGATGGCCCGTTTCATTGTTAAACACATAAATTGTTCATAATCTGCTCAATAATCGCAACCTCGCCTGTAAAATGACTTGGTTAGGTATAATATTCTGAATGTAGCTATTAGTTTTAAGGCCAGGTAAAATTCAGCATATTTTTTTCATGGCAATAGTTACGCAATGCAATCGTTCGTTTTATTTATTATAAGCTAGCTGTTATAATGAAAAACACTGACGTTCTCCATTTAATTTAATGTGTTATGACATGAGGGCCAAGTTTAAGTAATGACACTAAGTAACAGTATGTAAATGTTAATTATAAAACTGCTTAGGTTTAAAAAAAAAAAAAAAAAAAAAGGATGGAAGTAAATTATGCCATTAAAAAGAGACATGTAACTCATCATTGTGTAGATTTATTAACATGAATTTGTCTTGCTTGGAGGCCTTGCTAACATTTGAATATGCAAAATATGCCATATGAAAATGAATCCACTGCGTTTTCCATGACATTTAAAAATCGATGACAACAGATATTAATATTTGTAGGCTGTAATTTCCAATAAGGAATACTTTATCATAAGAATGACTATATTTAAATTGGAATTTGTTTAATAGCAAACACAAGCACTCACTGCCCCCCTACCCCAACACGTCTGAAACAGCTAATTAGGCCTGTTACATAGTCACAGCGCACATAAAAGACAACACGAGGTGTTCTTGTGAAAAGTACCACTAACGAGCGACTTCTGATTTAAAAAAAAATCAAGCAAGTAGATATTTGGATGTTTTCTACATAAGCAAAGATTTTGTGTTTGGCTTACATTTGTGTATACATGCCCCCTGTGGTGTGTGTAATGGACCGTAGACCATCATGGACACTAATGAAAATGTCTTTAAATGAAGTGTCTTTAAAGTAGCTCTTAAAGGCAGGGATATTCAAGCTTTTTAATGATAGGAAAAACATTAAAAAACTACACATATTTTTAAACAAAAAAACTTTTTTTAATAAACATACAGCATGAAGGAGCATAAAATCATAATCCAGGTTTTGTGGTCACGGTGAGGGGATAACCTTAGTTATATCGTCACTGAATAAGTCACTGATTGCTACCTAAAAATTACCTGCCCAATACTGGCCCAATATAACTGCTGACGCACTGTAATCTATGAAGTATTAATGTAAGTACTTTTCTTATCCACAAACACTGATATTGAAGGAGACATCTTTCTATTTCTCTGAACACCAATACTTGCTTTGCAATAAAAATGTTAAAGGTTTGACAAAATGTATTAATTTTGTATTAATATTATTAATTTCAAATATACTTTGGCCCTTACATTTGCTTTATAGTTGCATGTTGTAATTCTTTGAATAACTGTTACTTCTTTTTTCAGTTGCTGTTCCACCAAATCCTTGACTTTGATTTAGATCAAATGTAATAGGCCTCAATCTTTTTTCCAACCCAAACTATAGTTTAAGTATTTGTATATTGTTTTTAGGAAATACCTCAGTCCCCTCAAGTTATTTGCCCCCTTTTTCCCTGTTTTCAAACAGATACCAACTTTGTCCTGGGAAACGCTCAGATAGTGGACTGGCCCATCGTCTACAGCAACGATGGTTTCTGCAAGTTGTCGGGGTACCACAGAGCAGAGGTGATGCAGAAAAGCAGCACCTGCAGGTAGGCTAGAGGATCTGTGTGTCTTAGTATAAATGTGCTATGATTAGAGTCTTAAAATGGTAAAGATGTGAGATGTTCCATAAATATATTATTGTATTCACAATTACAGAAACTCCATATCAAACACGGCTTTTTTATTTACCTACCCCAGATTCCAAACTAATTCTGAAGATGTAACTCTATATAATTAATTGGCACTGGCATATTTTGATAATTTGACAGCGATTTTGCTGTATTAGATAAGCAAGATTAGCCAGTGACATTGCAAGAACTTGTTAAGGCTATTTTGTTAATCTGGATGAGCTTGGCTGGCAAAGCTAGAATAATCATGTTGTTGCAGTTATACTCTACAGTCAGAGAGAGAGTGACTTTCTTGACAAAGTTTGTTTTAATGTCATAAGTGCCTGCAGGAAAAAAGTTGTGTGGAGCTCTTCATTCATCTTCATTAACCTTTTAGACATGTTTGAAATTTTGTCATAATTAGTGTATGAATTCTTGAGTTATGACTAAAAATTTGTTTAATAGGTCACAGTGACCTTGACCTTTGACCTATGTCCATAAAAATCTGTTTATCCTCGGGACCAAGTTGACATTTGTGCCAAATTTAAAGAAATTCCCCTAAAGCGATCCTGAGACATCAAATCAAATCAAATTTCATTTATATAGCGCCAATTCACGTTCACAAGAATGGGATGGATGTGAGGCCACAGCGACCTTGACCTTTGAACTCTGAACTCTGACCACCAAAATCTAATCAGCTCATCCTTGGGTTCAAGTGGACATTTGTGCCAAATTTGAAGAAATTCCCTCAAGATGTTCCTGAGATAGTGTTCAAAAGAATGGGACGGATGGATGGACGGACGGACAACTTGAAAACATAATGCCTCCGGCCGTGGCTATTTACCGGTTCAGAGGCATAAAAATGTGTATACTGTAGGTGAGGTTCCTCCTCAGGGTCAATAGTGACAGAATGAGGAGCTCAGTTTTGTAGTTCTCAGGGGCCTTTGCTTATACTAGACCTAACTGTGAGGAGAACCTGGTTTGATTTCTTCCCTTCAGCAGAGTGTTCGCCGAAGAAGTTAAAATCAAAACATATTTTGATATGTTGAAGTGAATGAGAATGCCACTGACAATTAGAACTAATGATTCCCATAATGTAAGACGGTACAGTAGATTTTTCTTTTATCTTACAAACATAGAAACCAAATAACTAAGACTCAAATCTCTGATGTAATCAGGGTGTAACAATTGAAACTGCTTCCACATCACTGACTACAGTGCAAGTGTCCTGGGGCGCTGTCAAAATAAAAGAATAAACAGAACTCTTAAAATGAGTAGCATCCCTATTCGAGTGAACAGTTTCTAGATGTGTGTTTATTGTGCATGTAATAAGCAGGCCAGTTACCCCTACATTAATGGGATCTCATGGAAACAGTTGGTGCTGCCAAAATTGAAAACCGTGGGTGATTTCGTCTGTTGTGGGAGATGGTGTTTGTCACAGCCAGCACTGCGGCTATTACTGATTTAGACCCTTGGGTCCCTAAGCATAAGCTTCAGAACATTTGCCAATACAAATATTGAACAGAGTGTGTGAAGATTTGTTTTAGGTTTATTTTTAGGTTGCTTGATGGAGTGTGTTTGTAATAGGAAGGAAAACAGACCTAAAATCTTCCAACTGGGAGATAAAGTATAGTATAAATGTGTAAACACTACCAGAAATTTCAGGAAATTACAGTGATTCTGGATTAGCTGTGCAGCGAGCAATCAAACCTTTGTAGATTTTACCGAAACGGGACAACAAATTAAATGACAATGATGATGAAAATAATATTGTATAAATAAGATGGATCAAAGGTATTGTAAAAGTCAATTATATTTTGACCAGTGAAAGGTAATTTAATTTGTTCAATAATTTGGTTTATTACCGATGTTAGCATTTAACTCAAAGCCTAGGCCTAAGTAAAGCCCCACAGAGTCACTAACATGGCCGTAAACTCTTAGTAATAATTAAACTTCATGTATTAACTCCTTTAAATATAGCATTTTCTTTAACATGGATCCTAACTTTGTTTTTCAATCGTTCAAACGTTCCTCTCACATCAATTTAACATTCTTTGTTTTGATAACGTTTGGTTAGCCTACTTTCAGATAGAGGTTTATTTATGACGTTATACATGATTTGTACCAATTTTTAAAAATATCAAATCTCTAGATTTCTTTTTGATTGGTAGCTTTAAAGGTGCAATTTGTAAATGTAGCCAGAATTTGAAGGTACATCCAAAAATATAGGGGGCAGCATATCACCAGAGTAAGAGCGAACTGCTGCTCATACTATCTGCTGTAAGTTAGTTATCGATACATAGACGTCTTTGATATAACATCTGCCCTGTTGATTCTTCACATTCTATTGATAATGGTAGGTCATTCTTTGAATGTTTTCACATCATAGCAAAGACCTCTATGTATTATGTTGCTGTGTGTTTTCTATTTAAGTTAGCATGCTAGCCCCGGCCCGGCCTGCTTCATAATACCACTTTGTACCTCAAGGGGCGACAGTCCGATAGCCCCCGTACTTGCGTAGTTTCAGCTGGGAGATGTATACAAACCGCAAGTTTGCTTAGTTTCACAAGTTTTCTTAGCGTTTAGTCTAATAAGTAAACAAAACAAACTCACAAAATGTCAAGAAAGGTAATATTCTTTCACCTATTTCTCATTAACAGAAAAATACAACCGTATAGGCCTACACCTTCTGAATTTAAGTTTCTATCTTTCACTGAACTAAGATAAGCTTAATTGCCTTGTTGACTCATTGTAAAACACACTTCATTCAAACGAAACATAAACAAAATAAAACTCACCAAACCCATCTTGGTTTGTTTTCCACATATACCTCTGGTTTGCTTGAAAAACAAATCCTCACTTCACAGAGTGAGATGTGAAAATATACTGGCTCCACACGTCATATTCGTCCGCCACTGATGCGCAACTCTATCTCGCTGCTAACCCCATCTGCTGTGTCCTGTTGTCCCCAAAGTCATCCTTGTCGGTGCCGCTGTAAATCACCTGCATACTGTATCTCCTGGTGTCAAACTGGCCTCCACCGGTCTCACAGACTGTGTCCGTTTCCAGTTTGGTTTCCAAGCATGTTCAGGCTGTGGAGCCCAGTTGTGCTGAGCCCCATGGCCTGCGATAAGTCCCCCCTGTGATCCGAGTTCGCAATCTAGGCAATCTAGTTTAGTCGGTCAGTCAGTTCAGCTGTAGGGCCATTAGCTCCACCATTAACTGAGCTAATAGCCACCATAGCCCAAGATACCTGCGCTAGTATAAAGATAGCAGTTGGCATTTACTCTGGTGATATACTGCCCCCTATATTTTTGGAGATACCTTCAAATTCTGGCCATATTTTACAAATTACACCTTTAATAGGTATCACCACCCGCTTTCATTATTTTTTCAGATTTGCTCCCATACTTTTAATCTTTAAGGGATTTCTTTTTGTTTTTTGTCAAAAAAAAAAACATCTTCATGAGCCTGATTATGGGGTCATAAAACATTCACAGGATGTGGATCTTTGATGTTTTTGAGGATGACTCAAAGATAAATTACTCATTTCCCCCCAAGTGTTAAAGTTTAATATCTGAGCCACTTTTGCTGTAGAGGTGTGGATGAAAGATAATTTCCATCTCAACTGCTCTTACAGAGTTCTTTGTATTTTCTATTATGCATGTTTTGTTTTGTTTTCCTGTACTTCCTTCTGTAAACATACAGTGACAAACCTGTGGGAATTTTTCACACGATGATGAGATAGTCACTTGAGGAATTATTATCTTTGAAGAAAGTCATATTCCTCCTGGCTCACAGAGAGAGAGGAAAAGAGAGAGAACAGTCATCAGTGTTATTACATCAAGCACTGGTCTGAAAAGTCTCAGCACCAGAATGTAGTCTCATTAAATTTAGCCTTCCTTTTGTATTTCATAACAAACTCAGTGCTATATTTAGATCATACTGGAACAGGCTGCCACTGAGGGTGGCAGTAACAAGCAAAGTGAGATGGATGTCTCTGCAGCATGGTTAAATGTGTTTATGGTTGCTTGACCCATCTTTAGATTTCATTTGATTTTGAGAGGAACATTCCGTTTGTCAAATTCGACACCATGCTGCATTTATCTTTTAAAGCTTTTAGGATGCATTTCGATGGGTTTTAATGTACTTCTTCTCTGTATTTAATACTGCCTAATTCTGCAGTGTACTTCTCTAGAGGTCTAGTAAATGATAAATGGCATATCATTTTGGTTTTTTTCAGAAAGTATACAGTTAAATTTAAAAGGAAAAGTTCAATAAGGTGCATATAAAGGTGCCGTCAAAGGAGATAAGAACAGAACAAAACACCCCAGTCAAACCAGAGAATACTTGGCAACACATTAAGATATTCACTTATTTTAGCCTTCCTCAGCACTCTTTAGTGCCAGAATGAGCATGCTTGTCCAATGTGCTGCTGTCTATTAAATATTGAAATTGTTATTTCCCCTTATGTTTTTCAGCTTCATGTACGGGGAGCTCACGGACAAGGACACTACAGAAAAAGTGCGACTAACATTCGAGAATTATGAGATGAACTCGTTTGAAATACTGATGTACAAGAAGAACAGTAAGTAGCAACGCCATGTTTGAGGAAAGAGAAAAATGTGAAGTTCTACTCTCTTATCATGCAAATGTATTCAGAGCCTCTGTAACATACAGCTCAGTTCAAAGGCAGCCATTTCTACCTCTGTAGAAATGTGCTAATTGGTTGAGAATCAGACCAGAGAAGCGTTCCCCACAAAAATGTGGTGATGCTTTAGTTTCCACTCGCAGGTGTAACCTCCCTCCGCTTGCAGGTGCTGTGAAAGTCCAAAACATTTCAGTTTACACTATGCAATAATGATTTCTGCTATACTGTATGTGCAATTGGTGTCATTTCCTCAAAAAAATAAACCAATGATGCAGCTAAATATTTGTCTTTTCATGCTTTCAGGGACACCTGTTTGGTTTTTTGTGAAGATTGCTCCCATTCGAAATGAACAAGAGAAAGTGGTCCTGTTTCTTTGCACATTCAGTGACATCACAGCCTTTAAACAGCCTATTGAAGACGATTCTTCCAAAGGTCAGAGTCAACTAATTTAATTTATTCAACTTTGTGCTTTCTATCAAAAAGGATGCCTTTTGTTAGTTAATTCTTAAGAGTGATTAAAATAGGGACAAATTGGCCCAATGAAATCCATTCAAACATTTTTCATATTATGTGACAGGTGTGATCTAAAACTTTTCATACATAGATTATAAAATGATAGACTCAGTGGTAACATTATTCTGCCAGTGATCACCATTGGACCCTGTGCATTGTGCATCTGCTCTGGCAAGTACCCACTGAGTCAAATACGCACTCCATCAAGATGATTATCAGTACGCAACACAAAAAACAGTTCATTGGGCTGTATGTGCCATAGAAGACAGCCAAAATAGAACATGAATTAGTGCAAGTGATCGACTACAAAGAAGCAATAGTGACAACAACAGGATATGGAATCAAGCTAAGATTCATGGTCAACAAGTAGCACTGTAAATGCTGTTGCATCAGTAAAGACTTCTTCCCCCTCTCTTACGTGGGACATGGCCTGCAATGGTTGAATAGAGTTTGGGGACTGTAAGCAAAGAATCTTGTGAAGGCAAAAACAATGCAGTAGCCCACATTTGTAAGTTAAGGCTGTCCTCAGCAGAAACGTAACAGTGTCAGTCTGTTGTTCAAATGACATTTGTACAGTACATTGTTCAGTAGCAAATGAAAAAGAAATGTGTGTTTTTATATACGTATGTTAAATGCATGTTGTTAGGGAGGAGGTCGAGCGGATGAATGTGTCTGACTGGGGTTTGTATGCTATCAACAGTGTTAATGACCACAACATTAACATTAATTTGGAGATGTGTTTTTATCAATTCAATAAATACATTCCTTTCAGCCTTGTTTTAAGTTTCCACTAACCGTGGGGGGAAATATCGGGGTAAATACGGCTAAATGCTCCACTACGTTCACCAGCGTGTCGCTAACTTTGTCCGTCTGCTGTTTGGGGCTCAGTAGATGGTACGCGACAGAAAATAATGATGATGCTGATGACAGCAGTGTGAGTGAACCAAGTCATTATAGTTGCGGACCAGAATACAGAAAAATCAGCTGAAAGATTCTGTAAAGCTCCACCTAGCTAAAGGAAAACTGCTTTAAAGGTCCCATATCTTAACACTTATAACTGTACCATGTATGTGTGTCTATTAAGCACTTCTGTAATTGTGTCAACAAGTAAAAAAAATATTGATTGCCTCCGTCTGTTCCTGCCAAACACGGTCAGATTTGGCTGCTAAATGGAAATAACCACCTACTTTTCATGAGCAAACATTCTGATTGGCTAAGCACAGATAAACACAGCCACTCACACAATCGCCCACTCTCTCACTCACTCGCCCACTCTCTCACTCCGCTAGTAGCCTGCAAACTGCAGCTAAAACACTTGGGACCGGTCGAGGCAAATCTCCAAAAATAAAATCCATCCATCTCTCTACAACATTTTTGTCCTTTGGAAGGCTGCGCAGTGATCTGGATGAAGCACTGCAGCCAGGAATAAAACACTTTTCATGGCCAGTTCTCCGTCATATTGCTACACTCTCCACACTTGTCTCAATTGCTTACCTGGGAACTGTGGGAAGAAGCGGACAATGAGGGGGCGGGCTTATGTGATTTTTTTTAGCTTGATGACTATTGGTTATCCTGTTGGCTAAAACTCTTACTAGTACGTAAAGCTGTGAGGCCATCTTGTGGTGAGGGGGGTAGAGCAATGGCAGTAGTAAGATTTAACAGCTTTTATTTTACACCTTATAAAAAACAGAAAACACAATAAAAATGCATTTTCCCGATATGGGACCTTTAAACTAAACAAACCTCTACATTGGAGCAGCAGATCAGAAAACCCCCCATATGAGGTGTTTTGTAGTACAAAAGCCTTTTTTTGCAGAAAGAGCTGCCTTAAGTTGCCTTGAGTGATGTCACTTGAGTCAGTTTGGTTTGAAGGCGAAAAGTTTAAAAATGAGAAAAATCTGACAGTCGAGTTAAAAAAAAAAAGTGACCTCTGTAGCCCGCTCCTCATCTCTGCACTATGACACTCCATTAGCTGCTACTAGGATAACACACGAGTCATCGACCAAACTGTCTGCAGTCAAGTTGTTAAAGTTCTTTAATTCACCAGAAAGATGAATTTACCAGCTAGATAAAGAGTTCGATATAAACCGTAATATATAACTTTAACTAAAATTTATTTTTTATCAATACTCGACAACCAAAACATGTCCTTTTATTGCTGATCTACAAAACATTAATAACGGATGTATTAAACCTGCAGTGTGAGACTTTTACATATAAATAAAGCTAAATTCCCCTAGGTGTGAATGTGAGTGTGTGTGTGGTTGTTTGTCTCTATATGTCAGCCCTGTGATGAACTGGCGACCTGTCCAGGGTGTACCACGCCTCATAGGATATAAGCAGTGATATATAATGGATGGATGGAAGCTTGTGAAGGCAGGTAAACGCTGATTTCGCATTGATCACATCTAGTGATGCATGTACGCGCTTTTGAGCTTGTGCACCCACTTCAGATGGGGTGTGAGCTAACGCTTTTAGCTTAGCGGCTACAGTAAAAACAGATACCCATAGAAAAGATGGCATTGAAAAAAGTGTTTAATAGCATCTTTTATAATTGGTTTGGGATCTTGTGGCTTCCGGAGACTTGGATTACGCCAAACGAGCTGTAAGAAGCCATTTTATGTTTTTTGTTTTGTTTTATTTTTTATGATTTAAAACCTCGGCTTCTTCAATATGTTAAGGAGAATCTTCATTGGCAGGGAGTTGGTAGATATGACCGAATTTTCATTTTTTCATTTTATCACTGTCGGATAAATCTCTTTATATTTCTCAGTATACCTGAGTTTTTAAATCTGGAGTCTGTGGCAACTTTCTCATGATGGTGCACTCAGATATATGTGTGCCAGAGCTCAAAGGGTGAGTAACCACAACAGAGGCAAAAGGCAGAGCCTATATCGTTCTAAGCATATTGACAGTGTTTGTACTGCCAGAAGGTGGAGACAGACGTTCTGCACCGCACTGTTTTAACATGAATAAAGCTATTAGTTTAATTTTTTTAAATATGTGTTACAGATTGGCATACCCCGACAAAAACACCAGTTTTATCATTTAGAGATGAGGGCTTGTTGGACAAGTTGTGTAATAATATCCTCCAGACAGTCATTCAGATATCGTCAATATATCCGAACACAGACCGGAGGCTTTTTGAAACTGTTGATGGTCTGCATGCCCCAGCAATAATCTAGGTTTGATAAACTCAGTTATCAAGCGCTCAGCAAATGCTCAGTACTGGAAAAAAAAAAGTATTTTCCCATCTAGATTCAACTCCCACAAGCTCAGAAAACATACTGTTGCCCCAGGAAATATTCAGTACCAGAAAACATACTTTATGTTCTTCTAATCCTCAGGCTGGGGAAAGTTTGCCCGACTGACTCGAGCTCTGACAAGCAGTAGAGGTGTCTTACAACAGCTGCAGCCCACAGTTCACAAAGGAGAGAATGTCCACAAGCACTCCCGGTTAGCTGAGGTATGGAGCATGCATGTGATTTTTAAATTTATTTATTGTTTTTTTTTTTAATGAACTGGACACTGAGAATTTTTTTTTAGTTTTTTAGATCAGGTCAACCTCTAAGACTTACAGTACAAAGCACCTCTTATGAGCAGGTGAGCTATAGTCACTGTCAGGACGATATAATTAAAGTACCAAGCTAAAATATTTTTGGTCTCCTGCTGTGTGTGTTTATTATCTCTCTGTGTCTGAGTTTTCCTTACTCACTGTATTTTGGCAGGTCCTGCAGCTGGGATCAGATATTCTACCTCAGTACAAGCAGGAGACCCCCAAAACCCCTCCTCACATCATCCTGCACTACTGCCTCTTCAAGACCACATGGGACTGGGTCATCCTCATCCTCACCTTCTACACAGCCATCATGGTGCCATACAATGTCTCCTTCAAGACGAAGCAAAACAACGTGACGTGGTTGGTGGTGGACAGCATCGTGGACGTCATCTTCCTGGTGGACATCGTCTTAAACTTCCATACCACATTTGTTGGACCTGCCGGCGAGGTTATCTCAGACCCCAAGCTGATTCGAATGAACTACCTAAAGACGTGGTTTGTTATCGACTTGCTGTCCTGCCTGCCGTATGACGTCATCAATGCATTCGAGAATGTTGATGAGGTGAGTGCAGTGGTTTTGTGCTGGAATTGTATATAGAGCTGATACAATTAGTCGATCAAGAGAAGATGAATCTGCAACTATTTTCATAATCTGTTAATTTGTTTGGTCATTATTCAAACTTTATGCCAAACATCTGCTAGTTTCAGCTTCTCAAATATGAGGATTTGCTGCTTTTCTTTGTTTCTTATTTTTATGAGTTGGCCAATTCAGTGATTGTCAAACTCCAAATACTGAAGGGGGTATCATAAAAAAATTAAAATTAATCATTGTGACAGATACGCAGGGGCATAGCGAGTACGTTCCTGCAGGGATAATTGGGTTAGACCCAGTGATTCCATATGGGTAGCAAAAAATATATAATGTACAGAAATTTAAAGAATGATTAACTACCCCTGTGAAAGCCCCTCACACACCTAGGGTAACTAAAAGCGCACATTTTTTCTAAAGTTACTCTTTTTGTAAGAAATGTTTGTATGAGTAGAGAAAACCTAGTATAAGTTGGTGTCCAGCGGAATTCTCCTCCAGGATTTACTTTTTGGAAAATAACCTTTTAAATGATCATTTAAAGTTTTAATATTGTATTTTCATCTGCCGGCACACATCGGCCACAAAGTTCACTCATTTATTGTTTTGTAACACTAAAATTTCCAGCAGGAGGTTGATTTAGAACGCAAAATGATGCCGGGATTTTACTACAACACATTGTGGACAATATGGAAATGGGCCAGTAGCCGACAGGCCAGAAACAGACGTGTGTCTTAGGTAATTGTAAACAAAAATAGATTTATCTTAATGCTAACAAATTGGACATTTCTCTGTGTGCTCAGCCTTCTGCCACTAAACTGGGAGTCAAAATCCTGGTTGTTGTTTTGTATACTGGCAGTAAAAAATAGTTGTAATGAGCAGCATAATAATATGCTTGTTTGTGAATTCATAAATGTTGGGCCATAATGAGGAGTGTTTACTGAAGAGCTATCACAGGATCTTGAGATAATTGGCACATTTTAATAGGGGAAGGAGTGATACATTATTAAACTGAGGCTCTCTTTAGGCCTCTGTTGTGTCACTGATGCCCTAAAACCATTAACACCTTATGACAGCCGACAAAAGGACTGAATCACGGGAAACTGTGCTGTGATTAGGCTTATTATGTTACGAAACGAGTATTTGGAGTGGGTCACTTATAACCTGACGAATTACAGTTTTACCACCTACTTACTGTATGCTGTATATGTGAAAAAAAATTAGAGTGTATGGTGGTGTTAAAAGGCAAAAGTCTGTCTTTCTTGGCGAAGGAAGATTGTCAGTTTATTTATTTGTTGTTCACTTAAGACAACATTACATACGTGCAATTGTAACACTGAGGGAAAAATAACTACAGAATTATTGCGCGTTTTAATATTGTATGTGTTTGCTGGTGAAATCTATTTATAAAATATCCAGCTGATGCTTGCATTGTATCTCTCACTGAAAATATCTTAACATGCAACCATTGTAAGGATATCCAAATCTTTCCGGAGGACTGTTTTTTCCTCCCACACACACACACCCACACACGCACTGATTAAGTGGGGCCTCGGGGTCCTGCACTTGCCGGTTTTCATTATAATAATGAATCATTGTGTGTGCGCCTGTGTGTGCTTAGATGTGTCACATCTCATGATGTGTGCGTGTGTTATTGCGACATGTGGCTGTGTGAAATGCTGTGGTAGCATCTAAGCGGCACATTGTATGTCGGCTCTCAGGGGCTGTCGGGTAGCACGTACAGGTAATATGAAATGCCGTGTTAATGCTTGTTGGTGGGCAGCGAGCACTGAGTTGTATTTGCAGGTCCAGCATTTTGTTCATTTCTAGTCTTTCATCATTTCATAATCTTTCAAGTTCATTTGGCCGAAGCAGAAGCTTTTTAGGTGTCAGCAGATGGGAAAAACAACAACCTATTATGATTTAAAAAATAAACTTGGTGTTATTTGATCTTTTTAGTATTATCGAGAAACCAAAAAAAATGTTTTTTTTAATTTAATTTCATAGCTTATGTTTAACAAGAAAAACATATGAAAGAGCCACAGTGTTGCTTTTGGGAGTCAAATTCCCTCACTATGCTGAACACAGGCTGTGTCTGAAATCACTGGCAACCATTTAGATAATTGATTAATTGCAAATAATTAAAATAAATTGCAAATTATTTAAAAAAAATTACATTTACTGTTACTCACCCCCCCAAAAAAACTTTTATGTATCCTTGAGGTCTAATGAACGTGTCAAATAAAATTAACTAACTTAACTAACATATTGGTAACTAGCTACCAATATGCATTATGTAGACAGAAAACATGAGTAAATGTACAGAGTTGACAGATAGAAAGAATGAAACCTCAGTGAAACGTTTCCAAAACATTTTCTTTAAATTTTGACAGTGTATGATCTTCTTGTAAATGTCACGGCCACAGTGTAGTTTGTTACTTGCAGTAGTGTAAACAGCAAACCTCGTCTCTGGGCATGCAACACAGTCACACCATTATGAAATAACATGTCATTAATCTGCCTGCGTGGCTCTTAAATGTGTTATTAATAGTTTTCGGACAATATGACATACTAGATGGTTAAGCTATATCGACTACACAAACAACAGTTGCTAGCATTGTTTGGTTTTAGAAATGTTGGTGGAAATAAAAGAGAAATCATCAGCTTCATCCAGTAAAGTAATGTAAGGCAATGTATGCATGTATTTTCTTATTGTCAACATGAAAAGAGATAATTTAGACGTTATGCTGTCAGTCATACTATATTGCTTTTGTTCAATGAAATAATTTGTCATTAAGGTGATTAGTTAATCAACAAATGAATAATCAGTTATTGAAATTGTTGATTAATTTTCAGGGGATTTATGAAGCCACAACGCCAAACACTCAAAGCTTTTTAAATATAAGAATTTGATGCTTTTCTCAGTTGAATGTTTTGGAATTTTGGACTGACATTTTATAGACCACAGAGTAATCTTCTCATTGAAAAAGGAATCAACAATAGTGAAAATAAATTGCAATCCTACACTTTACTTCTGCTTTATATTTACTGTGTGTACACTTTGCTTATGATAAGAATATGGACACATTTGCTGCAGCGCTATGATCATCCACTTCCAGGATAATCTTCAAGCATGTCTCTGCAACAAGTCAGTCATTCCAAGTTGTTTTGAGACAATTCATGGCAAGAGCAAATGAGAGCAAGTAAACTGTTATTAAACCGGCGCCGAAACATCTTGCTGCTGCTACAGACCTTAATGACTGACATGAATAATTTTGATGGCTGTTTTCCCCAACAGGTTTCCAAGTAGGCAAGGGAAGATCATTAACAAGACGCGGCTGTCAAAGTTATTCTTGGCAATCTTAAAGCACCGTACGTCACCTCGAGACTGACTGAACCTCGTAGTCATTGTGTTCATTTAGTTTTTAAGACTGATAACCCAAAACAGCAGCAAAGGAGTGTTTTAGCAAAAAGCTCACAAAGCTTGCAGTGCATGTTTGGTCATACTGCGCATGCTTTACAAATGCAGAAAAGGTTGTTTTTTATGTTAAGTTTTATTTAAAACCTTTATTGATCATCAGTTACTACTGATCAAGTGTTTTCTCTCTTACTTGTGCTCCATTTTTGTTTTTTCTTATTTTTCATCCCTCTGTTCTGTTTGCATGGCCCCTCTTCCTCTTCTGCCTGTATTCATGCATGGGACGTGATGGGAAGAATTGGAACCACCGAGCTGTCACTCAAGTAGGCTTCAGTTTGATTAGAATATGACAATGAGCAGTTTTGTGTTTTATTTTACTACACACATGCACACCTGACCACACATTACATGAACTCTCCATCAGGCTCCACATTTCCTGGGCACCAACATTTCAGCTGCTGGATGAGAGTATGACAGCAGAAGCAACAATAAATGTCACAAAAAGCAAGTTAAGATTTGTGCTGTTTTTCATGGCTAGGAGACAACAATGGACGTATCGTTTTCTATCATTTAAAAAATGAACGGCGTCATTAAAGCTGCATGAGAGCTGATTCAGTCCTCAGGTCAGCAATAAAATGTCAATGGTGGCAAAGAGACTGCAGCAACTCGATACAGTTAACATTTCAAACATCATCCAAGTATTGAAGATATGGTTTAATAGAGGGAGTTTTAAACTATGCATCGATCGATAGTGGATTTTAAAAGGCTGACATGATAACAATAATTTGCAGCAGAAAAACACAGCTAGCCAATTAATCTGTCAATATTACCCCCCACCCCTGCAAAATAATGGACAGTTGGAAATAAACAATCTTCAACTTTATGAGAAACTGGGAAACTGTTGAGTAACAGTAATAAATACCTAAATAAATAAATAGATTTGGATTGCTGAATGTCAAACTCAAAGTAATAAATACCTAATATATAAATCTGGGACTGAACGTCCAACTCAAATTTAATTAAATGTAAGTTAGAAATAAACATGGAACTGATCAAACTAACTGTAAAATATCTAGGTGGGAGCAATATTTATATTATTTAGCCTGCTAATGATACTTTGCTTCTCTGACGAGGTGTCTCCTCTCCAAGAAAATTTTAAAATGTTGGCACCTACTTCCACAGCAGCCTAATTAGACAATAAATTAAACTGAATATTGTTGTTCAAGGTTCTTTTTTTTTTTTTTTACCTCAGAAACAATATCTGGAAAAATCATCTCACAACAAGCATCTCAGCATTTAGTAGCTGGTGGAGCTTTTGATCGTGTCGCTTTACTGTATCTTCCTCAGCAAATAGTTTGGTTATGGTGTTGTAAATAAGTGGAGGTGTCCATTGCTCTACAAGACTCGTATCAGTTCTCAACACCTGCAATTTTTGATTCAGGCCTATTTAACGTAATTTAGCATAAAGACTGCTGGCACAAGGAAACAGCTACCTACCATCTAATTCTGAAAAAAAAATCTGGTATTGTCTTAACTTAAGAGCTTTAGAGATGCTGGAAGATGAATAGTCATAGCTTCACATTTAGAGTGCAGACACAACAGTCTCATCTTAATCTCGGCAAGAAAACAAATGTCGAAGTATTCCTTTTATGAAATCTCTTTCATGTCCATTCAGTGATAATGGTTTCTCCTAACTTGTGTTTGTAAAGTTTGCAGCAGAACTCGAAAGTCCAGTTGCACTGATAATGGAATTGTGTCGGAGCTCAGATCTGTGAAGTGATTTTAGAGAAGCTGAGGTGTCTGGCAGGCAGTGAGATGAGATCAGGTGACAGCGAGCGCTGCAGTTGTACTCGGATTGCAGACCACAGCACATTAGTTAAATCAATACCCCTGCCACCGCGCACGCACGCACGCACACACACACACACACACACACACACACACACACAAAAATACCACCAGCAAACTGATGGGATTGTCTGTTTGAATCACTGAGTGGGTGTTTCAATATACAGTTAAGCTGAGTAGACATTTCGCTGCTTGTTATGTAACCGCTGGAAGTTGAAAAATTTCACCACGTTGCACAGGACAGAAATCATCTTAGCATATGTTAACACTTTGAATCTTGTGTTTGTTTTCTCATCTTGTTTGTGTATTCTGTTTGCTGTTATCAACATATTGTTCTGGAGCACGTTAGGAGACAGGTTCACACACTTTCATGTTGATTCTTTAAAATGCTTCAAAGTGTTTCTTTCATGGCGTTCTGACATGATGCGGTAAAGATTTCTTGTTTAATTTCTCAGACCTTGAGCAAACACAGAAGTACATCATTTCATCATACTTTATTCTCACAGTGGGCTTCACAAAAAAATTATTTGGAGTGAAATAATTTTTGAGGCAGATTAATAATGTTAATGTTAGCAGCTGTAACCTGAGGTTTGCTAAATCTAAAGATTTGAAGTTTAGATTAAATAACACCATAAAACAAATACTACATATATTGTGTGGACAGTATATTAGATTTTTTTATGGTGTTTCTTTACATGAAGAGCAATCAGAGTTAATGTATCCACTGAGCTCTTTATTAATCCCAGTGGGAAATTGCAGTGTTACAGTAAAGTCAGTCATGAATCATGAAACAAAAACAACATTAGAACACACAAAGAGGTAAATAGAATAATAAAATTAATAATAAAATTAAATACAATACTCTAAATATATGCAACAATAGTGTATTAGGCGACATTTTTCAAGACCCCTTTTTAACATTTGTAAACAGTGTATGTACATATAAATGTAATAAGTGATTTATAATAGACTAGAATGTAGTATATAAATATTCATTAATGTATTTTTTAACAAATATAACTCCTCCAGTGTGCATCCTTAAGCGGAGTTTGGTGTGTAAATGCTACAGAGCAAAGTCAGTGGAAAGTCAGTTTGACCCTTTATTAGAGCAGAAACATCTTACTAATATACTTTTAGGTGTTAATTTACACTGACTTAAATCACAAACTGACAGCAAAAGTGTTTTAACTTTTTTTTTAAATTATATGAATTATTCTTTTTGTCCACTATAACTATTGTTTCTGATGTCGGCCTCTATTTCTGTCTTCCCTCCTGTTTCAGGGCATCAGTAGTCTGTTCAGCTCACTGAAGGTGGTCCGGCTTCTCCGTTTGGGTCGGGTTGCCCGTAAACTGGATCACTACATTGAGTACGGGGCAGCTGTACTGGTGCTGCTGGTGTGTGTTTTTGGACTGGCCGCTCACTGGCTGGCCTGTATTTGGTATGTTCATGACAATTATTATTTATTAATTTATTATTATTTTTCACTTGGGAAGTCCTGCCATTACAATGCAATACATTATATACAGAATACATATTTCAATCAGGGTGTCATCCATACAATTGTCAAAAAGGGAATAAAAACAGACATTTTTTGTTACTGTACTTGTGCATATATATTACGTAACACGTTCTGGAATCTCTTTGATACATTAATAGTAGAGCCAATTAATATAATGAGTCCATTGATTAAGCTAATTAATGCATTAATTAGCAGTTATTTTTTGTCAACATACTTGTTTTCACGCATTAAAATTGTATGTTTTTCGTACCTTAAAGCCAGAAAAAGTTATACAGTGGTTTCAAGAGAATTAATTTTCCTCATTAATATGCAAATATATGGAGAACGGGCCTCCAAAGTCTAATCAGATCATTGACTCTACAGGGGGCAAGTGTGGTGGAAGCATTAAGTTTCCATCATGTGTTGTGCTTGATTTATTGTGTTTATGAGAATGTCTAAACACACACAGACTGACGCACACATTTGCCATCATGACAATTAATGTCCTGCATACATAAAAACAGGAAATAAGCTTGATTATATTGATTTTATTATGATGCGTTTCCTGCTATACAAAACAACCACTGTTTTCATGTGTAACGTTAATTCCTCATAGGATTACAAGACATCTTCTAGTAATCTATTCAGAATCAAAGGAAAACATCAAGCAGAACATTATCTTTTATGTCAGTGTTAATATACAAGATTGCAAATAAGTTACACTTATTGTTCTCAAACTGGGATTCAGGATCTGACCAATATCATAAATAATGTTTATTGGGCCAGACAGTATAATCAAACCAGACACCAATAAAAATAGCTCCTGTAGCACCGTTTCCCTCAGTGTGGTTTCTGTGGTTGCCATGGTCACATGCGGATCTGCAGCAGCAAATTGAGAAAAGTTAAAACCAACACCCATGATAACCAGGGTATTGCATAAAAAAATCGAAATCCTGTTACATAAATTTCTGTTTATTTTTGAGATTTTCTCTTATTTTTATTTTTTCTTGTGAAATGCTGTTGAGCTTTACCTCTTCATGTCTAAATATGAGTCAAATGAAACAAAGGAAAAAATAGCTCACAGCTGAGAGACATGCTTCTTGTGATGGGCCGATGCTTTACACAACCAATAGGAGTATTTCCTTTTGAATTTTAACCTCATCAACATAAATTCAAAAACAGAAAGCAGGAAGGATTACGACAAGGGAAGTGAACAGTTTTTGCTGCATAATCATATTTCATCCATTTATATTCTGAAGATTTGTTTTTCATCCAAGTCTTTATCCAATAAGCTAGCTAACTCAAAGTTTCCGTATTTACATAGCCAATTTTCTGGTCTCTTGAGGATGAAGAAAATTCATGACTTAATAGAGTTAAATTCTCACCAGCCTTAGCTGTATTTTCTTGTCAGTGCTAATTAGAAAATGTTAGCATGTTAATACGCTAAACTTAGATGGTGAATGTGATAAAAAAAAATTATGCCTGCTAAATATCATCATGCTAGCATTGTCGTTGTGAGCATGTTAGCATTCTAATGCAATACAAAACATTTGGCCCTTTAACATAAATATGTACAATCTAGTGGTCTGTAAATGTGGAATGCAATGTCTAACACGTACCCGATTATTTATTTCCTGTATTTTCGCACCATTCCTACCTCTCCACACTCCAGGTACAGCATTGGTGATTATGAGGTTATTGATGAAGAGACCAACATTGTGCGCATGGACAGCTGGCTCTACATCCTGGCTGAGACGGTGGGCACTCCGTACCGTTTTAACGCAAGCGGTTCAGGGAAGTGGGAGGGTGGGCCGAACAAGCACTCCGTCTACATCACTTCCTTGTACTTCACCATGACGAGCCTGACGAGCATCGGCTTCGGTAACATTGCGCCGACGACAGATGGAGAGAAAATCTTTGCCGTGGCCATGATGATGATTGGATGTGAGTAAAGACTTTTTATCTTCCATCCGCTGTTGCAAATACATAATACATGAGCAGTTTAACTAAGCTCTTTAAAGCCACAATCCACTGAGGTAGGTGAACAAATGAATTATGAATAGAGCCATTGAAGATCAGAACATAGAACTTTACAGGTGAAACACTGAGCAATATTTCGAACTCTCCTGTAACCGACAAAGTGTTGCTCAGGTTGAATATACCTCGGGGCTTTAAACAAGCTTTTGCACAACTGTTGTGTAAGAGAATGGCTAATGAGTTTTAAATTGCTTTCAAAACTTACAGTATGTATGGCTTTCACCACTTTCTCTTCAATAGGATCTCTGTTATTCTTGCTTACCTTAGACTCATTTCCTCAGTCTGCTGTGTGATGATGTGCTGAATTATTGAGATTTTCTGAAGAGTAATGCATCACTTATACAGGTTTCCAGTATTTCTGAAATGCCTTAGAAAAGTAAGACACAGTTGCAACAGTAATTAAAAAGGATGCTCCTCAACGGCTGGAGTTTAACAGAGCATTTTTAACAAAATTTTTGGTACGCTGAAACAAATAATTCATAAATAAGAACAAACCACCCATCAAATACATTATTATATGACAAGATGACATTAACAATATAACGTCAATTTATGTGACCGTTTGTGGTTTACACTCAGACTTGGCCAGTTTTTCTGTAGGCACAAATAACAATGAATTGAAGTGTATAAAAAGGAAACGTAACGTAAAAAAAATAATCTGCTAAGATGGAGATGACAGCATGCCCATCTTTCCACATCTCAATATTAAACATTTATAAGGCATCTCCTACTTGTGTAGCTCATAATACAGGGTAGAGCGTTATACCATTATGTGTGACTGCACACAGAGAGCAACACCTCGAAGCAATAACTGACACTGTCGGATCAATTTAGCACAGTGCTCCCTGCGATCCCTCTGCAATCACTGCTCACCTCCATGTACTTATTTCAGCCACAATCTCAACCCTGAGGCAAGAGGTTGATTGTCACCCCTCTCTCTACCTTTAAGCTGTTCAGGTTTATGAAAACACTCTCAGGGGATCTTGCAAAACTCATCTGCAGACTTGTCTAAATTTTTCATTGTGCGATCCAAATCGTCTTAAAGCGTGAATATCTAAAAACTAGACAGCCTCAGGACGATTGTTGTAGATGCAATCTACTGTAGACTGTGGCTGTTCTCTATGAAATATGGATGGCCCGATACTGTTCTATTTTTACCACCAGCACTGGATCAGTGCAGGCAGTAGAAGATCACAGTGTGACGAGGTATTTGGGGAAGTAGCATGGGAAGGGGGGGGGGGGCAGTGTACATATGTCCTGTTTCTATAGCAACTGTTGGCCTGGGGCTTGAGTTTCTGACTACTGTCTTTTAACTACCTTCAAACAAGCCAGCTGTTGGATGCTGACCAGTGCTGCAGCGAAGTTGTGTACGTCAGCAAGTACAGAGTGATGTTGGGGACTGGATGAAGCATCGTTCCACAGGGACCGATTGAGTTTCCTTTGTTACAGCATTTTTCTGTTTGTCAGAGAAGTGAGCTTTGTCGTTTCTGCTCAAGCTCGATGTAGCAGGCATACAAAAATTTTGGCAACTTCAAAAAGGTTGTCAAGTCACCCTCAATAGAATCAGACCTTTTTAAAAACCTTTCTTGATCTGTTAATTTGCTGATTTTGATGCCTGCAAATATGCAGCACTGACGTTACAGATGTTACTGATGTTACAAACAAGAGCATTTTCTTTGCGTTTAGGCAATAAATATCATAATACACTGCAAAGCTTGATAACATGGCTATACAAATGAGTGATAAAAGGATGAAAGTTGTGGTTATCCTCGCCCTTGAGGAGTTTTGAGCACTTTTTAATTAGTATTATTCCCTGTGCTATTTATCAACACTTTGACTGTGCTCTGCGAAATAAACAAATGCACACAAACACGTGCACAGGTTACTGTCATCATCTGAGGATAATTGAAATGTGTGGCTGGCATGTTTCCTCTCCGTCCCTTCTAGCAGGGCTAATTAGGGCTCCATTGCCAGGAGAACACTGCACACACAGAGTAGACATCTGATGGCTTTGATCCACACACGTACGCCAGCTGTTGGACCATTTCAACTACCCAACCACCTCAGAGATGCACCGCTATTTCATTCTTCTCTCACAAGACAAGTTTAAAGAAGAAAAAATAGGACACTCTAACATTTAATACAAAGCTCTAATTAGAGATTTTCCCTTTTGACAATGGTTATATTAATTATATTGTAGATCTTCCCACATTATATTCTTGGTTTCCCACATGACTAATTAAAGCGTTAACATAAAACTAGCCCCTTTGGTCTGATACATCATTTAGGTGTGTATAAAAGCTAAAGGCCACCATTGTCAGAAGGGATCTGTCTATGGCCAGTGGGGGAGATTCTTGTGTCTTCCAGCTTTGGAGATGTAACTCAAATTTTGGAAGTTTTTATTTGTTTAAACCACATTATGGAGACTTTTCTGTCCTTGTAAACCTTGTCTTTGACACTTTTGTGTCCTTGTAAACCAGGGATTTTAGATTTTTTATGTTCTCATAAACAAGGTAGTGTATTTTTAATCATTGTAAGTAAGTGTTGGAGATTTTTATGTTCCCGTAAACCCTGTTTTGGAGATTTTTTTGTACTTATAAATGTAGTTTTCTTTGGTAATCTTAAAATCTGCTGCAGTGTTATGTGATGCTGGGTTTATAAGCCTCTTAATAAATCTTTCATAACCCACAGGAGCCAAACACTGAATCTCTGAATCTCTGAAACGAATGTCATAACCAGACCAGTGAGTGAGTGAGTGAGTGAGTGAGTGAGTGAGTGAGTGAGTGAGTGAGTGAGTGAGTGAGTGAGTGAGTGAGTG
>JBBPCS010000573.1:4452741-4466305 GCA_037974645.1 Hollardia meadi | reverse complement strand
TATCGTGATACTAAACTGGGTATTGGTATCAAAGTCAAAATTTTGGTGTCCTGACAACATTACTGTTAAGTATAATGACGGCCCAGCCATAAAGTAGGTTGCACCTAGTCTTTTTTTTTTTTTTTTTCAGCCCTCCTATACGCCACCATCTTTGGAAATGTGACAACCATCTTCCAGCAGATGTACGCCAACACAAATCGTTACCATGAGATGCTTAACAGTGTGCGGGACTTCCTCAAGCTCTACCAGGTGCCAAAGGGTTTGAGTGAAAGAGTTATGGACTACATTGCCTCCACCTGGTCCATGTCACGGGGTATAGACACTGAAAAGGTACGTCACAATGTGTCATCTTTAATGGCTAGTTTCCTTTTCATGATTATGATAAACATAACCCCTCATAAATCCACAGGGTGTCATTTTTACTCTTATTATTCTGTATGGATTAAACAAACCAGATATAACATATCAATTACGGAGCTTTAGAGGTGCTGGAGGGTAGATCTTTATTAGTTTTGGAGAGTGGCAGGCTAGCTGTATCCCCCATTTCCCGCCTTTGTGCTAAACTAAGCTACACTAACTGGTTGCTTGTTGTAGCTTCATGTTTAAAGGAACAGTTCACCCAAAAATGAAAATGCAGTCATTATATACTCACCCCCATGCTGATGGAAAGTGTGTGTGATTTGAAAAATGTTATTACCCTTTTATTGGCTGAAATCTTCACTGTAGCCGATAATTGAAAGTGTTAGCACGAACCCCCACAGAGGAGATTTCAGCTTAAACGAAGGGTGCAAATAACCTCTTTTTAAATCAATTTGGGATCTCCGTCTTTTTGGACACTACACCAGGCGAGCTGTGTGGATGGATGCTGTATGTTGTTTGTTTTTTAATGTTTTAAAACAAGGTCCCATCTACTTCAGTTGTTTCGAAGAATGCTTTAAATGTTTTGCTGTGAAGCTCCAGAAATGTTTTGTGTAAACAAGAAACTTCACTCAACATTCCATCGGCATGGAGGTGAGTTGAGAATGAATTTTCATTTTGGGGTAAATTATTCGTTTAACAGACATAAGATTGGTATTAAAGGATTAAAAGTATTCTCATCTAACAAGAAAGCATATAAGGGTATTTTCCAAAATGTTGAACTATTTCTTTAAAAATCCAGCAAATGACAAAATATTTCTAATTTTTTTGTTCGGGTTAGGGTTTTCTGTCTGTGTGTAAGGCTGCCATTATTATAGAAAGCATGATAACCAATTTTGACATAATGTGTTAATTGTGAGATTGTTTAAGATGTAAACAAGCAGCATAATAAGATAATAAAAATGATAGAAATAAATAAATATTAAAGAAATAATAATAATAAATAAAATTTATTGGATATATAGCATTGCAGCAGCATTCACATGTGTTTTTTTTTGTTATACAAAGTTATATTATTTCAGCTCAAATTAGAAACACAACTTCTAGTAAGACAGGGATTTTGTCACTAGGATAACTTGTGATCCCTCATGGTTAATCTGTACTTATTGTGTCCTCTTTATATGTTAAGCTTGCACTGCATCTATGTATAATTTATTTGTCTGGCTTCAGGCCACACTAAACGGTCTAAAAATGGCACATAATCCCTCTCTGCTTGACATTCATCTTCAAAGAGATTTGTTTTAAAGGCAGAGCCCTGCGATGGCCTGGCATCCTGTTGATTAGGTGTACTAGAACAACATTGTGACATCAGTGACACTCAGCAGAATTAAGTGTCCACAGACATATATCACAAAAAGACCTTAACAATATTAAGCTGCATATATCTTTGAAACAGTACTCTCTGAATATTGATATATTTTTCCTTTTAATGAATTCAATGAAGATTACAAACATTTTTATTGCAAAATTTCCTCCAAAGAATATGATATATATTGTGTGCCAGGCCAAGTCTCCCTCTCACACATTTTTTCTTCACAGATGTGTGAATAGGCTATTTATGCTCTCCCTGAGAAAGTTAAATATTTCTATCAGTTCTGTTCAGAGGCACTTGGCCAAGTCTTGGGTTTTAAATAATTTTAAATTAACTACACTATCAGCCTGATACCAACCTGACAAATATGGGGTGTCAGGAACAAAAAATATTTAGGTGCAACAGTTCCTATTCTTTTTGTTTGTCTTCTTGTTTGTGTTGACTTTGGTTTTAATAAATTACTCATCTCATTATATTTTTACTCATTGTTACATTTATTACTTATTTTATGTAAAATCTCTTGCATGGACTCCCTCGTCACATTTTCTGAGCCAACACACCAACCACACACATGAAAATTGTTTTTCTGGTTCAGGTTCTGGAAAGTTTTACTGTTTGAGGCAGTTTGATGTTCCCTGTTAACAGTTTTACAGACATCTTTTTTATAAGGACTGGCTATGATGAAATTGCTTTTGGCCACAGGGGATTTTTTTTGTTGTTGCAGTACCACAAGTGGCCACTGGGACAAATTAGCTACAAGACTGAATGGCTGCGGTGCAGAAGTGTAGTGGTGCGTTTACACAGGTATATGGCGTATATCTACCTATGGGTGGGGCGACTTACCTTATACCTACCAAAATAACTAAGACTTTTGCAAATGGGGGTAAGACTTTTGCTCCTCACAGGCAATGACAGTAGCACCATAAAGGGGCACAAAGCCTGAAACTCAGCTTCAGTTGCTGTTATCCCATTACCAACAATAGAAGCCGCAGTTTACCCACTTACCAAGACACCACTACATCACATACGGCACTGTATTCAGTTCAATAGATCCATGCAAGAAAGATGAGGATGTCAGACGTGATTTGCCTTCTTTTTTCTACTTTGACAACTTCCACAACTTTTCTATGATGTTTACCAATAGGAGGAGCACACAATTTTCAGTGTGTCGTCTCTAACAAGGCAAAGCAAAAAAGCGAATGATTTATAATATTTAACATTCATTTTTGGTGCTGTGAAGGGGAGCCAGTCCTTTCCTCCTAATGTACCAATCATCCATATTTACAGTATGTAGTCATGAAGTCATGGCAACAATTTAGGACTCTCTAATCACCTCATATGACCATGTCAAAAGAGAAAAATATGATCAGCTGAAGTATAATGGAGTATTATCATTCAGCCTTCCTTTAATCTGCAGCTCTTTTCTCTCCTCTTCCAGGTTTTGCAGATTTGTCCAAAGGACATGAGAGCGGATATTTGTGTTCATCTCAACCGGAAGGTTTTTAAAGAACATCCGGCTTTCCGGCTGGCCAGCGATGGGTGTCTCAGAGCGCTGGCCATGGAGTTTCAAACCATCCACTGTGCCCCTGGCGACCTGATCTACCACGCAGGTGAAAGTGTGGATAGCCTCTGTTTTGTGGTGTCTGGATCACTGGAGGTCATCCAGGATGATGAAGTGGTGGCCATTTTAGGTGAGTTGAGCACTTTTCACTGTTCCTGATATTCGTAACTTTTCACCAGATCACATTGAGCATTTTGAATAATTAATAGTAGAATTCACATTCACAACATTCAAGCCTCCCATCACCCCAACTGTCAAAGGGCCTGACCCAGATCTGCTCACTTTACTCATTATACTGTATAAAGTTACAGAGTTCTTAAGCTTAAAAAAAGTGACAGAGAACCAAGGATCTAAGATGCAGATATAGTATTTTGTTCCTATCTGAATTAATTATGTTCGAGACACATCAACACCAAAACAACTGTCAGTGACGACAGTAGAAAAACATTTCAGTCAAACGGGCCGCCAGCACTGTTCTGTTTAGAAGAAATGTTTTTGTTAGAGGCCTTATTTAAAATCCTCGTCTTTTCTTCATGTTTTGCAGCACTTTACAAACTGTGTCTGACTGCAGACTGCAAAAGAGCTGTTTGGGGATCATTGTCTGCTGAGTCATGAGCTCAGGATTTGGACGAGAATGTGTTTGTTACAGACAAGAGTCTCTCAGCAACATTTTGAATGCGGCCTGACTTTTTTTTTGAGAGTACATTTTACTATTTATTAATTGTTGCTGCCGTTTTCAAATTGCTCGTTTTGTCCAGCTAACAGTTCAAAACCCAAAGATACTCCATTTACTCTCATATAACAGCAGAGTCTCACATCTGAGAAGCTGGAATCAGCAAATATTTGTCAGTTTACTTCAAAAAATGACTGCAACAATGAATTTATTATTATTAGTTGTTAATTAATTAATTTTCTGTAGATCAACTAATCAAATAATTGATCAATCGTTGCAGCTCTTTCCCATAAATAAACAGCATATATTTTAAGGGGCAAAAAAATACAGGATAGAGAGATTTGTGCACTTTTGAAAATAAGACAATAGAATTTGCCAGATTTATTCATTAATTTATTTATTTAATGTGTGTGTTTTATAGAAAACAAGTGCTGTATACAGCATGGACCAATGCTACATACCACAGCATTTGTAGTCTGAGCTAGTATGCGGTGCCCATCCCCAAATTAACAAGAAAATACATCTAAATTTAGATTAATACACCACTTTAGCTTTAAGCTACATAGCTTTAAGAGGGACATGTTAAAAACACATGGCTGTAAGTATAAGTAATTTTGATTCCAAAGCCAACATTTTTTTACAAAAGCTACTGATTTCTTTAAATATTTTCTGATGATTTATCATATTGTCAGTTGATTCTGAGTCCAGTCCTGGGTATAATTTGGACCCTATCCGACTCCATGAAGCACTCTTAAACTGTAGTAACCCACGCTTAATGCATATTTATAAGGAATGAACCAGAACAATGGCTCACTGACCTGACATTTATGATATTTGTTAGCCCAGTTCTACGCCATTTGCACCTTAGTATGTTCTAAGAAAGAAGGCTACATTTTTATTTAAGATAAAGAAAAAAAATTATTATTATTATTCTGGCCTGGGTAAATCCCAGCAGAGTATTTTCCTTTTAAAACTACTCTGGTAGTGACACCATCTTGGCTGTTTTTCATCAATAACCTTCGGTTCCTTTTTGCAACAATCAATACACTGTCCGGCTAATACCATTGACCTGGATGAGACTGTAATGGAGCCTGACGTGATAAACAAGTTACTGCTATGAATCAAATTCCCATTAGCCTAATGGCACTATAGAATACAAACAACACGTAAAGTTACCCTACAAACAAGACTGATCATCTCATCTAACCTTCAGACAGGTGCTGTTTGACTTCTTATCTCTCAGACTCCTCTATACAGTAGCTCTAAATGTTATTAATTACTGTAACTCTGGATATCAGTGATAATATGATAATTTCTTTAACAACTTGAATGTTTGAACAGTCTGCATTGCATACAGCCTTCAATCCTGTAGTTCAAAAAAGTAATCAGATGTTTTCTGTGTGTTGGGCACTTCACGTTTAGCAGTTTTAGCAGTATCTAATAGGCGTTTTGTCTAATTTATAAGCTATAATGAATAGCTTTCCTAATGTTTATAAATACTTTCTCAATGCTTTACAAATCCATCCAAGAACAACCTTCAAATTGCCAGGTTGTAAAACAAAAACCATCCCATCTAGCATGCCACTTGCTTTGTATTTTTTTGTTATATTAATAAGTTGCTAATAATAGATTTTAGTCTGAATGTCCCTCATGTAAGGGATCAAAAAGTCCATTGGAGGGGACTTCCTGATAAATTAAAGAGGTAGCTAAAAAGACAAACCAAGTGTCATGCTGGGGAGGGATTTTCTGCAACCTCGCAACCCTGAATGCTGTCCTTATTTATTGTTTAAAACGAATCATAAAGAATTGTTTTAGAGATTTAGGAACCACTAATAAGGAAATTAGTTATAACTTATAAACGCTTTTATAAAAGGTGACTTATGAAAATAATCGCTGTTTTTATAGCATGAACAAAGGGGGGAATCTGAAGGGCTGGAGACACCCCCAACATAATCAACAGATTAACCACCATTATAAATCAGTGTGTAACATATATTAAACTGCAGGTAACCTTGTGGTATGTGATCTGATTAATACCGTCATATATAAAATGTAAGATTCAATGGAAAATGCATTTATCACCTCCACCTAGTCTGTTAGTTCAGAACAAAGGAATTCTGCAACATTGTTTACTGGAGGCAATTCTGTTTGACCCTTCTTAACCCAAATCAAATTACTAGTGAATTGGTTATGAACCACTTTAGAATTGGAAACATATTCAGAGTTAAAAGACTTAATTTAGAGTTACTTGGACACTATTAACACTTAATGGGCACTTGTGGGGTTTTTTCATTAGGTGTTATTAAAGGTGTTCATGTACAACAACTTCCTTTCTTACTGTCAATTAGCCGTAATTAGGAGGTTATTAAGGGAAAACTGGCCTAGTAGTTGTAGAATATGGTCATACAGACTATGGCATCAATAAGAATTTATAATGATTGAAGTACCAATATGCTGCTAATATGCATGCTAATAAGCAACTAGTTAATGGTGAATATTTGTAACTCAAAGTGTTACCAAGGACATCTCCAAGTTTTTATCAGTGGTAAATTGCTACATTAAAAGTTTTAAATTAAATAAAAACATTTTCAAATACAGCTAAACACCCACACACCAGCCACAGTCTGTTCACCCTGCTGCTGTTTGGCAAGAGTTACAGAAGTATCCCCTGTTGTAACACCAGACTACGGAGCAGCTTCTTTCCTCAGTCTGTGAGACTGAAAAGTTTATCTCTGTGATTATTTATTCATTAGTTTGGTTTTTGTCTTTTTGGGTTGTTGAATAGGAAACCGAAATCTTTATCATCCAAAATGGATTTAATGAGAAATCAATCAATCCTGAATCTTAAAAATACGAGGATTTCAGTGACATAACCTCCTACCCCTACTCAGAAAAAAAACGCCTTCCTTAAGAACTGTGAATGCGATTGAATTTGTTCTAAAAAAAAAAAAACCAACTCAAAAATTTAAGCCATTCGGTACAACTTTCAAGCCTTTATTAAAATATGTCCTTTTAGAATGTGAGGCTAAACTAAGAAGTAACTTATTTCTCCATTTCTATTTACTTGAAGAGCAAATGTTTTGAAAGAATTGGTGTTTAAATAGTTTCTTCTCTCTCTGCAGGGAAGGGAGATGTATTTGGGGATGTCTTCTGGAAAGAGGTGACTCTCGCTCAAGCCTGTGCCAACGTCCGAGCTCTGACCTACTGCGACCTCCACATAATTAAACGCGACGCTCTACAGAAGGTGCTGGAGTTCTACACGGCGTTTTCCAACCATTTCTCAAGAAATCTGCTGCTTACTTACAACCTGCGAAAGAGGGTGAGTGACTTTACACAGTACTTTTAGTGCCAGAAGACGTCAGGTCTCCCTTTAGAACAGCTGTATGAGTAGAGCTTGTTAGGAAAAGTTCACATGATATATGTCATGAAAGGAAAACAATCAGTGACAATATGTAGAAATTTCCATTACCATTTTTCTTGACGAATCAAACAAAAAGGAAGTGAAAATTGTATGACAATATCACACAGTATTTCATACAGGACACAGTGAAGTTTGTTACATACAGCCTTTCGCCTGCAGCTCTTTATCTAACAGCTCATTGTTGCAGCTACTTCTTGTCCTGCAGTATTTAAAACTGATGTGCTGACAAAAAAAAGCAACAATATTCTTGTTTTATAGACGCATTTCTGATGGATGTTGGCGGTCAGCACTAAACTCGGTGACAAACACATATTATTTCCTGTGGCTTTTAGACAATAAAAGTCACTCCATGTTCCACCAGTTGAATGATTTTAATGTGAAGCAGCAAGAAAAGGAAATGTTTATTTTTGCATTAACAGTAACTTAATACAGCTCTAAACAATACAGCGTAAAGATAGTGAATAATCAACACTCAGGTTTATACTAACATACATCTACCTGTGAATCACTCAAGTGTGTGAAGATAATTTAAACTAACAATGAAACTATTGTGAGAAATGACACACCATAAATAAAATTAAAATTGGGCAATTTTAGCAAGGTTTGGGCTCATTTTACATAAAATCAATGTCTAAAAATCTAGAATGTAATAAGAACAAAAAAAATTAGCTTAATTGTAGTCTTGCTGAGAGCTAGAATACAGAGAAATGATAGCTAGGAGATGGGTAGCTTAGCTTATCTTGGCACCAAGACTTAAAGCAGGAGATAACAGCGACCTGGCATAGCTAGTTAGCAATTCTAAAGCTCATACAGGTAAGCTAATGGTCTCCTGGTTGTATAGCCTCATCTCTAACAGACACATATAAGAAATCGATTTGACCATCCAACTTTCAACAAGAAAGTGAATAAGTGTATTTCCCAAAATATGCCTGCTACCAGAAACATTAAAGACAGTTCTTTCAGAAAATGTCAGTTTGCTATATTCTCTATTATTTATTTCATATTTTTTCCAGATTCCTACAGACAGAGCTCATATGTGTTACACAGCTAAACACTAAACTCCAAACAAAAACACAGATCCATTGAACAGCCACCATATATTAAAGCCACTACTACATCCTTCATTCAAAATGAACAGCTGTGATCAACAACTCAAGTGTAGCTACCAATCGTTACCTCATTCATAATAAGGTTAGCCCGCCCCAGAGAGTGCAAGTGAGATTGAATTGCCAGCATATCAAGAGGCAATCTCAGCTGCTGCATTAAAGTCACGATTCACCAGGGTCCCATACTTCCTGAATGTATACAGCAGGGAAATCCAGAGATGGATTCAATAAGGAGCAGTTCAAATGGTGCTTGTGAGGTTGCTTGGGAAATCCAGCACAGGATATATTCGGCATTCGAGTGCTTTAAGTTGTCAGAACAGTTTTGCTGTGTGACAAAGAAGAAAAATGGATGTTGCCTTCCCTTTTCAAAAATGATTGAAGTGAAATGATTTTGTGCTTATTGCATTAAAGCATCATGGTTACGAGTGAGAAAACAGCAGATCACAAAAGCTGATATGAAGATAAACTCAGTGCTCGAACTTGGAGCTATCACTTTCTGAGTTGTGAACACCACATCAGTTGGTTGTTAAAATTCTAGACTCTTCTTATGAATCCAACAAGCTTTTAATTGGCTTTTCTGAAAAGATGAAACTTACAGCTCAGGTGGTAGAGCAGTCGCCCAGTGATCGGAAGGTCAGTGGTTTGATCCCCAGCCCCTGCAGTCTACATGTCGAAGTGTCCTTGAGCAAGATACTGAACCCCCAAATTGCTCCCGATGCTGCGCCATCGGTGTGTGAGTGCATGTGTGTGAATAGTTACATGCACTTATTGGAAGTCGCTTTGGATAAAAGCGTCAGCTAAATTAAATGTAATGTAAAAATGTAATGTACAGCATTTTTATTTCCATACTCTTGCAGTTAAAGAAATTTTGGGACCAAGAATTTGATGAGAAGTAGAGTTAGACCAATAAATCGACCTGATCTATATATTAGCCCATAATAGTTTATGGGTAAATAGTAGTACATGGCAGATATATCAGTTTCGGCTAATATATCAGCTGATAAGTAACTATAAATCTCGGTACAGAAATGTCAAACTAGGTTTTAGGTAATTTGGAAACAGAATCTCCATTACAGAGTTCGTCCACCAGAGGGCACTGACAACTGTAAATACGTAAAATTATTATCTCCACCAAGGAGGTTATATTTTCACACATCTTTTGGTTGGTTGGTTTGTGTGCAGGATTACGCAAAAACTACTGGATGGATTTCAACGAAACTTGGTGGGATGATGGGGAATGGGCCAAGGAGGAACCCATAAAATTTTGGTGCGCATCCGGATAAAGGGGCAGATCCAGGAATTTGTATCACTTTTCGTTCCTATTTCTTAACTTTCCACTCAGCATCTATCTCAACGATAAGGGTTACTCAAAAATCCACACGGAGTCAGAAGAATAACGTTTGTTGGCTTTACTTATCTCTCTCAATGCTTCTTTTTTTTACACAGCAAAAATGTTTCACAAAGTAGAATCCTCCTTTAGAACAAATATATAATCCAATTAAGTATCCACAAAAATATATTCCACAAAAGGTAATCCAAATAGTCCAAATTAAAGGAAAAGAGCTTAATGGAGCCAAACCTCCTTCCTTCACCAACTGCTGACTAATCACCTTTTTCATTGGTCTTCTCAGTCACAACACTGGGAGGCGCACTTTACCACAGCAATACACACACTGCACATCAAACATCAAAAACTAACAGCAACAAATGTACAGCTAGTAAATAACTATCATGTATCAACAACTAAACATGGCACAATGCCTTTGGCACTTACATTCTGAACTTTCTGTTAGTTCATAAGTGACTAATGTACATTTATTTATTATGTTGAAGGGTTGCTCTACACCTGCTGACCATATTCCCTGCAATTAGTAGTTAGAACAATTAGTTCATTTTAAGAGACCCATCTTACTGTATGTTATCTTTTGCATATTTACTATTTCTTTTTAATAATGCAAAAGTATTTCTTATCCAATTACTCACTTAATCGTCAGAATAATCGATAGCTGCAGCCCTACATTCCCTATTTCCAGTTGCACTAAGATAAGTTAGCCAACTACTGGCTCCAGTTACATATTTTCCCCACAGACATAAGAATTTTGTCAATTTTCTACCTCTCGGCAGGAAAGCGAATAAACATATTTCCCAAAATGCCAAACTATTATTTCAAAAGGGTATCAAAAATTGTCCTGACAAGTAAACTTTGCTTACATGCTGATTTGATTTCATCCATAGCAATTTTAGGACTTCTGAATTTGGCTTATAAGTTTATTAATTGATTGTTAATTGATGTAATACTGCAAAAAGCAACAAAAATCTAGTAATTGAACCTTGAGTTGGGATTCTTTTATTAAACTAGTATTTACAAGATCAAGAATTATCCGTAGTGCTTAACAAATACTTTGCTAGCATTTAACAACCACAGCTTCAGTGAGGTTTTTTGAAAGCATGCCTGTGACTCATAGGAGATGTATATGTTGAATGCTAACAGAACAAAAACTATCCTAACACATAAAAATCCACAATATGAATTTTGATTTTTAAATGTATTTTGCCTTTAATTGATGACGAAGGCTCATTGGGATTTGTTTTTAATAAGACGACCAAGCTGCAGACATTTTGAACATCAATCAAAAGTACAGAAGCAAAAGCGCAAAGCTAAAACTGGTAATACAAATGTTTAAAACACAGTTTTACATTAGCATCTGTGTGGTAAGCTAACAGTGTGTCCTTACCCCCTGAAGCCAGAGGCATCATATGAACTTTCCCTCTGCGTCGTGGGAATAGCCTCTTCAGTGCGACATTTACAAAGCACACACATCTTCCTCACATAAACTGTACAATCAAAAAGATAGATCCACCTGTTCATCTAACTGAAGATGATTTTGATCTGGTTTCATACGATTGTTTTTCTTCACTACCAGAGAATAAGTTGGCTTTGAGAAGAGGCATTACAATATGCTGTAGTAGTGCTGTCATACACTGATGGTTATTGTGATGGTGTTTTAGTCATAAGAACCTTAAATTCTCTTTTAGATTGTCTTCCGAAAGATCAGTGATGTGAAGCGAGAGGAAGAGGAGCGACAGAGACGTAAAAATGAAGCCCCTTTGAACTTGCCACCAGATCACCCGGTACGAAAACTCTTCCAGCGCTTTCGCCAGCAGAAGGAAGCCCGCCTGACGACCGACAAACCAGAGCTAGCGGAACATGATATTGAGAAGGGCCCTGTGTACGTAGAGGTCCCAATAGCTAATACAGCCATTACAACTGCCAGCATTGTCACAGTAACAGAAAGCCCAGCGACACCGTCATCTTCAACACCTTCGTCTTCAACACCGCCCAACTGCACTCCCTCAGACAAAGTGAAGCTTCAGGTGCCATCTCCCATTTCTTTGGTAGGAGGCCGACCTGCTGAGCAACTTAAAGTCAAAGGCTGGGGCCGCTTCAAGGAGTCCATGACCAAAGCTGACAACTGGAACAAAGTGTCTAAAGCCGAATCCATGGAGACTTTACCCGAACGGACCAAGGTGCATGAATCACAAATGTCTCTGAAGAAGACAGACTCATGTGACAGCGGTATCACCAAAAGTGAACTGCGGCTGGACAAAGTGGGTGATTTCCGTATGACACCCCATGACCGGAGTCCTGTCCAGCCTCCCGAGGCCAGGCACGCCTTCTACCCTATCCCAGAGCAAACACTTCAGGCCTCGCTTCAGGAGCTCAAGCTGGAGCTGAAGGACGACCTCAAGAACCTGAATGTTCGAATGTCTGGCCTGGAGGCACAACTCACAGAAGCACTTCAACTCCTCAAAGTGAGGAAATTAAGTGCTGGCTCTCCGCAGCCTCTTTTTGACCTTTCTAGACCTGCCTCACCAGAACAGGAAAAAGAGGATATCTTCTCTTGAAGGATGGAAGAATCATCAGGCAACAGTTATCTGTGAACTCAGCTGGCATCCAGTAACATCCAGATTACTTGGATAGCTGAGGCTGCACTGGGCACACCTTTTAGATTAGGCAACAGTGTAGTCTTTAAGACGCACCAGCCTTCATCATAGGTGTGTACCTGTTGGTTAACAAGGGAAGGCGAGGTCATAGCCCAGATTTTGGTGTCATAACACTTAATACTCTGAGGTTACATAGAAACTGACAGCTCTATGTTTGTACATAAATTTAATTTATTTTTCCATTGCACTTTAATGGAAAGACTTAGTCCTAAACCTGTTTACCACTTGAGATTTTGAGTCTCAACAAAAGAACATAATTGTATTTCTGCCGGAAGGCTCCAATAGAAACAGCATGACCCACTGGTTTGTTATTGAATCATTTATATGACATTCTTTTGCATGTCACATCAAATAGACGTGTGCCTCAAATTGCAGATGGTGCATATTTGATTAATGGAGGCCACACAGCGAGTCATTTGCATTATTTCAGCTTGACGGTGACAAATGGTGGTCTTTGCAGATGTTGAAACAGACCCAGAGTAATTTCCTCAAACAATTGATGAACTCTTTTAGTATATCAACTGCCAGAATCACTATGATTTACATAAGAGATAGCTCTGGCCGAGCAATCAGATTTCCAAATACATCTTTCAGCAGATAATAATTTTCATAAACCATGGCCAGATGGGCTTCATGACTAATGTTCGTGTGGCAGCAGTGAGCAAGCTATCCATCGTTCCCGATATCTATTATTTGTTATTCTCATATAAACACTACAACCAAATACATGTTACATATACACTGATCAGCCACAACATTAAAACCACTGTTGAAGTGAATAACATTGATCATCTCGCTACAGTGCAATATTCTGCTGGGAAACCCTGGATCCTGGCATTCATGTTGATGCCAATTGACACAAACCATCCACCCAAACACCCTTGCAGATCAAGCACACCCCCTCATGGCACCGGCATACCCCGATGACATTGGTCCCCCAGCAGGACAATGTGTGCTGCCACACCACAGAACAGCTGAGCCAACAGCTCAGAAACAGCCCGAGGAACGTGACAAAGAGCTTGAGGCGTCCACCTGGCCTCAAAATGCCCCAGATCCAAATCTGATTGAG
>JBBPCS010000573.1:4431317-4447167 GCA_037974645.1 Hollardia meadi | reverse complement strand
GATAGATAGATAGATAGATAGATAGATAGATAGATAGATAGATAGATAGATAGATAGATAGATAGATAGATAGGAGCCATTATTTGATTTAGATAACATTTCACATTTTTAGTAAGCTTTAACATCTGAATTAGTCTGTCCACTGCTCATGAAGTACCTCTTACCTGATGAGCCATCGATACAGACCCTCGTCAAAGTGCCTGAGAGGGAGCAAAAAAAAAAGGATATCTGAGTCACAAATTTACATAATAATATAGCACTGAGTACGAAACACCTGAGCACTGGGCTTCATATTAACTGAGGCATGTGCGGTATGTATGATGCATGTGTGTGTGCGTGTGTCCCTTTGTCATTGAGAAGATTAGAAAAAGACATTTGATTTTATTTATTTATTTATTTATTTTTTTGTGCTGCCTGTAAACTGCAGCGGCTTTGTCAGTGATGTCAGTGGACAGCTTTATGCATTCCATCAATGTTGTCAACACTGGCCAGCTCAGCACCCAGGCTGGATTGGAGTGCATGGGTGTCAGCACATTGGTCAATCTAGTCTACAGCCAGTGCATTTTTACTGCAAAACCAAACACACAGCCTTCCATCTCAATTTTATGTGCTCGACGTTAAGAGAGCGTTTCCTCACTGTTAATCATGTTTAAGAATGCTAAAATACTCTAATTTTCAGTATAGTGATGAGGTAAAAAATGTTTTCCTCCCTGTCAAACACTGCTTTTTCATTCTATATTATGAGGTTTGCATTTAATTGTTTGTTCGTCTGAACCTGTTCATATACTCGCAACTTTATTAAGCACATCTAGCCTGAGCTAATATAACAGTCCTGCAATAAATCCTACCTTCATGAAGGTTAAAAGTTTTAGAGAAGTGTTAATTCATCAATTTATGATCATTGTTCTTACTATAATCTGATTTTTTTTAATTGTCTTTACTTTAATTATTTTATTGCCTTATGTAAAGTATTTTGTAACACCTGCTTTTGATAAGTGCTATATAAATTAACTATATAATCATTATTATTTTGGAGCATGTTGAACCGTTATGCTTTATGCAGAGAGATGTCTCCATTACTTAGCCAAATGCTCATTGATACAAATAGGGCAGGCACAAAATAATAGAAACATGTCTCAGTACAACACAATACATTTCAACAAAAATGTATTTACAGTTGAATAAATATGCTGAAACATTTTCAACAAAACTGATTGTAACCTTCATGGAAGGAGGATTCATTGACTGCTGTATTAGACTGCATTAGTTTTAGCTAGATATACCTAATGAACTGGCAACTGAAAGTAGATTACAGCATATTTTGCAGTGTAGCAGCCATGAAGTTTTTTTCTTTGTCCAGAAGTGGTGTGTATCCTGAAGAACCTCAAAGTTAAACACAAATGACACAAGATTTTCACTGTTGCATATACCTGAGTGTGATGAAATATTTTTTTCCCAACAGTGGAAACTCTGTAGTCTTTAGCCTTTCTTATATTTGAAGTCTCACTGATTAAGGTTCCTTCTCCCTGTGTAACAAGCACTGCAGTGTGTGTGTGTTCATTAACTTGAACAATTGTGACCCCTTCAGCATGAACCAGGCATTGTCTTTCTCCTTGCTTTTTTAAGAAAACTATAAAATGAGCTTAATACATCTAAACTAAACCATCACCAACTTAACCTGAAAAATAAAAATACTCATTCATGCTCTTATGCTGAATGGTGTTATACTGTAATAATATTTCATAATTTTAAAATGTAGACTGCTTTTGTTTTGTTTCATGATTTTCTTAAAGAAAAAAAACAAAACAAGATGTGGCCTATAGATCTCAAAATGTTGCCAGTGAACCACTTTAGCTTGAGTCTGAAAGAATTATATAATGTTCTTGGTGCTGAGGTACCCTGTTGCTCTGATTGCCAGTAATGACAGAAGATGAGACAATCCAACGTGACCAGTACTGTGAGCACTTGAGGCACTTGACCTTAAGTTTACCTTTTCCTCAAGGATACAAGGGATGCTAGCTTTCCCAGGTACTAAAGTGTTAAGCAATACTGCCAGATCAATACAATACTGTATTTATGTCCGTGGTGCACTGTATGATCTTACCTCCACATCTCTGTGAAACTGTGCATGATGCTGACACAACGAGGAAGCTTCGGGGGAACTACTTTATCTAAAGTAGCCAGCATGGATGGAAGACCAAACAGCACCAGATACTTCACATAGAAGAACTGGACGAGGGCCAGGGCCAGACCGCCTGTGACCGGGGGAAAAGAAGAAGATCAATATAATATTCTTTGTTTTAATGATTAAGACAATTTCTATACTTTCCAAAGAGATATGTCGTGTGTTATAAGTCAAGTACATTTTATGTATATTGCCCAAATTAACTATTAGAGGGTACAAAACCTGACTGATTATGCCTTCAATTTGTCAAAAAATTTAAAAGCATATAAATACTTGACAGACACAAATTCTGTCACTTTAATAAAATATAAACAAAATCACAACACAGATCATGATGACTGCATTATGAATTACTATGAGAGAGTCCGTAATCAGCATATCTGATGGAGATTTAGAACCAACTAAATCCTGTGGGGGTAACGTGTTTTTAAAATTCTGCATCTTGAAAACATTAAAGCTGAAACTCAATGTTATACTACACATCAAAGTACAAAAATACATACAGATAAAGACTTACCCAGAGCCCAAGGAGGGAGAATTTCTAAGTAGGTCTCATTAGACTGGATGGAGTGCATGTACATGACATGGATCATGTTTTCGGCCAAGCACCACCACAGTATGATCCGCCCTGATCTGAGCACCAAGTAACTAAATGCAGATTTGTCCCCGTCACTCGTCTCAGCAGGCCTCTGCATCTGTATGGGTAGAAAGTGAGCATGTTGTTAAGGGTTGCTGGTTGGATCAGATGAACACCAGAAGAATAAATACTGAGGTATGTAAATATACTCCAATTTTATTTTGTCTATTTTGTAAATAGCCCACCGCTGATGTTTTCCAAAAACAAAAGAGGAAATTTGAGACTAAAACACAGTTTAACTCAGGAGCAGCCTTTGTTTGCTCCCATACCTGCTCAACATAGTCTTTGTATGTGATAATGGGTCCATTGTAGAAAAAAGGATGATAGAAGGTGTATGAAAACAACCAACAGAGCTGCACAACTCCACCGCGGTCCAGACGACACCAGCAATGCTCCAGGCTGAAGCTGATGAAGCGTAGACCACAGACAGCAACACTGAAGAGCAGCAGATAGTACTCCTCCTCGGTCTTATACCAGCCTCTCTGTGTAACAGGGAGGGAAGGCCAATTATTTTTAAACACATTGTCTGGGAAACCTTATATTAACAATGTGACAGTTTGACACTAAATCTAGAAAAGGATTTAAAAATCACTCTCCATTTAAAATATGACAGCTCAAAATGAGAACATTTGCAGATTTAGACAACTGGTTAGTAAAAATCTGTCAACACATACTAATTAACATATGCTTAAGACAACTGTTTAACGAGGTCTGTATAACAGCATCAGGAACATTATTGCTTTCGAAGTCGCGCTTGAAGACACTCATTTGAATGTAACGGCATGTGTGTGTGTGTGTGTGTGTGTGTGTGTGTGTTGGTGGTGGTGGGGGGGCATTTTCAGAAGCATGCACAGACCTGTCAGGTCTATTCCACTCACTAAATTCACATTTATAACAATTGTGAATGGCTGTAACCATGCTTGATGTGTCGAATACTGTGCAGTTAAGGGATGCTTTTAGATTATACCCTAGATCTATTGAAATACCAAGAGTCAGTGTCCATAACAACCAATCAATGTAGAAAATCATATTAAAACTGAATTTTAATATTTTTTGGCCTGTCTGTATTTAGTTTATTGTGGTTGTTATTGTGGAATGTATGTTTGCATGTCCCCCATAGATATTTTCCAATAGTCATAAGAAGATACTGAGATTTTATCTTGTGGTATAGCCATAGAATAATGGAGCTGAGTGGCCAGACAGTGGTAGAACCCATTAGTATCTTGTGTCATCTTGTGTTCTTTGCAAATATGACATCTAGTAATAATCAAGTAATTCTAAAAATTGACTTACGGTATCATAGCATAAATTCATACAATGCCAGTATAGACACACACACACACACACATGCATTCATTTACTCTAAATCTTCCTCAAGATATTTTGATTCTGTACTTTTTGTTATCTTGCAAATATTTAAAATCATATTTAACAGATTCAAGTTTACATAGCAAAACACTTTTCAAATGTGTTTATTTTACAGTGCAACATATATTTTACTTGTCTGTTTGATCCATTTAATACAAGATAAAGACACCCCTCTAAAATCAGGAACAAGTATGATCCAGGTGATACAACCCACCTGTATCTCTTGGAGTGGTTGGATGTGAAGTGTGGAGAGCAGCAGCAGGTTACAGGCCCATGACAGAGTGGGCTTTCGCAGTTGGGCCACTGAAAAGGACAGGCCGAGATGTACCAGCACCACACTCACACCTTTAATCCCCAACACACTGCTGGCTGCCAAGAGGCCATATATTGTGAGTGCTGGTACCCTAAACTGTTGATGAAACATCAAAAATGTGTTCAATTAAAACATCCCTCAATTAACAGCAATATTCCACTTTACAGCAGCTGCTTCATACCTTTGGGTAAAAGATGCTTGTCAGTCTTGATATCACGCCATGACCGATTAAAGTCCACAGCAAAGACTTCTTAGCCCATTCAGTCCAGAAACTCCATTCAAAGTCTGATGGGTCCTGACAAAAGCAACTAACTTCAACACATGCTTTTTACACATACCTGAAACCTGCTAAAAAGAGACTTTGAATGATCTAAATGTGTTAATGGACCTATCAACCAAATTGAGAACATCTTTCAAAAACTTAGAAAAACTTTAACTGCAAAGCTTTTTAAAGTTTTTTCTTTCTGTGACCTAAAAAAGCTTATTGTGTTTTCAATGACATGCACCATAATGTTGGTTAGGATTGGGCTTTTACTCAATACTGAACTTACCCTTTTAAAACCCTTAAGAAGGCCTTTTTCCAACTGGAATTCCCTCTGTAATCCTGCTTCATGCTCTAAAGTACAAAACAGGAAATGAGAACTCAATTTTTCCTTATCTTTTCTTCTAGTCAAGTCAATTTTTTATTTATAAATTTATTTATTTATTTTTTATTTATACAGGCTAGAATCACAAATCACAATGTCTCATGGGGCTTTACAATCTTTACTGTAAGACATCCTCTGTTCTTTGACCCTCAATTTGAGTGAGGAAAAACCACCCCACAAAAAGCCTTAACAGACAGACTTGCAATTCTCAATTCACTGAATTAACATACTGATATTTGCCCATATCTACCTTACCTTTAGAGAACCTGTGCAGTTGGTAGAAAGAGTACAGATGAGAGCCAAAGGACAGCACCCAATACACAAGGATCTCTGTCCATGGCAGGGGTGCCAACTGGGCCTTTGCTTTAGATGTCATCAGGTGAAATCACCATGTTAATAGAACACCTAAAACAGAGTTGAGTCATTTAATCTGACCTACAAGCAGTAATTTGCACCAATGTTCAAGCTGCTTATTTGAAATGGAAATGACTGTCTGCTTTGAAGCTAGATGAAACTGTCAGAAAATGTCATCATAGAGACATGAACACAAGAACACCTGCAGGGTTTCTTTGTCAAATGAAAGAATGTGCTGCAGCACCATCATTACACTTTTAAAAAAAAGCCTTATACAAAACCAAATATGATTATATTACAATGTTACTTGTTAGCACCATCATCATATTTGGAAAGTCTGGAAATACACAAACAGCACTTCTGCTGGCGCTATATAGATTGTCATGGGATTCTGACTCCCTTTTCCACAAATATTCTGGATTGAAAAAGTACTTTCACACATTATAAACGATTAAATTGTGAGTAATGTTCACAGAAGTAGCGAATGGTAACAGAAGTCTGTCTAAGTTGAATGTTTTATTTTCATCGTACCGGCTGAAATTAGCTTTGTGAGGTTGTGCCAAACTCTTGGAAGACAACGGTGGCGATCACTGTCGTTGCTAGGTAACACTGTGCCCAGCGGTTGCTGACGATGACGTAGATCAAATGGGCAAAGTAAAGTAACCTAAGCTAGCTAACTTCTGAACAAACCAACCTACCAACGTTAACTAGCATTGTCTTGGAATTTGAGACTATGGCGTGACCACTAAGAACAAGTCGGCGTATGGGTGCAAGTTTTGTGCTTATCTGTCCATTTGTTTTATCCCCGCGTTGTTAGGTCACCCGAAAACTTCCGAAAGCTTTCCAACTTGAACGGCAGGTAGCTAACGTTAGCTAAGTTAGCTAATCATGCATAAGAGAATGTTGCAGCGTTACCTAATAATGGGCTGGGGTCCAGCGTTGTGTTGCTGTGAACTGTGGAGTGAAATGTCTGATAACGCCTGGACCGTAAAGACAGATCATGTTCACCGGCATCCAACATTCAAAGGTTGTGATTTCTTCTTCTTCTTCCTTGTTTCATTCATGATGTCTGGATGTCTGGCAAACAACTTTTTAGAGCATGGCCGCCCCCAACAGTGCGGGAGTAACGCTAACCTAGGTTAGCTCTTTACGATAACTTACCCATCTCAGGGTATCATCGGATAATAAGGGTGACCAGACCCCAACAAACCAAGTGTGGGACAAAGAGTGTGTATGTGTGGGACAATGTGGGACACCAATGCTGAGAGGTCAATATAACAAATCTAAAACATAAACATGTCTATTGTGCCCCTTTGTTCAATACATCTCTATGTTTTCTCTGTGTTTTGATTCAATAACACGCAGCTTTTGTACCTTTCATTAATCCTTGTATCTATTTTTGAGCCACTCCTTTTTTTTTGTGAGATAAGACTCATGTATCTACTGTGTCGCTTCACGTCGTATTCCCCCCTGTCAAACTGAAAAATAACTTAAACTTTCTTAAAAAGTGTGAGAATTGCCTTCCACCAGTTTCACCCAGTTATAAATAGTTTCCTAATCTTTGTTGGAACGGTATTTCTTTTTCTTTGTGGTAGTTTATGTCCCACGTACACTACTTTAAGGACATTCTGCTGCTAATAATTAAAGTGAAACCCATAATAATAATAGTAAGATAAGAATGAATAATGCTAATCATGTAACTTGCTACCTTGATACAACAATGAAAATCATGTAATCATAATCATAATCAATGAAAAACATAAATTATAGATTTCTATAACTGATTTATTTTTCTTTATTTTGAGCTGATAGATGGCAAAATATGGCCCCTGTGGACCATTTCAATCCGGCCGCAATGTCCTCAAAAAAGAAAATCACATGAGCCCTCCAAAATTCAATAAAAGGCAGCATTATGTTAATGTTAAATTAATCTCAAGCAAGGCGAATGACTACAATGAGTCTGTATTGCTATTTAACTGGTTCTAACAGAGGGCGCTATCTACATTTAGACTGGACTGAAGGCCTCAATTTGAATCGTGCTCACTCACCTCAAGTGACAAGTTACATTAGCGGTTGTAAAGACAGAGACATGAGCAACGTTAAATGTTTCAAAAAGAGAAAAGCTGACTCTGAATGTCACTTTTCAACCAAGAGTGGACATCTACATATTTCCACACAAGTGTTGGTTCAAAGGCAGTATGTTTGATATGTCAAGAGAGTATCACAATTATAAAAGAATACAACACCAAGAGACATTTTTCCACCATGCATGCTAACTATGCCCCAAACTTGCCATTGTGGGAAAGAGAAGAAAAAGCCCTGAAACTGTGTTCCACCTTAACTGTCACGCAGAATATTTTTACAAAGCAGTCGACCATCCAAGAATCAGCAACCAAAGTTAGCTACATGCTGTCATCCAAGCTTGCCAAACAGAGCAAGCCTTTCTCTGATGGTGAATTTTTGAAGGACTGTAGGGTAGAGGCGGCTAGCATACTGTGTCCAAAGACAACATAAGTCGGAAAAGGTCCCAATTTGCTGTAATAAACGGCCCAACTTGTGGCCCTTCACTTACTTATGTATAGAAGTCAGTATGGCCCTCTCGAAAAAATGTTTGCTACCCCTGTGATAGTGTAGTGTAAATAGTCACTGTCTTGCTGACTCCACACAGATTATTAACTTTGAACCTATTTTTGCTTGTACCTTTTCTCTGAGGCAACTCAGAAAAAAGTGCTGTTTATAGGATCTCCTCTCATGTCCTGAAAAGATTGCTGAAAATTTGGATTGTACACAAACTTAGGAAATTTAATTTGTAAGGATTTTCATTCACAAAATTATTTTCGCTTGACATTTTAATCACTCTACAAGGGGATTGTTACAGTTTGAAAGGGTTTATTGTGGAGAAAATGTGTTGGCACAGAAGGTCAATGGATCAGCAACTGACTATGCATGCATGGGTTAGACAGGTTGGGTACGGTTCCATATAGCTCAACAAACGATCAGAGAAATAACTGATAAATACCAAATATGTTAAAAGTTGACATCAAGACATCATGCTCAACAGTCACATAAATCTGTCCTCCATACGTGATTCATTCTTTCCTCACTGACAAAATCTGCAACTTCTCACCAACTTTTCTTAAGGGAGTGTTTCGACTCAACTTAAGAGGTTAACAAAAAAACATTTGATGTTTCACCTCTCCATAACATCTAGACCTTTGTTTCTTTGCTTTACAACCAAATACAAAGCAAAATAAGAACATGACCACAATTTATGCGTGCTTTTAGATATCGAGAGATTTAAATCCATCAATATAACAGCTAATTGTAAGCTCATCTATCATGTGTGTGTGTATGCATGCTAACGTGTATGCATGCATTCATGCTCGCGTGAGTATGTGCCTGTGCACAGTGAGTATAATCACAGAATTAATCTTTTTTCACAGCTCGTCGGTCTCTCCATCGAAAGGCACAGCATCCGACTCCATATGAATGCTGCTGGGCTCATTGCTGCCCATCCAGCCAATAGGAGTGCGGTTGAAGGAAGGCCGGAAGCCGATGTCATGTTGGTACACCACTGTAGGTTCTTGCTCCTGTTTGGTTGCCTCAGGTTCTGGCATCTGGAATTTCATGAACTGGTTGGCCTTCTCGAAGCCACCATAGGGCAAGGCACACCTAGCAAAGCAAGGTGAGACGGTTATTACAGCCCCCATTTGTCACAAACCACCTATAAAATTAGGCCTTGTTGGAGCTACCTGTTGAAGCTTTTCCAGTTGGGCAAATCCTTTTGCTTAATGGGACCAGGCATTGTTGTTTTTAGAGTAGCTATCAGATTTTCATCACCCTTCATGGCTTTCTCCCATGGGGACACATACGTTTTCAGATGAATGTGCTTCTTAGCGTCATCGCTTCCACCTCCTGTGAGGAAAACATCCACGGCTAGAGCATATGACACACTTGACTGCCAACACTAACTTAAAGTGGTAAAATAATACTCAACAAGACTGCCTTAAGTCATATTTGTGGATCACTTATGTACATGAAAAGGTTCAACATTTTGGGAAATATTTTCATTCACTTTCACATTCACATATGTAGCTAGAGCCAGCAGCTGATTAGCTTAGCTTAGCACAAAGACTGGAAACATGGGGAAACAGCTAGCCTAACTCTGTCCAATAATGAAAAAATCTTCCTACCAGCAGATGTTAATTTGCAAATTATCACATTACTTGTATATCTTAATTGTTTAGTTGATACAAAAACTGAAGTTTATAAAAACAGCACATTGTGGTGTCACAAAGGTTATGTGCCTGAATACTACTAGGTGTAGTGACTTTCTGGACTCTGCTGGCTTGCAGACTAATGGCAACGACAAGATTATTTTTACACTTAAGTTTTTGTGTGGATTAAATCAACGAGATATAAAGTTTTGAATAGTAAGCTTTAGAGGTGCTGGTAGGCAGATGTGGCCAGAGCCAGGCTATCCATTTTCCCCTTTTGCTGTTTTTAAGCTAACTAAGCTCACCAGCTGCTGGTGCTAGCTTCATTTTTACAGTACGATCATGAGAGTGTTATCTTCTAATCAAGCTCTTGTTAAGAAGAGTGGACTTCGGAAAATACATTTTCAGTGGGTGTTAAGTTACTCTTTAAGATGGCATTTTACTGTACAATAAATACTCTACTAATAATTCAGTGCATATTTGGATTAGAAATGCATCTATTCAATCATGTCTTTATGAGTGTATTCTGTTTATATTTTTGGTTTATTTTATCATCCATCCATTCATTCATTGTGAATGTCAAGCAAAATTAAACAAATCTCATAAGATATTTTGTGAGTATGTATTTAAATAATTTGTGCATTAAAAGGCACTGGACTATAAAACAGAAATATCCTAAAAATGCCCAAAAATGATACCAACCTTTTAGTGGAGACCACACACTCGCTCCTTCTCCTTTTCCAGCTTTCCCATGGTCACTTCCACCCAGTCCTCCTGCATCTCCTGCACCCCCTGCTGCTCCTGTACCTTTGCTTCCAGGCTTTGGAGGAGGCACAGGGGCCCCTCCTCCGGGATGTATACCTACAAAATTCAGTTGTCCTGCCTCTTTGCTAAGAAAATGCCCACCAACATTTATCATCTGACTGCCCATCTGACCACCCAGAGAGGGAACAAACTTCTGGAGATTGTCCTGAAAGAAATATGATAATTATAACCAACAGTATTCCACGCTCATTTCTATTTGCTGATAAACTATGTCTCATCTTCTTGAAGCTGTATTTGTCAAGCATTGCTAAGCAAACTGAGTCATGAGTGTGTATTGAAGACATTTATCTCCTTCCAGACAATAAAAAAACCCTCTGATCTAGCTTGTTTATTAAACAGAAAAGTGATTTTGTTTTCCCCATGAATTATGCTCTCACCATAGACTCACTGCTGAAGATGTCGGGGTCGTTCTCATAGATGAACTTCTCCACTCTCTTCTGCCTCATCTTGAACATCTTGGAGCCTCGGTTCTTCAGCAGGGAGAGCTCCTCCAGCATGATGTCTTTGGGAGTCCTGATCTTTGTTCCCAGGTCAAACTCGGAGGCCTCTGGCTCCGACTCATACTCTAGGTAAGGGACATTTGAACAAATGAGCGTTACATTTCGAAAAGTCATAAATCAATCAGTAATGAATCTCGTCTTAAGATGGGTTGTTATACTGACATGATTATTGTTACAATATTTCAGGCAGCAGATGTTTAAATTTTTTGCTTTGTTTCATGACCATAATATTTCCTAATTTTCTCTCTATGCCCATATGTGTTTGACCTGAATAATGTGTCTAAAGTTTCACTCTTCATAGCATGTAGAACTTCATTTTACTCACCTCTGATGACATTTAGTGACTGTTGATGGCAAAAATGTACTTTATACTGATATGGCAAAATACAGTAATTCTTTAAACTCAACAAATTCAACCCATTCACCTGTCATCAATCTATTTATGTATTCTCTCTTTTGATGAAAGGGCTGTATTGAACATATAGAAATTTGGTTTCATATTCATTTCATATTTCCTGACAGTCTTACCATCCTGAGTAATATGTGATAGGTCAGTTATGATCTTGGAGACCCTTTTCCTCTTGTTTAGGGGTGCAGGTGTTCCCAGAGGCATTGCTTGAGGTTCAGCAAAGAAAATGGTGTTAGTGGTAAAATATGTACAAACATACAGGAAAAAAATAGTGTGAAACTGAACATACACTTTTCAGATACATTCAGCAGTGATAGACGCAATGTAAGTGAACCTCTTTCTCTCGAGAGACAAAAACAAAGTAATGTATGTTTCTGAGCCATGTTTAATACAAAATACAATTAAAGAAACAAGAGAAATAATAATAATAATAATAATAATAATAATAAGGCAAACAGTTTACTCAATGCAGCAACTTGAGGAAGTTTTGCTCAATGTGAGTTATATTAGAATGTTATATTTTACATAACATTGTTCCTATTCAACAGAAGAAATTGACAATAATATTACTATTAATATATAACTCCAAATCTGACAAATCTGGCCCACAGGTTTAGACTAAGGTTGAAATGCATTGAAGGGAATGTTTGTTTTTACTTCTGTTTTAAGATGCACTACTATTCATACAATTGAAACTTGAAACTTGGATGGACTGCTCTGCAATTATCTCAGACCAAGGTCATGCTTCACTGTCAACATCTAAAGCTATCAACAACCCCTGAAAGTCAATCCACGGGACCTGAATGTATTGCACAGACAGACAGCGTGGGCCCAGCTCATTTTTCAAGTTCAAGAGGGATGTCGATGCCCTCAGATGCCCTACATTCCCCAGGGAAACAGATGTCTGCACCAAAGGAAACATATGGCTTAATGTGTGTTTCAGTTTTGTTTGGGGACACAAGATCTGCACACAGACTCAGTCAACATAAACAGAAGCAGATGCATGCTGTGGTTCAGGCACAAATTAGTGATCAATGCATTCTGATGCTATTGTAACACTAAAAGTGAAAGCCTCAAGTAGGGCTGCCACTAACAATTAATTACTTTATTAATTAATGTGCCATTTATTTTTTAGGATTAATCCATTCATCTTTTAGTCTATAAAATGTAAAGAAATTGTGAAAAAAAATGTCATCTTCAAATTGCTTCTTTTGTCCAACCAACAGTCCAAAACCCAAAGACTCTTCATTTACTGTCATAAATGTCAAAGAAAGGCAGAAAGCAAGCAAACCCTTACATTTAAAAAGCTGGAACCAGCAAATGTTTGACCTTTTTGCTTAAAAAAAAGACTGAAAGGATTAATCAATTATCAAAATAGTAATAGTAACTAATTTTCTGTCAAAGGACTAATCGATTGATCAACTAATCGTGGAAGCTCTAACTTCAGGGTCATTAAATAGGATCTGACAATGTTCACCAATCTGCGGCCCTCATGGGAACATGTTGGTGGGGGAAGTGGGAGTAAAACTTTCCTCATCTGTTGGGATATCACTCACTGTTGGAACATATTATTTACGTATTTTGTTCTTGCATTATGTTGTGTGTCTATTTTACACTATTTTTAGTCTTCCTACGTGCATATCAGCACCTTCAGCTCTATAACAGTTTCTTTAAGGCCCAGTCAAGTGGCAAAACATCACATCACATCTACTGGCTGTAACTCAACCCACTGCAGCTATTTTTAAAAGCCATTTCCAGCCAGGTCATTTTAGCGACGTGTAATGGCGTCATTCGACTATCAAATGGGCTTGACACAACTCTTAAGGACACAATACACACCTCCAGAAAACAATTGTAACTGTATGTTTAAACCTTTGTCAAAACAGGTGTGAGATCTGCCGTAGTTGTTGATGTTGGCAAGGAGGGTTTTGGACGTTTAAATTACTTTTACTTTAACTAATAACTACACGCTAAGGGTGCTCAGATTTAGAACCCCCCCCAGTCAGGGTTTGGTAACACCATATAAAATCTCTGCAACGCCCACATAGAAGGATGGTCAGCACATTCGCACATTCCTTTGGTCATTTTAAGACGTACCAAAAAATCTAAAAGAAGCAAAGTGACTTCCAGAGCCATTTTCCTTAATCATTGGAAGAATCATGAGCATTCTCTTTAAAAGCAAAATTATCAGTTTTGCTGAGTTGTTGAGGTTGTCTTCCATTATTCTTTTCCCTGAGATCAGCTGCACATCTATTGAAATTATGATTGAACATGTTGCACATCTTTATTGCCTCAAATCAAAGCCATTGGTTGATTAGTAGACCAAAGCACACCAATGGGATGCAGATCCACTCACCGGGTTTTTGTTGTAATCCTGGGAGGAGAGACAGACCTTGAAACACCAAATAGAGAAGAGGAGACCCAGGCTCAATGTTGGTGATCTCGATCACAAGTTTACAAATCCCTTAGTGCCTCTGACCCTACGTATGGCTGGACCCAGGTCCAGGGAAGTGCAAAACCCACCCTACACTCAGATGGCAGATCTTCCAGAGGGTTGGGGTTGTGGGTGGCAGCAGTGTTGGTGTCAAGACGGGAGAAGGAGGAGGTTGAGGTTAGGCGTATGAATAGGGAATGGGGGGGTGGGGGTTGTCATTAAGGCAGGGGGAGAAGTCTCTGTTGGCCAGCTGAAAGTGCTGATGGGGATATTACAGGAACAAAATTATTCTCACAGATGGTTCAGAAGACTATATTTAGAAGCAAAGAACGAGGGGAACAGAACTCTGCTATAAGATAACCTCAAAGGAGTTTGGGTTGTGTTTGGGGTACACAGAGAGACCAAGAGTGAGGGAGAGTAGAGTATGTGCAAGTGCACTGTGAAAGGTTAAGCATACAGTATGTGCATATATTAAGGCTGTGTCAGTTTGTGCTTCAAGGTTCTAACCTGACACTAGATCACGTTTTCAGTTTCTCTGAAGCATCATGTGACTGGACATGATGGACATGTGGAGACAGCGCTGTTAGATTGCAATGTTTGCAACAGCGAATGCGTGCCGAAGTACTAGAGAGCATCCGAGCCACCACGTCTTTTCTGGCACTAACCTTTGTGATTCTGTTCATAATAGCTTTCCAAGAACTGCAGCATGAATGCATGCAAACATTCTTTATGATTTGAAATGTACAGTAGTTATTTAAAGGTTTTTGTCTGAGATCCAAGGTGGTCACCAGGATTTTATACACTGAAGTCATGATTCCAAAGTCCCTCAGCTAACTTAAGAGTATACTAGAGTGGAGACTGTACACCGATCAGTATTTCTACTGCAGTTTTGTGAACTGTATTGTGCATGAAGGATACTTCATTCTCATATTCATGAGAACATGATCGTCGGTTAAACACGCGTTCTACATAATCTTGGGCCCTAAATGAGCTGAAGGCTCCACTGAATCTGAAAAGAGCTTTATCTGAAAGTTGGTCTGGTTTGTGCCGGTCGGAGTAGACAATGAAAATTGCCCGAGGTTAAGTGTAGTTCTTCTATTTAAATGAAAAGTCTCTGTTTAGTTTTACAAAGGGGAAAGTAGTACAGTTGCCCAATAACAGTGTTTTTCTTTAGAAAAATGCACGTATATTTGGCTCAGCTCTGCCTCATTTTAAGCACGCTCTTGTCCATCCTCCTCTTAAAATAAGGGGTCTTGACCCCTCAGTACACAGTAATTTTAGACCCATCTTGAAACACTGACTAGAAAAAGTTTCACACAGTAAGTGAAAGATTTTCAATCTTGCTTCTGACCACATGGGGTCTAACATAACATAACATAACTTTGTTGTCTGGATTTGTGTTGGCTCTGGAACAACATGCTTGATATTGCAGTCTTATTTACTGTACATACAGTAGGCCTTCTCAGCTGATTTTTTTTCTTGGCAGTTTTTCCTCACACTTTTTAATCTTTAATGTGTTTTTGTGTAGTCTGTCACGTTTTTGTCATTTCTTCATGTTATCGACTATTTTGGCACACCTTCTCCAGGAAATATTCATGGCCATGAAGAATTAGATCTTATGAATAATATGATGGAGACTACTATACATGGTGTCTATGTCACATGGTGTCACTATACATATTGAAATAGAAACTTTCCAGAACCTGAGAAGCCATTTTTATTTTTTTATTTGATCTTTTTTTAGCAGTTAAATTAAGAACAGATTCTTAATTACAGTAGTGTCCTGGCAAAATGCCATTTTATCTCTTAACAGACCTCTGTTTGGATATTAACAGCCCTATATATAGGCAGTAGGCACCCTGTGCCAAGAAAAAAAAGGTTCCAATATTCTATCTATCTATCTATCTATCTATCTATCTATCTATCTATCTATCTATCTATCTATCTATCTATCTATCTAT
>JBBPCS010000573.1:4415429-4431217 GCA_037974645.1 Hollardia meadi | reverse complement strand
TCTATCTATCTATCTATCTATCTATCTATCTATCTATCTATCTATCTATCTATCTATCCATCCATCCATCCATCTATCTATCTGGCATCCTGTAATGACAAAGCCTAGAATTGCATGCACATTACTTGTGTTTTTTAGCTGCCGCTGTCTGTCTTTTTACCCCAGTGAATTAGCTCAGGCTGTTGAAGTAGTCTCTCTCTCTAATCCTATCTAATCCTATAGTTTTATTAATTCTAATCTCAAAATAATATTAGAAATAGTTATTTTCTCTGCATGTGAACTGCTGAATGTGTATGTGTAAGATCCAACTTGATATTAACCTTTTTATTTGTGGAAAAGTCCTCGATCAGATATAAGGCCTTCTTTAGGACTGCCACTAATGATTATTTTTATTGTCAATTCATCCGCTGATTATTTTCACCATTAATTGTATAGTCTATAAAATTAGAAAGATGCTTGTCACAATTTCCCTGAGCCCAAATTGACATCTTCAAATTGCTTCTTTTGTCCACCAGTCCAAAACACAATGACTCTTCATTTACTATCATAAATGACAAAGAAAAGCTGCGAATCCTTGAAGCTGGACCCAGCAAATGCTTAGACATTTTTGCTTAAATGATTAATCGATTATCAAAATAGTTGGCAACTTATTTTCTTTAGATCCACTAATCAATTAATCAACTAATCGGGGCAGCTCTAGCCTCCTTATGTTGAAATACTGTTCAGTTACTCTGTTGTTTTCTGTGTCTGTTTGATTAATTGTCTTATTTTGATGGAAATACTCAAGCTAGAAAACTAGTCTGACCAGGCTTTTCTAAATGGATACGTGTACTTGGTCTTGAGTGAATGGAGGCCATGCTGTGGAAAAAAAAGGAATACCAATGGGCATCAAATAAAAAATGTTCCCCTTTGAGTGGATAATTAAATATATATTTTTATTAAAACTATACAGTTACAGTTATTGCACTGCTCAGTTACTAATATTATCATTTAATGCATGCATGCATGTATAGTACATTAAAAGAAAAGTGCAGGATCACACAATCAGCAACAGGGGGCAGTGTAAAATCAGTTGGCAGATAACTGGAGAGCTTTCAAATCTAATTTTATTCTCTTTAAATATCCCATCTCCTAGTTAGTATAAACGTCTACTCACCATTAATAACAAATATTTTCAAACTGCTTATAATATTATTATGCCACCAACGTTATTTAGTATATTTTACACCTCAACACAGCTCAACTATATGCTCACTCAAGATTTTGTAGCCATATGACAACAAGAAAAAGCTATAAGAGAAATTGTATTTTTAAAATGGTTAAAAAAAACCAAAAAAAACCCCCGAAAAACAATAATAACAAAAGAATTCAACAGCTGAAAGCAACATATTACATTTCTGTTTCCTGCTTGTTTCCATTAACATGTCTAGTCTCCAGGTATATATGTATATATCCATTAAACCTTATCCTTACTTTTTAATGAGAACCATTGTTATGGAAGGACACCAGCTACACTTCTGTTTCGTTCCATCAGCTTCTTTAGCTTTGCAAACTTCAGACACCAAACTTTCCTGGCCATCTTCCTTTAACTTCTACAGACTGTGGGATTTCATAACTATGTACAATTCAACCATGCTTTTTTGAAATGGTGGGCTATGACCCCATTAAGTAAACCGGTACCTATGCACTGCTTATATCTGCCCTCCACAGCCACTGTCATTTCTTCAACCCTTTTATAAATGCTGGTGCCTCTCAGTCAGTCAACTTCCCATTGTACCACTTTAATTTTGATTAAGTCACAATCAAACAAAACAAAGTACTCTTTCCTTCATCTGTGTTATTTGTTTAATAAAAGTTAAGAAATTACACATATCTGAAAAGATCACACTCATACTAAGAAGGGGCAATTGGAAGCTGTGAGTGACAAGTGTACATTCAGTGACGGCGTGGGCACTTGTTGAATGTGACCCATGCTAAAAAAGATAGCATTTCTCTCTGGCTGTAGTGAGCAGAGGCATTTGGCACAGCCTCATCAACACTTGCATAAGCAAACCTTGTCCTCAGATGTAGTTCAATGGTGAGCTAATGCATTTAAAAACATATATGATAATGCTACAAACAGAGTGGGTAAAAAAACACAAATATTTTTTACACATCAGTTAGTAGGACAAGTACTGAATAACAAAATTATAAATGTGATGAAAGCCTGCTATTTCTGATCCTCCACCTTACAACATACTGCCATAAACATCTTCAGTGATTTAATCCTATGGTCAGAACCATAACTATTCATTTTCAACATCAGACATTTCAAGTTTCAAAGAATATTCAGTACAGGCTCTGTTTCGATTGTGTTTCATCAATAGAAAGAGATCTGCAGAATCCTTACACACACCTCCTGCAGGACAGGCATATGGTGGGCTATAGAGCATACAGTATGTCCTGAAATACTCAATAAGTATAGTCATTCAGATACATGTCTGAGTAAATGTGTTGGCAGCAAAATAAATCTGATAAGCAGCAAGTAGATTTTTATGATCTATTACAATTATTCAAAGTTTAATATATTTCAAAAACATCATCTTATATTAATCAATCACCTAATGTTTACAGCTGATTTTGAGCTTTTTTATTTTTTAATTTGTCACTTTTTATTATTTGATGAACTGATTAGAGAGTTGTCCATTACAATTTCCCAAAGCCTAAGATGATATATTCATAATGCTTGTCTTGTACAACCAATCACTCAAGGCCTAAGGATATTCAATTTACAATGTTGTAAGAAGAGAAAAACAGAATATTGTCACATCTGTGAAACTGGAACCAGTGGATGTTTGCATTTTGGCATTAACCAATTAACAAACTTGTTGTCAAGTAATTTTTAGTCAATTGTCAACCAGTCATTTCAGCAAAAATGAACAATACATGTCTGAGTGTGGTCATGTTCACATTGCCCCTGGCCTCCATACACGGGGCTGGACGCCTCCCTTGGTGGCAACAAAACGTGGTTTGGGTGCCTGGACTGGGTTGGACTTGAGTGGGGGCAAAGAGGCAAGGATACTGAGTTCAGGAGCACTCTGGAACTGCTTGGCTGTCTGAAGCCCAGTGGTGAATGACACTGGAGTATAAGGTGTTGGGACTGCATGAGGCACAGGATTTGGAATAGGGGTGGAGGAGAATTTTGGGAGGCTGGGCAGTGCAGCTGGTTGAGAGGGAGGTGAAGCTGAGGTTGTGGCACTGACTATTGCTGCTGTAAAGAGAGGAGCTGGGGTCAGAGTTAAAGGAGCAGGAGGTGGGGATGTCATGCCATAATGAGTCAAACGTTCTCCAAGGGTAGTGGCTGAGCGGGGTGCAATGACTTTGGGAGCAAGAGTGGGAGCTGACATGGGTGTGGGTGTGGAGAATCGCTTGACCTCATAGACACGGGCTGTTTTGATGGGGATCTGCTTAGGTGAGGTTAATGAGCTGCCCACCATTGTTGTTGCGTAGTCACCCTGCTGCTGCCTTTGGGCCTGGTAAGAAGGCATGGCTGATAGATTAGTAACACTCCCCCCATAGTTGAACATGGCAGAGTTGAGCTGGTAGGGCTGCCTTCTCATGAAATCCAGAGCTTTGATGCCTTCTCTTTGGGAGCCTCCTCTACCCCTACTATCTGGCTTGCTTGTACCCCTCTGAGGCCCTATAGGGATAGAGGGGCCCATGAGTGGGTTGTACCCAATTGGTGGAGGGGCGCGAACATTCGGAGAGTATTTCCACTGAGAAGGAAAGGAAGGACTGGAAGAGGAGTCAAGGGGTTGGACTGCACTGTGTGAGGTGACTTCCTGCTGGTAAGGGGTCTCAGATGGGGTGTCCACTACATACATACCCATGCGGCTCTGTCTGCGGGCGAACAGCTCGGCCCCCTTACCCCCTGCTTGAAGAAACTGTGGGGCCTCGTGAATGACCTTAGGCTTGGGTGCAACTGGAGGAGGGGCCCTCCCCATGGTGACCTCATCACTCCTCTCCTCATTTTCAACATCATAGATAGTCTCAAAGGGTGGTTGTCCATAATTGTATCGGATAGACCTGTCATCCAGTTTCTGCACCATAGTCAATAGATCAGGATTTGGGGATTTCTTTGCAACATCTGGCACATTGAACATAGGTTTGGGTTTGCCACCACGGCGTCGTGCCTCAAGTAAGATTCCTGTGCGACCTGTTGGACCTGGAACAGGAGTTGGAGCTACTGGTTCTGGCTGGGAGACCACTGACACTGTACCTACAGGGGGCATAGAAAATTGAGGTGTAGGTGGCTGAGCAGCTGGCACTTGAGGTGGAGGCACTGTGGCAACTGGTTCAGCTGAACTAGATATTTTAGATACAAGAGGAACTGGGGCTGGATCCATTGGTGGTTGTGGAGCCAGGGGCAATGATGGAATACACACTGGGTGCATAGTTGCAAATGGAGCATGATGAACAGTAGTTATTGGTGGTGACTGCATTTTCTCTATAGAGTTAGAGATGGCTGGAGGGTGAACAGTAACAGGAGCTCCTGGTGTCATGGCCAAGAGGCCTTGAGGTATAGTGGATGATGGGTAGAACACTGGTGGAGGACCAGGTGGTAGCTGTGATGTTACTGATGTAGCATTAAGGGTTAGTTCAGCGGCTGTGGAGAATGGTGGTAGCACAACAGCTGATGAGGCAGGACGCTGGGTCATCTTTGTGACAGGTGGTCGGAACGTTACAGGGGCAGTTGCAGCTCGAATGCTGATAAATCCAGGAGTGAAAGGACGTGCCGTTCTGTTGAGAACATTACTAGCAGATAATTCTGGTAATGGTGTTTCAGCTGGGGGTGCAGGTCTGGTCAGAATAGTCACTGAGGCAGTGGCTGGTTTAGGTGCAACAGGGGGAGGTGACATTGTGCAAGCTGTACTAACTGCAGAGTAGGGTAGGTCCCCGTTAGGCATTCCTTGGGCTGCAACTGGTTCAGGAACCTGAGAAAGCTCTTGCTGTATGGCTGTAGGAGCAGGTGTTATTATCTGCTGTGACTGGAAGTTTAGTTGCATCTGTGATTGTACCTGCCCCTGGACTTCAGACTGTGGAGCCTGTGGTTGTGCTGCCTCTACCTTCTTGGCATGCTCAGCAGCCCTCTTTCTCTGTTGTTCGAACAACTGGGCTCCTTTACCTGCAGTGTCACTCAACCCTGGACTCACAGCATCCTCTGCCCCATCGCCACGACCTTCAATGCCTGCAGTTGCCCTCTTCTCCAGCATATCGAAGTAGTCACTATCCCAAGTTGGGTCAGGAACTGCTGAGAAGCCATCCTCATCAAACTCTGATTCGCTGCCAGGGAATACCCCATCCTCTTCTTGTGAGTCTTGACACCTATCCTCATCCACACTACCAAAGCTGGTGAGGGTGTACTTCTTGGAGCGCTGTCGCCTCTTCTTGAACATCAGCACCCCCTTGGAGTGTGGGTTTGGAGCATCCGTCAGCAGGGACGCAATTGTTCGACACTTGCTTTTGGCTTCCTTTACATGCTTGTCTTGAGATGTATCCCCTCGGTTCAGTTCTATAGGGTATAAAAGCCATAGCTATTAGGAATAGTTTCACAATAGCATAAGTACTGTTGTAAGGTCAGGGAAGTCTAAAATCAACTGACTTGACCTTAAAACCAAGAACTGACCCTGACATGAGCTTCTAAACCTGTCCTGACAGCCATGCCTTCAACAGGCATCCATCTCTTAACTTGCAACAGGAGCACTTCCGGGAAAAATTCCAGGCAAGCCTTCAGCTTCTCACATTAGCTGTGGTAAAGGATAATTTGCACATTATTAGTCTTATGTACTCTGACATCTAACTTAACTAAAAATATTTACAAGCTGGTGGAAAGTTGCATGTTGTAGGTGACTGGAAGGAGAACTTCAAAGGGTAGCCACAACATATGCTTTAACTTGTTATGGTATTAAGCAGATTATCATAGCCAACCTAATGCCGTTACCCTAATAAGCACTGCCATGTGAAGGGAATTCTTCCTAAGTAGGACATTAAGAATGTTAAACCTGAACTGCATAATGGCAAGGGGGATTTACAAGAGTAATTTTATGTAAGTTCTTACAACAGCCCATTGACTTGAAATAGCCCATCTCTGTCTTTTTCCTGGGCTTATTATTGATGATGGACAAGATGACAATTTTAAGAAAGAATGTTTGGTCAGTGTCAGTGCTCTGTATCTGTTGTTGCATCTCTCATTACAATTTCTAACCTAGCTTAAATGTTTATGAACACCAAAAACTGTAAGTCATGTCTTTTCGGGCTTCTGTAAAAACTAAATGATACATTGTGATATAACACTCTAAATACGATCTCCCTTTTGTGACATTTTAGATACACAAACAATCTTCACCTGCAAGATGACTGTTCAATATTCCCTTTTATATCTGATAAAGATATCATCACATCACATAATCTGGCTTTGTTGCTGGATTTTACACAAGCATAAAAACACATTTGTCTTTATACATATAATTTTGTGCTCTTTCATAAAGTTGATAAAATAGCAAATGAAAGGACAGCAAGAGAGAAGAGGGGAGGGGGGACATGAGAGTATTCCTGCTTTGCTATTTGACACCCAAAAGCAGCTGTAGATGCTTTTCAGTTCCCCCAGATTGATTACTGGGTTTTTTTATACACATAACTGGAGGTAAATATAGTAAAGTGTTCTGGCTTTGCTGTATTTAACAGATTTAGCATAGGTTGACACCCCCTCACACTGGACTTCTACCTTAAAGAAAACTGATGGATGTTTGGTTGACTGTCAGATTAAGGTGTGGAGACTTGACCTTACCTTTGCCTTCTGCAAAGAAGGTTTAGGGACATACTTGTCTGAACCTTCAACAAACGCATATACTGTAGGTATAATTTCTGCATAGAAAAGTAAAGCAATATTTTTACTTATATTTTTATATTTTTTACTGATATTTTTAAGAGACATTTTTTCCTGTGAGTGGGAAAGGTGGACCTCAGCTGACTTTCAGTTGAATGATGTATTTCTGCAAAGCAGATAACACATAAAAGTAATACATGGAAAATAATACTATCATAACATAATGAAATAAGCTTACATAAGGCAAAGAACAGTATCAATAAAAACATACTTAAAAAAAGATTATGAGATTAATTTAAGATTAATGAGACTTAACATACTGACAAAACTTAAAAGTTTTGTGACTCTTTAACCAATGAGTGACCTTTATCAGAAATGTATACAAAAGTGATGGAGAGCCTTTATGAAGCACACGTCCTGGTCATTGTCCTTCCTCAACTGTACTTACTGGCTTGCTTGGCCTTTTCCATGTAGGTTGTTGTAAGCTCCTCGTCAATGGGTTTATTTACAGGACCCACCATAGGCACAAGTTGGCTGCGAGAGCCCAGCATCAGGGCCTCCTTTGCCCTTTCAGGGGATACCAGGGGTACATTGGCTGGCTCTAGAAAGCCACTATCCTCCTCTTGCCCTCCGTCCCGTGGCCCCTGGTCATCTGCTGAGGAAATGATAGAGGAAGTCTCAGTGGATGTCTGGGAGGACCACATTCCCAAACCAGGAGGCTGATAAACCACCTCCCTCCGTGCAACCCCTGGTAGCCCCCCGCCTCCATCTCCGTTTCCCCCACTTCCATCCAACACTCTGGGGAAAATATGTGCATCTGGAGCACTGTCATAGCCGCTCATCTCTGACGTCTCTCCGCCCTCAGGTGAGGCTCGTCCTGTTGGTTTCCCCGGGGTGGAGTTACTGGGGCTGCGGCGTTTCTGCCGGCGTTGCCTCTCATAGCCCGCTACATCTGCATCACTGTCAGTTTCGCCGTAGTAAGCCTCACTACCAGGTGGAGATGTCAAACCACTGGTCAGGGAGGAGCGGCTACGGTGAACCTCACGGACAGGAGCATGGTGGGGGTGGGTGGGAGACATGGCTCGCAGAGCAGCACGGTACTCTTTGTCTATACGGGGAGATGGGGCACGGGTCACAAGCACCACTGATTGAAATCCAGCAGGTACCCTGCAAACAAGTGGAGGATTTAAAATACTGATGGATGTGATATAGGAATCTAATTCTCTAAATCTGAATTTTTAAGATTAGGATCTTAGTAGAAGCAGCAGAAATATTTGTTAGTCCTAATGTGTATTTATTTTGGTAATATACTTTAATATCAAACACTTGTGCATTGTAAATAGTGTATGTTTTGACTCAGACCTGAGTCTTTGACTTTTCTATAAAATATTTTTTTCTTGATCCATTACAATGGGTTGATGATGGTTTATCAAAAGCAAGAGTATAATTCTTTTGTTGCTCAGACCTTCTGACCCGGATGTGTAATATCCCAGGGGAGCTGTCGATGAGGTCCATGGCCTGAGCATGCGATAGTGTTCCACATGGTTGTTCATTGATGGACACCAGCTCATCAGCCTCCCGCAGCCCAGCCCTGCATGCCTTGCTGCGTTTACGCACCTGCAAAAGAAAAGGAAGGCACAATTTCAAACACTCACAAAAACGACAAAAAGTTAGTTTGATGGGTTAAGTTTTGAGCTTGCCCTAAAGGCAAGTCCAAGCAATGCAAGTCTTTCACATCCAAATGCTGACAATTAATTGGAAGGGCATACCGTATGTACATTTGTCTGTTCTATGTTAATAGTGTTTTTCCCAGAGCCAAGGCTAAATATCTTCAATGCCCAAGCATAGTAATCAAATATTAAAGATGTGCAGCTATACAAGGATTCCCTGATGTGAAATTATACTCTGTTGTTACAGAGTTTAATCATATCAAATATGACTCATAACTTAAGGCCAAGTCTCAGTTTTGGTTTGAAGAGCTGGTACAAACATAGTGGCTCTTTTACTTTACTTTTTCTTTCCCTGCTATTTTATCATTTCCCTTGGATTCGTATGCTTGGCTGTTGTAACTGCAGCGTCAAAAATAAAAACCTGACAGAGATATGCTGCTATCTTGCCTTGGTTTATAATAGTGACTGACAGAGAGCAGATTTTGTCCTGACAGCTCGATCTTGCTGTGGACATATGCCACATATTGCAGCTCGAGTGGGGCACTCATACGCACTTTAACGGGGAAATGCCAGCCAGCAGCCATCTTCATTTGGTGCTTAGCTATTTGTGCACGAGGTCTGTCAGGTCAATGGCGTTATGTCCACCCTAAATTGCCTCGGGTCTATGCAAGCCACGTCAACATGTCCCATAATGTATTCAAAGCAGATTTTGACAGTGACTGCAGTGTTGATTGCACTGTATGAGAGCATGTATTAAATTAATAATGAATGTTAGATTTCAGAGATAAGTTCTGTGGTTGACCTAATTACTGTAGTTTTCTTTATAGCTATTCTGGTTTGCTTGTAATTAAATCCCACATCCCCTTTTAGCTAAGCCTTTCAAAGTGGCCTGAGCCTGCTTGTGGTGCACAATGTCAGTTATTCATTCAGTCACTGACCTTGTGGTTTCAAGTCATGACAGTTATAATATCCTTACATGCTCTCTCATTCACACTGCATGGACTGGTACAAAAATACACATAAACTCATATAAATAAACACACATTTTTATGCAGACCCATAGGCCCAGCACTGACTCACTGGCTCTTTCCTTGAAACCACAAACTGCTCCACCTGTTATGCTCCTGATGAAATAACACCTTCCTGCTCTCAAGGGTGAAGGAGCATGCTGTTTTGTATAGTCGGACAGAAACAGCTGTCGTCCACCACCATAAGGTGATTTTGTGTCCTGTGGCTCTGTGTACAGACTACCGCATGCTGCATAAGTCAACTTCATAGGATTAACATTTAAATAGGAAATATTCTTATAATACTAAGAAGTGTTTATTAATGAATATGGAGATATGGTCTCAGAGGTATAATCTAGAGGTGCACGATCCATAGCACTTTTTTTCTGATAAACATACCAAAATTAGCCTCTTAGTAAGATTCCACTTTGTCTGACACAGGAGATAAGAAAGGTTTAAGATACACAATAAAGGTTTATGCTCCATTGCACAACGCTTCTGTTCAACAGGCTTCTTCAATCCCATTGCCCAACCTGAAGGATAATTATTGCAAAGTTTGTGTTATGTGGACAAACCCAATCACTTTTTTATTTTACACCAACATTTCAAAGATACAGAGATTGTCCTAGGTCGTTATTTTGGGAAATGTGAACAAAATGGTAAACAGGACGTCATAAAACTTCACTGGACTGTGGCAGATAGAGCTTATATTGTATGTGATATCTTCATACAGTGTGGACACATTTTATGAAGCTACTTAAAGGTAGATTTATTTTAAAATTGGGACTGAAGAGGTTGACCAAAGCAAGCTGGCTTCTCACTCCTTCACAGCTCATGTGGTGCCTGAACGGGAAGAATATGCAGCGCAACAGAGGTTTTGCAACCAGTATTTTATTGACATGTGTACCTACAAAAAAAGTTATATGTTCTTCTGCAGCAGATACTGAGTAGTGAATGTATGTACAAAATTATAATAGTATACGAGGTTAATTTTCAAATATTGAGCTGAAACACAAACCTTGGTTGACCCCGTCACCTGCTGCTTCTCAACCAAAAATAGCCACCTGGAAAAGTAGTTATGCTCAGTCAACAATTATTTAAAAATCCCTGATAAATATGTGCATTTATGTGATGTGTGTTCATGTGTGCATGTATTATGTGTGTGCAGGTGTAGTAAAACCTGAATGATCATATCCAGATCTGTCTATATGCAGAGTTCATGAAAGAGAAAGTTGGTCCCAAGTTTCTTTAAACAGCAAGGACAAGTTTGGTAGAGCAAAGAGCAGCAACTGTGGATCATGTCACAAGTCATGTGACAAGATTGTGATGACATGGACACTGATTTCATACAAACAGCAAATGATCAATATGAAGTCAGAAAATGTAACTACAATTTTACCATACTTAAGTGTTTTACTTTGTATTTATTCAACCATTTTCAGCAAAATCTTTAAGTTTTTCTGGCTTTAAAACCTAAATAATTCTTAATGCAGTATATATTCTGCTTTGGCTTACATGCTAATCTTTGCGTCTCAAATGGAGATCAAGATTCATATCTGGACTGTTTCACTGGTGCCAAATGTGGACACCAAATTCTTGTGAAGAATTTGCTCCAGGGGAGTAAAATGAGCTGAGTGATTCCTTATGGGAGTTGTAAGGTTAAATGTTTCCTTTGCAAAATGAATATTTTATTTCAGTGAACTTTTTTTTATACAATATGTACGTAGATGGTAGATATAATTCTCACAAAGCAATATAATTTTTTAATGTCACAGGGCCAATGTGGCTTTAGTCTGGCTTGAACCATGTGATTTCCACAACTGAACTAAATCCAGACTTTCCTGACATTCATCGCTTACTTATTGGTCCAAATCTATGTCACATAACCTGCCAGCTTAAACATGACCAAGCATGGCTGGAGTGATTTGAGCTTCATACTGAAATGATGACATACTGGAAACATGCTAGTTCAACAGAGTAAATCAGACCATGTTCATGAGTGAATGGCATGTATATATAAGCTCCTCACAATAAAGAGAAGTTGAACGATTAATTTAATGTACCAAAACTGTTTGTTACAATATGCACATTTCACTGCTCAAAGAATAGTAACAACAAGTAGCACAGAGTCTTTGTCAAAAACAAACCAAGAAACCAGTGAAGATTTTCTGATCAGTATCACTCTAATTTTTTCTCATTCAAATTTTACCAGAACTTTGAGCTTCATGCAGTTTAATAAGAGAAGCAGCATTCCGTGACAGATATGCAACAGGGTTGCCCTATATTCACAGCTGAACTTAAAGTTTAAAGTTCACCCAATCAATCATCGGCGCGCCTAAAGAAGCATGTTCTTGAACAAGATGACTCATATTGCGGCCCCAAACTAACTTACATGACAGCCAATATTGCATTTAAACTTAGTTCACACTTTCTCTACCTCCTGTGTCTCAGCTGATGTTTTACTTCTCTGTAGAATCTAACACAGTTTTATACTTTCCACTCAGCAAACCATGAAATCTTCTTCTGTCCAAAATGATGAGTGACTCGCCTTACCTTAGCCACCTGGAGAGGTTTCTGATGCTCCACACCTCCCTGGAGACGAAAGCCCCATGGTGCTCCACCAGACAATATAATTATCACTTCCTCTGCGACCATTTTTCTGCTCTCTCTGTCTTTTTCTTCTTTTTCTTGGTTATTTTCTGTTCTTTGATTTTTGTATTTCATCTGGGGGGCCCTCAGTGCATTGGCCCCATGGTCAGCAATCAGGGCCCCCTCAGAGAGCTCTGACCTGCTCTTTGCCTGCCACACTGTCCGGGTGCTGACGTCTCTCTGAGTCCAGCTTCAAGGCTGACGCTTGAACACACATGCACATGCACACACACTTGTTAGTTGTTAGTTGGCCAACCATCATAGGGAGGCTAAGGGAGAGGGAGAAGTAGAAGGACAGAGAAATATGATGGGAGGGGGGTGTGTGTCTGCTTACACTGAGGAATGCCTGCCCCAAAAGAGTGAGGGGAGTGTTCAACGGAACACTTGTCCTGTCACTCAGGCCTATGTCACAGGGTTGTTGATAGCCCCTCCAAAAATAGGACACCACCATCACCTCTGCTGCTTTGCCTGCTCATCTGCAGACCAAGAGAAAGTTAACATTCAGAACGTCTAAATGGCACAGTTTCATATCTGGCTGTACAGCATTGAGATCATTGGTAACCTTTAATCAGATGACAGCCAGGCTCTCAAATCTCAGGGCTGAGACTTGCCATTATGGAACATTCCTCTCTTGAATAGTGAAATGTAAATATCCATCGATTTTGTTGAGAAATAAATGGCAATATGTGGATTGACCCTAACTGCTGAGGCTGCTGTGTGTCCTGCCTGCTCCTCTGAATCTGGAAACATTCTAGGCCGTCATCATAGAGCCTTCGGGATTAAATACTTATGCAAGAACTAGATGAGCAGCCTGCATATCTACTTAATTAAATACAGTATGTCCTGGGTTAGAAATCCACAGTGATCAATGCATGACAAATACTTTGACACAAAGAATGGACCCATGCCTGCTTGTATAAAACTGATACAGAATGCAGACACAGACAGAAGTGGCAGCCGAGGACACAAGAAAAACAAGTGTTTACGTAGCAATTTATTTGTGAAATGATTTATTATGGTGTAGACTTTGTTGATTAAAAAAAATCACAGATACATGATAATATCTCTCTTGGATTAATCCAAGAGACATGGATTAATCCCACCAAATATTTACAGTTGTACCCTCATGCCGTGAAATATTTCATAATAAGACCCCACATTCTTACACCCGGCCATGCCAATATGCTGATATTAAGAAGTTTTAATGTCTACCATATTAGTTTAACATGTTAGCATGCTAACATTTGCTAATTGAAGTCTGGACCAATGTGGACAGACCGCCATCCCAACAGCCACTCCACTAGCATGGCTAAAAAACACACATAGTGGTTGTGGATTTATAGTTACTGTAATATTCAGTGTTGAAATCACTTTATAGGTCATTTTAAATTTACATAACTTTTCTTGAATGTTCTTCCTTAGATTAGTTGATTATGATACTGTAGCATATTGTAGCTTCATTGTTTTTTATCCTCTACTGGATAGGTGACACAAAGTCAAAGTACCTACCTGTGGCCTGGCTTGAACTGAAGGATGTCTTCTTGGGGTTCCCACATGAAATCCAACTCATTAAAACAATACTAAAGTGTAGAACAAAGTTACCACTGACTGAGTGTGTATAATCATATACACACATAGCAGTGGGTCAGATACAGTTAGTGGGTGAAGTAAATTTCCAAAAAAAACAGTTAGTTTTAAGATTAAATCAAATGAGATCCATGTTAATGAACACTGACAATTTTGGTCTTAACTTAAAAGTCATTTCTCGGAAACTGACCATACATTCTTGAAACATTTGTGATTTGGTTCTATATTTCTTTGTTTTCACATTTCTCTCTTAAAATTAAAAAAAAATCACTCTAATCATAGTCTAATTATGAAAAAAAACATATTGAAAAACTATCTGACAAACACAAACAAGCAATACAATCTCCACTGCACACAGAGTCTCTGTGGACATAAATGTTTTTTAAACTATGTTGTATTTTCCTTTTGTGCATGGCCTTTAGACCTGTTGATAATGGCTAGATAATCCCTTGGCTAAAAAACCAACACTGCCATTATCAATGCAGCAAAAGGTTACCAATGATAGCAGCTCCCTTTGGCAGCCCTGCTCTGCAGCTGTCTCCAGACCTCAGGATAGTAACCAAGATCACTCCTGGACACTCAGAAAAAATATCACCTTCTCTTCATGGAGACGGTATCAAATCTAACAGAATACCACAGTGCTCAACCACACAGATATAACTGGTCCAGTTTATATCCAATCTGTATTTACAAAGTGAAATATTAGATATCTGAACAAACATAACTTTGTAGATCAGTTGAACCAACCACTCCCCCTAGTGGTTAAAGGCTAGTTTTTGGCTTCCTGGAGCTTAGCCTACTTCTCTGTTTACTTCTTAATATTTACACTATTTAGGGGTAATTTTAGTCTGGTTTGTGGTTCATAAATAACTAACATTAGATTTGACATATTTTTGATTACCCTCTTGCATTCACTTTACACTTAGTTTTATGTTAAATGGCAATCAGTTTTCAGTGTGCACCTCTACTACCTTACATGTCACAACATGCCCATATATTTGATATGTCTTTTCTTTTTTTTAAGGTTATGAAGAAATTATTATTTGAGTATTTCTACTTGCTACTTTATGCTACTTTATGCTTCTACTCGACTACACTTTGGAGGCAAATATTGTACTTTTCACTCCAATGGACAACCGAGCAGGGTGTAAGATTAATTTGGAAGATTGGAGTCGAACAACGCCACCTAGGGGAATTTCACCCCAGGAACTAATAGGTTAATTAATCTAAGTTCTTAAAGGTCACACAGGTTCAAAAATACACTGTGACAACTGACATGATTTCAATACAAAATATATAATTTTACTGTATTTACAATAGATGTTTATTAATTTAAGATATAGTTCAGAAGTTATTTAAAATTAGATTTTCACACAAACAAGGGTAACTTGTTACTGACTGGTTGGCATCACAGCAATTATTGCACCATTCCCTAAAGGCCTGTAAGTTTGCTACGTGCAAGCAGAAACCACAAGGAGCAGGGCTGTGGCTTAGCATGGCCACGAAAACACTGTGCTATACACATTCGGCCAAGCGACTAATACTGTACAGCAGAGACAAAACAGAAATTGGGGCCAGGAGTGGAGGCCAGAGAAGGCCACCCACCGGTGCACAGCCAGCCCAAACATGCCAGAGAGCAGAGGCACAGCGTCCCGAACGGTGGGAGGTTGCGCGGCTATGAGCCATGGCTCAATCACTCAAGGAGACAAAGTTGCACGAAGCACTGACCCGATGTAGACCAAACCACGCCAAAGCCTGCAGCCCGAGAGCTAGCCAACCATGCTTCCAGTTGCTAGCTAAGATCAAAGAGAAACACGGTGTCCAAATCACCCATGCCAAACTGCAGCCATGTCAAATTTAGCCCGACAGTGGACCATGCCACAAACACGGAAGCCTTTTTCTCCAGGAAGAGACAAGAATGCACATCTGCACCCAGCACGTGTGTGTGTGTGTGTGTGTGTGTGTGTGTGTGTGTGTGTGTGTGTGTGTGTGTGTGTGTGTGTGTGTGTG
>JBBPCS010000573.1:4384762-4410829 GCA_037974645.1 Hollardia meadi | reverse complement strand
ATTGTAAATGTATTTTGTACACTCTGTGGGTCTCATGGCAGACTGTATGTCCAGGGTTATTCTGATCTGTTAGGTATTGAGTATTGAACTAGTATCATTTCAGTCTCAAGTATCGTTTTGGTATCAAGTATCTTGATACTTAACTGGGTATTAGTATCAAAGTCAAAATTTGGGTGTCCTGACAACATTACTGTTAAGTATAATAGCGGTCCAGCCATATACTAGGTTTCACCTAGTCTTGTTACTTGGTCGTCTGAATGGGTCACTTCTCAGTTTGTGTCCAAAACTTTGAATTTAGAGACACCCTGTAGTCCCCACCGAAGATGAAGTGATTGTGAAAGAAATTAAAAATATGCGTTTATATTGTTGTTATAGAGCCAACATGTTAAACATAAAAAGCAGTGAGCTTTGACAGAAAGGTGAATTTATGGAGCAGCTGTAACACAATGTCAAATTTAGACTCAGTTGCCAGTTTATTATGGACACCTTGGTAAAACTAATGCAGTCTAATGCAACAGTCCTGCAATAAATCCCACCTTCATGAAAGTTATAATGTTCGGTTTTAGAGAAATTGTTTTAGAGAGGTGTTGATTCAAGTGTATGGTCATTTTGGAGGATGTAGTTTATGGTGTTATTGAATTATATTGGAATATACATGAAGGTGTTTCTGTTTTTGAGCCTGTCCTCAATTATATAAATGGGACGGACAGTGTAAGACAGAAAAACTAGTCCCTAGTTGCAATACTTGTAACTAGTCTGGTCTCCAATGTTCCTGCATTATTTATTGTTTTGTTTCAGCCTGTAAACTGCTGCCTTGGTATATCTGTGATGTTATTGAGTTTAGTTTGTTGAGCTCAGCCTTTAACCCATTATGTTTAAATGCTTAAGGGCCTTAAATGCTGTATAGATTCATGTAAAGTTCTTTAAGTTTGATCAAGTTGCCTTTTGCCCTGACTTTATAGAAGAACATTATATTTTTTACAGTAAGGATAGATCTTTTTAACAGCATGCCCTGACTGTGCTTTACTTTAGTTTGGAACCTGCTTGCTGTGGCTACTTGGCTGTAGTGCTACATTATATTAGGTTGAATGCCCAGTGACTCTGGTTCGTCACATTGAAAAGACACAACAGTAAGACACTTTGTTAAAGTCAAGTTTCACCAAGAGAGGTCTACTCTGTTGGTTCTATAAAGATCCTGCAGTTGCCTTTTATTTTGACACTGATCAGCTTCTGTTAAGCTGCAGTCAATTTCTCCTGTTTCTATTCTTTTAATTAGTCCTTTTGAAGTGTGTGCTTATTTTCTCATCTTTCTACTGGATCTCCTCAGTTTCTAGTGTTTCTAAGCAGCCCGTTGCAAAGACTGTCTGCTATCAGAAGCAAAATAAAGCCGTCATCTCAGGTCAACATAGATATGCCTATTTTTGTAGGCTGATCCAACTTCTAAGAATACAAGCAGCCAAAATAGCCTGATATGGCTCTGAGAAGAAGGTTGTGGAATGTCTGCAGAATGCTTTGATTTCTCATCCTCTGAACACACTGGTCAGATTGTGTGTGTGTGTGTGTGTGTGTGTGTGTGTGTGTGTGTGTGTGTGCGTGTGCGTGAGCGTGTGTGCGTGCGTGTGTGCACGTGTGTGTGTGTGGCATGGATATTAAAGTGAACAGGATAGGTTCATGTACACATGTCTGTATTGAGAGACATGCAGTCTAAAAGCGGCAGCTGATTGGCTTAGCCCTGTGGGTCAGAGGCTGTAGGTTAAACTTCCATTTTGATCTCTCTCTGTGTTTTCCTCCGGGAACTTGTTGGTAGTTAAGACAATGGATTTAAAAGGGAATCAGTGTACAAACCTTAACGCTGCTATTTAAGAATTGACTTCTTGACATCTTTACATCTTTAATCCGGTCAGATGTGACTGAGCATGCATGTACAGTACTTTTTTTTTTAGTTATTTTAGTTATTTTAATAACTAATTTTAATTTAGTAATTTTAATTTAACCTAATCTTTAATTTAGTCTTAAACCCAGCAGCACAGAAGATCTATACAGTCAGCAATCTATACAATCTCCCCTTCCTTGAGTTATGGAGTTGAATAATGGTCAGGAAAGTGTTTTTGCAGAACATTATGATGTCACAGTGAAGTTGACCTTTTACCTTTTGGATATAAAATGTCAAAATTCCATAATTTTATCCTAAAAGACATTTGTGTGAAATTGTGTGACCACCCCCATCTATCCATCCTGTCTATTCTGCCAAATTCTCACATTTGAGGAGCTGGAAAAACAAATGTTAGTATTTTTGCTTGAAATGTCGATTAATTGATTAATCATTTCAGAACTAATTGACATCTTCTTGCCCCATACTCCTCTCATTACCTGGGTCTTTCACAGCTATAACAGACATAGCACAACAGTTCAGAACCAGCAGTAGAGCTACATGCTTGTAACACTTGATCTCCACTATGTCTGAACTATCAACAAATAGAAGTAAATTATTGCTGATGAGAGATCACTGGCGCTATGTTAGACAACATAGGTGTAATTTAATTGTAATGTTTGAAATGCTTTGTATGCACACAGGACCACAAATTATACATGGTATTCATGGAATTGATTTTCCACTGGCTCTGAAGGCCCCTCCGTGTTTGCTGTGAAGGAAGGAAGTATTTCCTATTCACTTTTCTTGCCAGTGTTTTTCCAGCCAGTCGGAGGATTTGAACAAACTGAAGCCTTCTCTAACCTCTTAGTTACCTCCACCCTATTAGCTGGGTTCATTCATTACATACAAGTCAATTAGTTTCCTCTAAGTGCAGAAGTTGTGGTTTTGACCAGAACTGCTGCCACAACTTGTGTTTACTTACTGTACAAGTGATTGTTGCTCTGCCAACAAAACTGCTAATGATTAAGATACTATAGTGGTAGCACTAATGGTTACCTAAACCAAAGCAAACCTAAACACCATGGCACTGGCCAAAGCCTTGGATGGGACAGGGGATTAGGGATGTCCAGCGTCTCTCCCTCTCTGTCAGGCACACAAGCCCATCTGTCCCCAGAGACCAGCAGCTGGTGGGTGGCAGTATGTCCAGTCTGAAATTGACCTCTGACACCCTGCAACTGGATATGTCATCCACTGTATCTATCTGCTGTTTCTGTCCTACAACCGGTCTGCCTGTCCTTAACACACACCCACGGACATCCTCCCCTCACCATTAAAATCATTAACTGGACACTGATTATATTAAGGCCGGACCCACAAGACTAATTTCACTAAGTGCAAAAAGCTTGTGCTCGAGGTTGTGTGCGCCTGTGTGTGTGTGTGTGTGTGTGTGTGTATTCTCTAGCTGTCTGGCTGTCCACATTCACAAGCTCTTATTAGTTGTGGGTTGTTGTGTGTTTTGCCTTTTTTACACCCTGTCTCCAGTTCAATTCGATTTGATGTTGGTCCCAAAAACAGCAGCATTAGAACAAAACTGTTGTTGTGAGTGGAGCAGGAGGAGCAGAGGGGATTGGAGAGAAAGTATGTTTGTGTGTTTATGCTGCACAGCTAAAAGAAAATGTTTAATCACTTCACGTAGTCGCAAGTGCAGGCATTTCTGAAATCCTTCCAAACAAGATATCAAGTTTTAATGGTTGCAAAAATCTTTGCTTTAGAAAAACTAAACAAATTATTTATTATTTATTAGTACTACATCTGTTAAAAAAGTTCAGTAGAAGAAGCCGTTTCCAAAATGCAATGTTGCAAAAGTGCTACTGAACAACATGAACTGCATCCAATTCAGTAAATGTTATGCAGCCCATTTTTGTTTTTGTTGCCTTTGTGCGTGTTCATCTGTGTCCACTCACTCACCACTCACTGTGGCTCACATGTTAAATCAATAATCTGCTCTTTGTGTTCTTACCGTTTCCTCTCTGCTCTTTTCTGTCCTCAGATCACCAGAAACTGGAGCGGGAGGCAAGAATCTGTCGTCTGCTGAAACATCCAAACATAGGTGAGTCATGTTTGAGAGCCAGCAGACTAATATATTAGTGGAGCAGCTTTGTTAATTCATGTCTTCAGGAAAAGATTTCTGGAACAGATTTCAGTCAGACCTGTGTGTTTTCTCGAAATTGGCTTTACTTCATTACTGGTTCAAGTCCCAACAACCATACAGCTGCATGTGCAAAAATAATGATTGCAAATCACTTTTTTTCTTCTAAGTACTTTTTTTGTTTTGTTCTGACCTTTATAAGCAATAACTCTTCATTTTGCCACAATCTGGGCTTGTACATCTGATGAAGGTGACATTCCTTGTGTTAGACCATAGAGAAGTCAAAGTTCCTGTTCCTGTTATTATGTGTCACATACAATCATACTCCACACAAAAGGCCCTGGAATGAAGTCAGGAATGAAATAGGTCTTCCTCGACCTATTCTTCCTTTGTTTTCCCTCCTCAGCTTGTCAGGTGTTCTTTTCTCTAAGTGAAAGTTGTATGAAACAAGAAGAGCGTAACATTTTCATGCCTAGTTTAAGCATTGAAAGAAAGAAAGCTGTTGGTTTAAGTTGAAAAAAGAGCATTTCACCCCTTTGTGTACAGTTATGTTTCCTGCCTGCTGTTGTGCTTCTTTAACAGAGAGAAAACCTAAAAGGAAATTACCAGTATCACATTCATTATTAATGATTAAAATATGGCAACCATTCTGTCAATTTTATCATCCAAGAGCTGATTGCTCTTGCCAACAAACCAGGTGGCTTTTAGGCTTCAGAAACCGACTGTGGCGCCCTGGTGTGGATAATTTCAGATAGGCAGGAAAAACTGTGCTGCTTGTTTCCTCAAGGTCATTAGAATATTATTGTGCTGATTTGTATGGTTCTTATGCTTTGTTTAACTGGCTAATGATAAACGACTTTTATTATGTGGAAAATCATTTGCCATATAAATGACAAGTAATCATAATAAGCTTACTGATTATTTTTGGAGCACAACCTAAGTGACTTTGTTCATTTAAGCAAATTCTTTGAATCATAAATTATATAACATAGAATCATGTGCTTTACCTGTCTCTTCAGCAAAGGATAAAACTAAAGGAAAAAGATCAAATTTATTCACAGTTCACAGACTTTTATAATTTATGTTCGAGTGAACATGTGCTGCCCTTATTGTCTTATTGTGTTTTATTGAAGAATATGAACATATCTACATAGCCTTACATGTAACTAATTTAAAAAGTAACTAAATTACTCATCAGCAAAGGTAACATGTTGCATCACTTGTGTCTTTAATTTCTTTACAGCCTAGCTGCCTCAGAGGTGCCTTGAACAAATCCAAATCCTCCACGTCACATCATTTGCATTTAACACATGACGAAATACAAGGAACAGACATTTTGGTTTAACAAGCTGGCAGCCCTACTGTTTGTAGGGATTGGCTGACCATCTTAACCACTGTGACTGCACAGTTCTCTCCAGAAGCCCTGAACTCAGCTGCACAGTTCACACACCCTCCAACTCTAAACAAAACTAGCTGACTCCTGAGAGTAGATGTACTGGTAGCGGTTCTCTTCTTTTGGTAGAAGCTAACCGCCTCCTTCCACCACCAGCCAAGTTAGTACATCCTGGACCAGACTCATCACTGAATGCAGATACCAAACTGATATTAACCCACCATATAACTCCTAGTAAAAGAGCAAACAAGCCCCAAATGTCAAAGAAACTGACCATGCAAATACTGAATTTAAAATTTGAATCCCTTACATTATTTACTGGAAAAAGTGATATTACTGTAATGTGTTACTGCCCAACACTGGCTATAAGTCTCAAGTAATTTTAACCAGCCCTGCCTACCACACACTCACATATACAAAGAGAAAATTCCTTTCAGGTGATAGTTCCTAGAGTGTCCACCTAAAAGATCATTTTTATTACCTAATTGACTGATTTTTTTCTAATTGAAGTCTCTCTCTCTCTGTCTTTTTTTTTCTCCCTCAATAGTACGACTCCATGACAGCATCTCGGAGGAAGGCTTCCATTACCTGGTCTTTGACCTGTAAGTAAATTAACTGTCACCATTCACAGAAGTACAGTACATCAGCTTTCCACTGAGCTGTTAGGATGAAAGTGGTCAGTCTACGTTTAATTTGGGCCTTTTTTAATAGTAACTGCCCAAAGGTGTGCAGTGATGAGAGTTGGTGACTAAAACTTTACTACAGTAATGTAACAGTTTTCCACATGTGTAATGTCAATTTCATTACCTTTTCAGCATGTTTAGCCCACAAATATAAATGGTTGAGAATGCCAAACCTCCTTTTTCTTACTATGAATTGCTTCAGGGAAAAATTTAAAAGAAAACCTTTTTTCACATCTTCTCTTGTAATAGTACTCTATTTCTTGAACTTGTGTAACATTTATTGTTTATTATCCAATATAAATGGTAGGACCTTCCCATGGAAATAAATAGCATTTGTTAAATATCATGTTTGATTTTCCCAAATTCATTGTGGAAAGCCTGTGTATTTACAAAAAAAAATTTCTATAATCTGATTTAAATTGCAGCCAAATTACCTTGAATAAAATGTTTCTTACAGTTACATCCACCTTTCTCCACATTTTAATTTAGTAAACGTGACATTTGTCACCCATTGAAATGTGATAACATTGTTCTAAAAAAAAAGATGAATAGGTACTGCTGAAAATTTCAGGTCAAGCTGTAGTTTACTGCCATCAGTTTTGTATGTGAGGCACAAATTAAACCAGACATGCAAGTCAGTCTCGTCAAGGCTTCGGTACCCAGTCAAGTGACCTTTTAAAGCACCAGTTTGACTGCATGTTACAAATGCACATTAAGAAAGAGCATGTTGGATCTATCTACACATCATAACTAGAGTGCAAGTTAAGACATATAGCAACAGAACACAACACAATAGCAGAACAGAATTACTAATTTTGTCCTTTCGAAAAGCCACTGAAAGGTTTTGTCATGAAGCTGTATGTATCGTGTTTTTTCCATTTGTTAGAGGGATCTTCCTTTGTCTCTTTGGCAGAAAAGATAAATAACTAGTCTGTATTTTCTCTTTGTCTGTCTGCAGTGTCACAGGAGGAGAGCTGTTTGAGGACATTGTTGCTAGAGAGTATTACAGCGAGGCAGATGCCAGGTACAGTGTGTCATAATTGTTATGTCGTGCATTTTGTGTCATTTGTCAATTTTCCTGCATATTAAGAGTTTGCTGCTGGCTAAGTAAAACGTCAGGCTGCCAAAGCAGCAAAGTTACGTTATGAAAGCACAAACTTTTCCTTTTGAATCTGTGTTAATGTACTTTGTGCTTCAGTAGCAAAAGTGGTGCTTGTGGTTTCTGGCAGTTCTCTGAGGTTGTTTTCAGGACACACTTTATTTTTGACCAAAGTGACTCATGGCTTTTAAATTTAATTTGATGAATAAATAATGACAAAGCTGCCCTAAGTTTTTAAACCTTAATTTTTTGCCTGTGGTAAAAGCACATTACTAAAGCAAAGATGCCCAACAAGTATGCAACGTAAGACTTTCTTGTCTGTACCTGTAAAAAGTGAACTACGATACTTAGATAAAGATTATGGACAGATTTTTAACCAGATGTCATGAGTCATAATGATACATGTCTTTCATTCTGTGTGGCAGTGCCACATGCAAAGGTGTTGCTCATTTGGTGTGCAACTCCATCTTCCTCTTCCAATACAACAGGAGTAACCTTGTTAATGTAGTTTTCAAATGATCTCCAATATAGAGTCTGTGCAGCAGATGGAGAGTTAATCCAGAATCTGGTTAACAGCATGTCTTACATTTGCTTCCCTCCAGTGCTTGTAGCCCTTTTCCCACTCCTACAGTACTGATATAATCTTAAATCTCCATCATTTGTACCAGGTGGGAGCTCATGACATGATTCTGATAGTAATTTGAATTCATAACTCAATATTGCATCAAGCCGATGCTTTATCTTGTGGAGGAACTTGGCCTGTTTGTCTCTGACTAAAGCCAGTGTTGATGGAAACCCTGCCTCTAATAAACAGGTCGAGTTGGGTGCGGAGGTTTTCTCTCCAAGGAAAGCTTTTACCCTGACCAAGTATTAGATGTCAAAGAATTTCAAGAGGCTCCTTAAGCTAAGCCTCACATCCATACAAAATAGCAGAAGAGAAGGCAGCTTCAAACACTTTCTTTTTTCCACTTAATGGGGAATAAAACACACGGGTGAACAAAGTATGTTCTCAAAACATTCATGTTTTCACTACCAAAGCCCAGGGAGCCATAAATGTCATTTAAAAGCAACCAAAGAACTTGTGATTGATCTTAACAGAATGAAAACATTTGTTATTATGGCCATCAAAGGTATGTGCAGCCAGTTTAGGTGCCTCACATCGCAACAAAGCAACACGTAAAAAGTTGCTTTCACAACTATGCAAATAATAATGATATTATATGCAAATTATAAAGCAAGCAAATTATATGGGACAGTTACTTGTTATGTTTATAGCCACAGATGTTACCTTGGTGAGTGACACATATATACTACATTACACAGGACTACCACAAGTCAGAGATACCAGGCTCTAACTTTTGGTCTTCTAGAGGATGGACATGTACGTTTGGGTTTAGTTCTCTTTTGATGTTGATCTGCTCAGATGTTCCGACACTAAAGACACCATTTGAGCCACAAAAAGCAAAGGAAAGGCAGGAGAGATACAATTTGATGTGTGTTGAGACAGGGCAGTAGAGAGAGGGGCGTGATGGTGTTTAAATATGGAGAAAACAGCACACATTTTCAGATGGTCTCTCCTGGAAGGCATTCACAGTGGTGTACTCGGTTGCTCACATGAAAAGTGACAGAAATAGTTGTGTTAAAAAATTTAAAAGGAGAACTCGAGAGAGAGGTTCCAAACCCTGCTTACTTTTTTACATCTAGACACCAGGCCAATCGCATGAGAGGCGGGTGTAGTCTGTTTCATATATGGTCGGACAATTCCCACGTCAGAAAGGTGTGTTTGGGACGAGCGTGCTGACGTATACTGGCACCTTTAGTGAATTGGACATAATGTTGGGCTCGCAGTTGGCGTTCCAATTCATTCCAAAGCTGTTTGTTAGAGTTGAGGTCAGGACTCTGGTTGTCTCTATTTTTGTCCCTAAAGTGTTTTTGCTGAGCTTAAAAATGTTCATCATTTTGTGGCCTTTGTAAGAGCTGGCTGCTATCGACTTGCTATATATTGTGACAGATACAGTGTGCACAGCAAGATCCTTTTACAGATCTTTCACTCTCTCCTCTTTTCAATTCTTTGACTTTCTGTCTTTTCCTTCTTTCCTTTGCCTGTCTCAGCATGTCTCTTTTGTCCCAGTTTAAAATGTTTTTGACCCTGCTGGGCAGACTTGAGCATAAGTAGACTTGTATTTACTTTTGTTGTATTTCAGAGAGTCTCTTATTTGCTTTAGCTTTCATGTGAAATGAATTCACCCAAAAATTCAAAATGTACACAAAGGACCAGTGATGAAGACATGGTGCTTACGTCTATTATCATCCTGCTGCTGTGGATTGACAGATGTGTCTGTCATCTGTTTCTCATCCTTCTCTGTCTCCTCTAGCCACTGCATCAATCAGATCTTGGAGAGCGTCAGTCACATCCACCAGCATGACATTGTGCACAGGGACCTCAAGGTGAGTTATCATATACCAGTGCTGAATACGGGAGGACCTATTTGTACTATCTGACATACAAATTGTACAAAAGTCTGTTTTATTCAGCACTGTGTTGTGAACGAAGATGTAAGGTAGAGGTTCACAACAGGTCTAAACACACGTCTAAGCAGACGTCATGCTATGACGTAAATAGCAATTTATGAGATTAGCGTCATCCCATTCTCTCTTCACCTGCTTTCGCTACTCTTTATTTCTCTATTCCCATCATCCTCTATGTCTGTACCCCCTCCCCTTTTCCCTCTATCTCCCTCTTTCTTCTACTCTCTTTCCCTCTCCCTATTTTTTCTCCACTGTGACGAAAGCAGACCAGCTGCTATTAATAGCGAGTCGGTGGCTGAGATGACGGCCAGTGATGATTTCACCCACAACGAAACTGTTAACCCCGACCAAAAACCAACACCACTCTGACCTCTTCAGCTGTGTTATTTAATTGTATTAATAAAGTAAATGAAGACATCCACAGCAAAATGAGCTTATTTAATTATCTGGGTAATTGCACCACATCTGATATTGTCATATCAACATTTGTTGTTGATGTACAGCTGTCTTTTCATGTATTGAGAATTCATCTGTGCTGTATTAAGACTTAAACACTCATTCTGTGTAGCCAAATGTCATTTGGACACACAAAAATTGATTTTTTAATCATAGTAGAGACAGTTTACAAAAAATACCAAATATGTCTGGCTGAATTTGGGAAAAATACGCTAAAATAATGCACAAGACAAGCCATTTGGTGGAATGAAGCAGCATAAGAACATGAAGTCTTGGAATTAAAATTCCCCTCCAGACATGTTCTAAAGTACATAAAAATACTCTGTTATGACTAATATTTTATTTAAAATGTTTTTCCCACATTAAAAACCTTGAAAAATTGCTGGAAGCACATCTACTCTTTCTCCCTCATTGAGAAATTCTGGATCTATGAATCACAGGCCCCCCTTCCCCCGCCCACCATGGTTGCTTGCGTTAGGTTGACCGGTGAAAGATCAGTGAGCATCAAGATGGCTTGTGTTAGAGGAAACATGGGAGAGATTCAGCCATAACGTTACATGTTTGAGCCTCAGTCAGACCCGGACTAAGATGAGGAGTCTGTTGTGCATCAAAATCAGTGACTAGCAGACGTAGCAGAATGGTAAGTGTAGTTAGCATATTTTGTTTATGTTGTTTGCTAGCTTGTAACTGGCAGTGGCTGACAGTGTTAGTGGTTCTGAAACGTGTAATAGTATCTGCTACGATGTTCACATCTTGATAGCCAACCAAGTTTGCCTGGTAACTGGCTCATTGGCAGTAGTAATGTTTGCAAGTTAGACAGCAATTGGCGTTCATATTTGTGACGTACTAAATCCAGCTCGCCATTTAAATCTCATATTTTTAGGAAGTGCACAGACATTCCCCCCATCAGTAGAGGAATATGAAAACACTTTTAGTGAAAAACTTTGGACCGATACAAGTCAGTATAGTCCAGAGCGCTGTACTACGAAGCGAGGTAAATGGCTTATTCAGGTAACTTAAGGAGTAGCTTTGTGACTTTGGGTGTAGCTTCCAGATTAACCCATACTACAGAAGTTGGATACGTTTTACCCGAGGTATACTGCCATGACGATTTATGCTGTATCCCTAAACTGCTCTAAGCAGGTTATCTTCGTGGTTATCTCGATGTTACCCCATCTACATCTACATTCATAAAGGTAGCTCTACAGCCAAGCTGCTTCAGGGAGATAATTAGCGGGACAATTTCTGAGATGCAGCCCATGTGTAGAATTTAATTATTGCAATTTTTTTGTACATATTTAGAGAGAATATTTTACGTGTCTGTAACCTACTATCAAGGCATATTAGGGCCATTATAGGTAGAAGAAACGGAGCTGGTGATGGAGAAGGGGGAGACCTAATAATCCAAGAAAAAAACAAAAAACAATATAAAGTCACAAATTTACGACAATAAATTCAAATCGTGTGAATTTTTCTGTACATGTCAGATTTACAGCAATGTCTCTTTAAAGTCTGGACGCTTATGATAATATGGTGACTGTGGGCTGAAATCACCAGAATTTCTTTATTGCTACATCCCATTGTGAAGTAGACCTATAATTTGATGAGGTCACCCACTGCAGGTGTATACATGGCAAGCGGTGGCGTCTTCTGTTGTATGAAGAGATTGACCCAGCCTTCCGATGTCTCGGAATATTACCCCACTCTCTCACCCCTGACGCTGTTGTACTTGACATTTCAGTTCTATTACAAATAAAAGAAGAGCCTAGACAGACAGAGAAGACAGGACAAGAACACTGTGTCTGCATTCAACAAGCCTCCCTGGCTTTGTTGGCCATTACAGTGTTAGATTTTGCCATTAACGTTTCTTTGAACTCCTGATATTATCATCCTACATACTTTCTGGGAAACATACGGACCATGAGTTGTAAGGAAAAAAACTCTGCCTGCGCTGCTGAACACGTCCCTTTTATGCAAACGTGCACCAACTCCAAATAAGTTAACACCGAATCAACTAACGAACATCTTATTCACCGTCGTAGTACCGTTTAACTCTGCTGTAAGGAAACTGTAGGTCAACTGTGGTCAACTTTTCTCGATAACCCTGAGTTAAATCTGAGTAGGTTAAACTCCCTTCATAGTACAGCCCTCAGGTCAGACATTTTAGTGATGTAAACATAAGAAAAATACATTTTTGAGTGTAGGGGGTCTTTAAATATTTCACCCTTTAAACATCAAAATGATCCCCATAATAGCTTCAGTGAAGAGATATTAAAGAGATATAAAATATATCTCAGACTGTCAGAGTAGAGTAAGTTGAATTTTCCAACCTTAAACTTGCAATAACTGATATTTTGTGGCCACAGAGGAAGTGGAAACAAGTTGTGTGCACAGGATTGACAAAGAAAAAAACGAGTCCTCCAACTCCATAGATGTTAATTGAGATGATTCTGTGTTAAACAAACCCTTCAATCATCTAACGGCTAAAAAGAAAATACCATCTGAGTTCATTTTATATTTTATCAAGAACTTCCGAAGGGTAAAGCTGCCAAAAGTGACTTTATTGGAGCCATAAAAATACTGCCAACAGCGCCAATTATGGCAACAATGTGTGTCATGGAGAGCTGTGACACACACACACACACACACACACACACACTCTTAATTTTTTTTCCTGGTCATCTTGGGAGGGCCTTTCGCTGAAGGGAAAACAAGAATTACAACGAAAGAGTTGAATGCTGTTGGCTGGTGGCAGGCTGGGTTGCCATGGTAACTGTAGGGTGAGGTCACCCAGCTGCTGCAGCGCCAGCGTAGGGACTCTTTATGCCACCTCCCATCTACCCATCTATCTGTCCTATCCGTCCATCTCTCTCTTCTGTTGCTTTCATCAGATCTCTTTCCTATTGTTTCAACTTTGCAGTGTGTGTGTGTGTGTGTGTGTGTGTGTGTGTGTGTGTGTGTGTGTGTGTGTGTGTGTGTGTGTGTGTGTGTGTGGATAACAAGATGGAGAGAGACAGATAACCAGACTGACAGACGAGAAGAAACAGATGAAGAGCACAAAGACAGTTGTGTCAGACATTCATCTGTCTGTCTGCAAAAAAAACAAAACTAAAACTCTTAAGCTGATGGCACGTCATCTGGCCCTTATAGACAGAGAGGAAGACATGCACCACAAAAAAAACTATATAAGGAGCGTTCACCTGGTGGTCGTAACACCAGCATAAAAAAGTAGCAATCTACAGCATCTCAGACAGCATTTGGAGTCCTTTATCAAAGTGATCGTGCATGAGATGTCATTTAAACTCCTGAAGACATTGCAACTAAGACATAGAAAACCTGCAGACTCGACAGAGGAAGTACGAAAATGGCCGTTCAAAGCAGAATGTTCTAGGGACTGTGAAAGAAAAAAACAAGTCAACCCTATATTAAGAAGAAAAACCTAAAACAAGTACATTTAAAACAGCTCTGCAGATATAACTGACCTCGCATCAGATTGCACTTGACTTGACCAATTTCTTCCTCTTATCTATTCCTTAAGTGAGAGGAACTATAATGTAAGTAAATGAGTAAAGCGAGGATGCAATTAAGACAACTGAACCACAGTTTGCCAAGTTCTAACTTGCATGATTATGCAGTCAGGAGGACCATGTCGGAATACTGCGTTAAATTCTGTGACAGCTGACTGAAAAGGTCTTTGCTTTCGGGGAAGCCTTTGTGGCCTGTTTGACCAAATCACGCCTGATTACTACTGTAGATGTCATCGTGCTCCTGCAGCTCGTCCAGTCATGCAGACAGATAGAAGGAGGGTACATCCTTATCTCTTTTGCCCTCAATTAAATGTTTTTCTTGTCGGTCATAACTGTGCTACAATGTGCCATGCAAAACTTCATAGAGTTTATCCAAGAATAAATTTAACAACTTGTCCTGTCAATTGCTCATTAAATCAAATGTGAAGAAGAATTTGAAAAATTTTGAGTGTGATGGGTCTTTATGTTTTAAATTTTACAGAAAAGACTGGCAGAGGAATGTTGAAAACAGTCACTAATTGCACCATGAGTGAAAATATTTCATCCTAAAGAACACTTTGTCTCTGTGTGTTGCAGCCAGAGAACCTGCTCCTGGCCAGTAAGATGAAGGGAGCAGCGGTGAAGCTTGCAGATTTTGGTCTTGCCATCGAGGTGCAGGGGGACCAACAGGCATGGTTTGGTAAGAAATAAAATATTAACAACTTTAATCTATGTCTTTTCTGTATTTATTCCACTGTGTTCACTTTCAGCAGCAGTGTTTGTGGTTCAGTGCATTATGAGAATAATCGGCTCTATTTTTGTTACTGTATAAAATAAAGTAATGAGTAATCATGCAAAAGAAAGTTTAAATATTCAAAATATGTCCTGAGGGAAATAAATACAGGACACATTTCTGTAAATAACAACTTGTCAAACTCTTTTTTGTGCGTGTTGAGATTAGTGTTTATAGTTTAATTATATGAAGGTATTATTGTTAATTTTACTTCTACATTAAGGATATTACAGAATTGTGGCATCTACTTAACTTAAAAAGGGTAAAGAGAAGGAAAAATGTTAGATGGTACCATTGTTCTCATTTGTCCAAAACAAACACGCACTCTTAAAATGAAAATATTTTAGCTTTTTGTAATGCTTGATACAGAGATCAGAAAGGATTATGGACCCATTGCTCAACTCATGTCTTAATCAGAAAGAATACTGTATAAAATTGTTGCATTGTTATAAAAATAGCCATTTCTTAGAGTTCACATGTTTGTATTTTCACAGGTTTTGCAGGAACTCCAGGATATCTGTCTCCAGAGGTGTTGAGAAAGGACCCGTACGGAAAGCCAGTGGACATATGGGCATGTGGTCAGTTAGTCAGATTGCACCTTTTCTGTCTGTCAGTTCATATGCTTCTTGAGGAAAACTGTACCTGAAACAACATTTTACATATATACAGTATGCTTATATAGATTGTGTGTGTGTGTGTGTGTGTGTGTGCGTGCGTGTGCGTGTGTGTCAGGTGTGATCTTGTACATCTTGTTGGTGGGCTACCCTCCCTTCTGGGACGAGGACCAACACAAACTGTACCAACAAATTAAGGCTGGTGCATATGACGTGAGTACTTCTCTCTGATATTCTTGTAGTTACCTTCCTCTACACATGTACTGTATGTGTGAGCTGCATGTGTTATTTGTTTGTGTGCAGAAGTTCAGTACAGTTTACCTGGAAACGGGTAACATGACATGACCATGATATAGAATAATTCTTAATAGTTACATTTTCAACATTGAAGGCCAGCATGGTTACTGACCATGGTAAGTGCACAGTGAATATATGATTGCATGCTTATTTTCTATAAGGACACAGCCAACTGTGATACCTATAGTTTCTGTCTTTGGTGTCTTTAAACACTTGGGGCCATGTTTGATGGTGGAACTTGCACGTAGAATATTTTTAATGTGTTGTAATTCTAGTTCTGTGAGCACAAGCTGAGCTCTCTAACTCAGCTAGACTGCCACTTCAGATGCTGAACGGATGCTGGTTGTTAAGTTGATAAGGTGAAAGTGTTAGCAAACAGTCGCTTAGTTACACATCCGGCATACACAAAGCAACATTAGCTTTAATGTTGAGTTGTGTTTGTGACCACTTGTCGAATATTAGTTTGATATTGTCTCTCCTTTTAGCTCTTTTTTGGTCTCCACCTACTGCTGAGGAAAATACGTATATTTGGCCCTATTTTTATTAAAAGCTCCATTATGTTCACCAGCTAGTCTCTGACTCCTCTGTCTGTCTCACCTTTGGTGCTGAGCAGGTAATGTACAAAAGGTTTTCTACTGAAAACAGCTGCCTGCTTGGACTTAACTCCCCCCACCTCAACTGAAAGAAGCTATAAAGGTCTGTAGAGCAGAGGGACAATAAAGAGTCAGGTGGTAATTGTTTGAAGCTGTGTCAGCAGTATTGACCAATTGTTTGAGTGGGCTATTTTTGCATGCAGGTAAACGCAAAATGCAATCTCGAAAGCCATCGCTTGTACTTTTTAAAAATGTATTTATTCATCTGCATCCATAAGCAGATATTAAAGATTAGCTTGTCTTGGCCCGGATATCTGTTATCTGGATAGTCCCTGACCATACCGGAAGCCCTAAATTGGCCAGTGCCCCTAGAGGCTAAATCATCATGAGGCTATAGCCGATAAGTTCAGATTTTGCTACAAGCAACACTCATTAAATATTAAGGGGGGTGGAATTACCTGTAACCTACTACAACAGCCCACATTGTAAATTCAGTATAATATACATTTTCACAGCAAGTCAACAAAACTGATCACTTCCTGATTTTTGTTTTTCAGAATGAAGCTTACTATAAAAGGCAGGCTGCAAGATTTTTAATGTGAAAATATTGGATGCAGTGTTTCATCCATGATATGAGTGGAATGTCACATCACGTGTTCCACTCTTACCATGAATAAACTTGCTGTACTGATGTAAGTAAGTGAGTTTGACAGGGGAAAATGGGAAATTACAAATAAAGGCCTATTCCCTCTTACGAACCCCTGTTGCTGAGGTATATAAAGGCCACTGTTTGAGAATTTACAATAGTCTTCTGATCCATTATTGATTTAAAAACATTGATTAGTACAGGTTTAATAAATGCTCTTGTTTTATGGAGCTCATATTCATATTATTCTTTCTTTTTTTTTTCACTGCATGGATCTTTGAAGATGAGAGTTAAGGTCCGCAGAGTCTCTTAGAGATCTCTGTCTATGTTCATGAAACCTGAATTCTAATCCATAATCTTAATCATATTTTGTTTGAATGAGAAACACAAACACAGTGCCTTGAGATGAGCCATACAGGACAACTTTAGTTCAAGTCTCGTCAAATAACGCACTCTGAATTCGGTCGTGCAAGTAATTTAGAAATTTAATTATAGTTTTTAATTGCTTGCTATTTGTTATTGGACGATTTTCATCTTGCTGTATGAGAGCTTATTTATCAGATCTTGTCATTGTCCTCTGGGAGATAGGAATTTATTACCTGTATTAATTTCCATAATTGGAAGCAACCACATCTAATGAATGTGCATAATATGAGCATTGATATGAAGTGTCTGTGACAAGCACTTGTAATAATCTGCACTGTCATTACTGTCATGCAGATACCTTGAATCTCATTTCTTTTATTTCTGTATTTTCAGTAATTGACAACTGACACTTTGTTTCGAGTAAATATCTTTTTAGCAGTGACATGTTTGCTGGTGCTTTCTGCTACCTGGATTTAAAGAAACTACACTGGCTATAAAAACTCCCCCTGTTACTACTTTCACTAAGAAAATTGAGTTGCACAAATGAGCTGCAGTTTTCATTAAGTTAGTGGTTGCAATATGTGTGTGTAGAGCATCTGTTTTATAAAACATCATTAAAATATGATTTGTAGCATCATAGTACATTAGGAAGCATTAAACATGTGGAGCAAAAAGGAGATGAAGTGATTTGAAGTGAACAAGACAAAGCAAAGATGCACAAGTGAGCATCGGACTGGCAGGTCCAGTAATTTGATTGTTGCAGTCAGATGCACTCAAAATTGCATTAATAAGAAAAAGAAAAGTTCAGTTTCAGCCTGTAATGATTTTACAGTTCATCTCCATGTCCTCTGCTTGTTTGCGTTGCAGTAATCAAATGGTGATAATTAAAATGTCGAATACATTTTTCTTTCTAATAACAGGTTTTAAGTTTTCTCCAAGTCTGTATTTAATGCAGTGTTTTAATGTCTTCACCACAACCTTCCTTGTGGCTTGTATAAATCATGTTGCACTATGTTTTACACCGGGTCCTCTTTCAGTTTCCTTCTCCAGAGTGGGACACAGTGACCCCCGAGGCCAAGAATCTGATCAATCAGATGTTAACGATTAACCCTGCCAAAAGGATCACTGCCGACCAGGCCCTCAAGCATCCCTGGGTCTGCGTAAGTCGCACTCTTCGTCTTTACTGGTTTCCAAATCAGAAGAAACCTTTTCTGGCATGTAAAATACTGGCATCAATGATCCTGCCACTGTCCAACAAATTACATCACACAGTCACATTTTTTCACTTTCTATCTTATTAAGTAGTCATACATTGACTCGATGTTGTGATATCTTTGCAGGAGTTACATTGTAAGATATTATATTTTTGGCTCTGCTTTTCAAAACAACAACATCCCATCACCCAATGTTAAATTAATGAACTGCTAAAGACAGACACCTACATTATGTATCAAAATTTGTAGTTTTAAACGTTTTAAACATTCAAAGCTCCCACTTCATTTGTCTCACACATGCTCAAGACTACATGTAAAAGCTTTAGACGACACGAAATGTGTAACACAATACCAATACCATGGACATATGTGGTTGATTGGTTAATGATATCCTGAGTGTTAGCAGAAAAAAACGGGTATCTCTTGGCCAATGTCATGATGGTGATATTATGGCCGTAAATACTGCAATACCCATGAGCCTTGGCTGCCTATCAGGAAGAAACAGGAACGAAACAGAGCTGTAGAGAATTCAAAACACGTCATTGTTGCGGTTGTAAACAAAACACAGCACCATAGATTAGATAGTCAAATTTATCCAAAATTGTGGTTAGATGTTTCTTAGCCAAATGCACATTAGGAAGCATAGTCTCACCTAATAATTTCTATGTTTAGAGTTTTGTGCGCTCGACTTCTTTATCAGTGAACCAGATATTTTATAAAGCAGTTTCATACCTTTCCAAGCTGTAAATGTACTCCAGCTGCGATTCACACAACTCTATTAAACTGCAGGTATCCACAGCAGCAGTGCAGTTGCTACTTACGAACAGTGAAGCTCCCACTGGTGAAAAGAACTTGGTTATAAACTGACTAATCAAACTTTAAAAGATCGATGATTATTTAAAGTAGGCGGTCATGATATAGGCACAATAATATTCTACAAGAGGCGTCCTGATATAGAAAATAAGGGCTGAAGAAACAGGAAGCAAAGCTTGTGTTTCCTCCACCTTGTCCATTATTTACATTTATCAGGACTCATTGTCATTTAGAAATGATTATAGAGGAGTGAAATCAGTGCCTTCCCATCTAAAGAACACTGACCCCACCTTTCATTGAAGTTAGATTTATCTACAATGGTTGTTTCCTCTCTTCTACGTACAGCAACGCTCCACTGTGGCCTCCATGATGCACCGGCAAGAGACTGTGGAGTGTCTCCGCAAGTTCAACGCCAGGAGGAAACTTAAAGTGAGCATGGACACAGTCGCTCGCGCGCGCGCACACACACACACACACACACACACACACACACATCCACCGAACACAATTTCATGTAATGTTTTATTGTTTCTCTCCAGGGCGCGATCCTCACGACGATGTTGGTGTCCAGGAACTTTTCAGGTGAGCTTTGGCAGTGACACTAATTACACATCAAGAGAGAACAATTAGATTTGGCCCAAAGACTTCAAATGAGGCCCAGTGCTGTTGATAATACACGTTTGAATGAAGCCACACAAAAGAGCATCTGCGGTTATCAGTTTGAAGTTGTTACACTTTACAGGCGATCAATTTTTCCTGATCTGATATCTAATAAAGGCCCAATGATTTGTTACTTTCTTGTTCTGCTAGTTTAATTCCTGTCTGTGATCTTTGGCTTGAGTGTAGCTCCCTTAACCGCACATTTTTATTCCTGTTCACATTTGCTTGTCAGCTTTTCTACAGCTTTGATTTCGCACTTCAGGGGTTTGGCTTGGATTTCCTCTTCGTAAGCAGTCAGATCACTTAAAGAACACAGTGCACTTTTGATTGAATGTCCAATTTGTGGGCTAGGCCACAGCCTAACAAGCTAATGCATTAATGCTGTTGGCCCTGTGTTTATATGCCTTCATGTAAGCAAAGCAGCTCCTGTGGATAACGGCCAACTACTTTATATTGGTGAGGACTGATCTAGACAGAAGACAGCAGACAGCCCAGACGTCTGAATTGCATTATATATAACTGTAGGCATGTTTATCAAGTTAACATCCATGGGAATGAGATTAATAATTTTGGGGCACAGGTACTTTGGTGCTGGGAAGCCTTCGCATCTGCTGCTTTACTTCATCCAAATAATATCAGAGAAGCACACTTTGTGGAACCTGTGTTTTGTCATTCTGGTCTGATACTCTGAAGCTTATTAAACTTAATAAAATCCAGAGAATTATAAGGCTGTCAGGCTTTAGTGAGGCCCCTGTCCCACCTGTGCCTCCACATTGAATCCCTCTCTGTCCAATAGTGGGACGGCAGCATACCAGCCCTGCCGCTACCACCAGCACAGCCGCAATGGCACAGGAAGGTACGTCTGCTTGAGGGGTTGTTGGAGTTGCACTCTGCCAACTTCATACTCAGGCTATTGGCATGTGGCCTGGGCTGCTTGAATCCCTTCGCCTGCTGCTACTGCACACTGATGGGCCTCTTTTGAATGGTCGTCATTGCACTGGGGCATCTCACACACACAGACATGTAAATGGAAACCTAAAACGAAGCTCAGCTCTTGACCTTTCAGTACTGCTGCGTGTGTTGATGCTCTAATGAATAGAGCTCCTCTCCAGGACTGGCTATTTAATTTCCTGTGTAAAATACAACAGCCATTTAACTGACGGCCAGCTTGACCCCTCTGACCTCCTTCCAACTGCCACCGCTGCCACCTAGCAGAGAGATGTTTACACATCTCTGCATTAACACAACCAGTGCCGGCTGCATGTTTTCCTCAGCAGCATAACCATTTTAACTTTTTATATTGCAAATATAAATAGACACGCCAGTATTCAACTTCTACAACACTCCAAGTTTTGCCTCCTTTGAATTGGTTTGTATCCACAGTACTCAGCTGATGCCCCGTCGATGCCTGCCTGTGCTCGCTGCAACCTTCCCTCTGCATGGCTCTGGCACTAACAGCCAGCCAAGCATGTGTATGAGCACACAGTACAGTGCAGTATGCCAACCTGCATGGAAAGCTGGATAAAGAGAATGCACAGTGTCCTTTGTAATCTATATTTCTTTGTCTCCTCTCTCCTGCTTGCCCCGTTGTCTTTGTGTGACAAAACCCCAAGAAACCTAAAGGCGTCAGTATGCTTCAAACGAGGGGCTTGTAGGTTAGTCGGACATCTGAAACCACCTCCGCTCAGACCTTTCCAGCGCTGAATGAAGGGGAGGGGGGCTACGTCTGAAACTTAATTATCAGATCTCATCAGGGGCATCACCCAACAACAAACATTATAAAGAACATTTAAATAACATGAATATGAAAGAAATAAAAACACTTCACACAGTGCTGTATATATTCATTGTAAGAGTCTTAAGGTAAGATGAAATAAAATAAGAGATAATAGACATTACCACCTCTTTGGCTGTGCTTGATGACTATCGTGCCTAGAAAAAAACAGAGATGAACTAGAAAAAGAAACGCTCGGAGAGCGCAAACCTCCGCCAAGGCAGCTCAGTTCCCCTGGATCCAGAGCCACACCAAAATTTAAAGGATTGTTCCTTGGGCCGTACCCTGCCACTCCTGAAAACTTCATCAAAATCTGTCCATAACTTTGTGAGTTATCTTGCTAACAGACAGACAAACAAACAAAAAATTCATATTTTGATCAATGAAATCCTGATCTTTATGGGGATCTGCACCAAATTACATATATTGTTGAAACATCTCATAATGCACATACCTGATTTTTTTCATGATGGTCTATATATTAGTTTCTGAGAAATTGACGAAAATCCACTAAATCTCGCAATGTTAAAGAAAGTGAAAATAAAATTCCTGGATCCACCCCTTTATCCGGATTCGCTCCAAAAGTTAATGGGTTCTTCCTTGGCCCACCATGCCCCACCCCTCCACCAAGTTTCAAGAAAATCGGCTCAGTAGTTTTTGTGCAATCCTGCTGACAGACGGACAGACAAACGGCACTGAAAACATGACCTCCTTGGCGGAGGTAAAAATGAAGTTTCATTTCATTGACATGTCTAGTTACATCATTCACCTTGATAGAGCTCCTGTATTCTGTGCTACGTTGTCTCACTATGTATATATTGCCACTGTATCATATACTGTAAATGCTGATGGTGTTACCCCAGATTGGTAAAAAAAGACTTAAGATTTGCCCTTTTAAAGATCCACATAGACTTATGCTGATTATCAGATCCGATATTCAGCATTTTTCCGTTTATTTGAATCTGTTTTTTTGTTTTTGTTTTTTTGTCCACAAAATAAATTAATTTAAAAATGCACTACTTGGACTCTGATACTTCATGAGTACAAGTCTATCAACAATAAATAATCTGAATCTACAAAGTAACTAAAGTAATCAAATACATGTAGTGGAGTAGAAAAACAACATTTGCCTCCAAATTGGAGTGGAAAATGGAAATACTAAGTATGTCTCAACATTGCACTTAAATATATTACTTGAGTAGATTGTACTTAGTTACATTCTATTACTGATTACTCTAAATGTTGACACTAAGATTAAAATTTTTACTGCAAATGTACTGTATATCGGTTCAAAATATCAGTTATCAGTAAATCTTGCTCCTTGATCACTAATAATCAGTGTCAGTATCGGCCCTGAAAAAAACCATATCGGTCAATATGTAGTCCACTTCCCATTGTTTAAAACTGCACTCTGTTACCCACATTTGTACTGTATGATTCGTCGTGTTATTCCTCTCTATGGCGGCAGGCTTTTAGCTGTTGTACAGACGAGTTTGTGAAGCATACTGAACCCTTTACAGGTGAATGTCGGTCACATGACAGGGCGAGCTGCTTGCGTAAAGGCCGCTCACACAGCTAATTAATGGTTTGATTGACAAGTGGATGCCGATAAGTTGGTAATAAAAGATTTCTTTCTCTACTTGATTACAATCATTAAATGTAAAAGTAAAGAATTTGCAATTATGTCCTGAAAGTTTCTACTCGGTCTCAAAACTGTTGGGAATGCACTCGTCTGCACTTTTGAAGCTAAAGACTTTGAAGTAGATGCTGCATGACAGACACGTTGAAATGGACGTCGTCGCATGAACCCACCACCTCTGTGAAAATGATTAAAGAATGCCTTTTAACATACAGTGAAAGCCTGACAGGTGTTTGTGCCTGCAGTTGTCATCTTCAGTTTTCAGTTCAGATGCTAAGATGCAAATATTAAATACATTACTGTTCTCTTGCCTTCTTCAATCCCCTCCTTTCTACTTTATAAATGGAAGGTAAGGGAGGATCATTGGACATGACTAACACAAATATGATCGTTTATACTGAAAGAGTGTGTTTATTGTTATATGTCTGTGTGCATGAATGTGGACATTTTTATTCAATTTCCTATTTATGTTGTGTTTGTCATTTATATATACATGTAAATCATGTTATAACTGTGTGGTCAGGTTTTTAGATGCATGCACCTGTTATGTCAGTGTAATCAAGGCTTGTAGGCTAACAGACAGTTTCACTTATCATGGACTGGTTGGATTACAGTTGATGGTGTTTGACATGGTGGCCCTGAGAGCTAAACACACTGCAACTTCAGAAAAAACATGCAAGTAGACAAAAACACAAAGAAATTAAGAAAATATAAAGAAAAAAAGAACAAAAGGACTAAAAAGAACTTAATTTAACAGAAAGATTTTATTTCATGATCTGTTTCCCCCATTAACGTTTAATATATATGTATATATATATATATATATATAGAATCTGTCATCCTTACTGTATCGTCATTTCCATTCAATTGAGGCTGAGGCTCAGTTTTCCCTAAAAATATGCCCTTGTAAATCATTTTCAGCATTCAAAAGACACCAAAATCATATTATGGGATATTAAATCATGATTTTACAATCAGAATATCAATATACTGTAGATGCAAAGAATGAATGCATAATATAAAGGTATTCTGCCATATGGTTCCTGTGCCTCTGACAAGGACACAGTACACACTTCTAACTGTGTGCCTGACTTAATTCTTTCATCCAATCATCTTTCCTCCCTGGAACCATCAGGATTTTCTGTGGATCAAACACTGAACCTATCAAATTATCACTTATTAGTAGTACTGCATAACTGTTATTTGTCAAAATTTTGACCCATCACATAATTTTAAATTACTGTCAGTTTTTTTTCTTTTCTTTCCTTGGAGAAATGGGCTGTTTATAATGAAAGGAGAACATGATAATGAAAAAGTATAATCTAGTTTCCTTATTTTGTGAGTTCACTTTATATATATTTATTTATATATTTATATATTTTTTATATATTTATTTATATATATTTATATAATTAATATCAAATTCCCTTTTAAACGTATAATTGGCCTGATTATCCCCATTAAAAAATACTGTTGTGTGGGGTTATCATCATACAACAGTTCTACTGTTGTAACTACTGTATATCTGTGAAATCAGGTGGAGACTTCACCAGACCTGACAAAACTTTATTGTACCACCTTTTCTTTAGTTTGTCCTGCTGACTGAGGGATCTCAACCATATATTTTCTCTTTCTTTCAGCGTGCAAAACCTTACTAAACAAAAAGTCAGACGGTGTGAAGGTAAGCTGTCTGACCCACAAGGGTTTTATTGACTTGACTGTTTGTTTTCCTCTTCCTATCTTCTCTCCCTCTTGATCTGTCACCCTAATTACTCTCTTTTAACATGTATCTTTGATATTATGAGCGTATGGAAAAGCTTTTCTCTAATTTAGATTATCTTTGTGCTCTGGTGCTCAATTATTAGTTTTTATAAGGTCTCAAACGTAAAATTATTGATTTTAAAAACAAAGTAGCTGCTTGGACACTTTTATAAGTTAGCTGTTAAAGGTGGGGCACAAGTAATATAGATTTGAGATGAAAGTAAAGGGTCATAATAAAGACTAAAAGGCTTTTAAGATGCCGTTAACTTTTTTACAACCAGGTTTTTCAAAGCGATTCGAGCTACAATCATGTCTCGGTGCCCATTTTGTTTTGATCGACAGTCAGCGTCAATGCATGCAGTGAAGTGCCATGATCAGCATGGGCCAAAATAAAATTCCCATTACATACAGCAACTTAAACAAGAACTAAACCCAACATTAAACAAATGAACTGCACAACCGATGATTTAAATGTTTCAGTTTCAGTTTATATTCCTTGTATTGTTTTTGCAGCTTATTGTTTTCTTCCTGAAGGCCTCTTAATGTCCCTTTGTCTCATCTTTGTTCCTGTGTAAGCTTGTGCAGCTGTTTTGTTTTTCTCTCTTTCTGGGATCAATCTGGCAGCGTCACTTTTCTCACTATTTTTGATTAGCTCCTTGTTTCCCGATGACCCCTTATTTTTTTTCCTCCTTTTCATTGCTGTCTGTCAGAAAAGGAAATCCAGCTCAAGTGTTTGTTTGATGGTGAGATCGGCTCAGTCGTTTTCATTCATTTTTCATTCTTTGTCTCTCTTCGTCTTTCGGGGTTGTTGTCCCCTCCGGTCCTCCCCTTCCCTCTGTTACATTTGTTTGTTTTTCTCTTTTGGGCAAAGATGCTGGAGGAGTCCTCAATGACAGTTTTCTTCTTGTCCGATTTCTGTCCACCCAACAACCCATGCATCCCCTCCTGCCATCAGGACCATCGAAACCATTTCATGTCCGGACAAATGACACACACACACACACCCCCGTACACACACGCATACACACAACCTTTCCTCTTCTGACATCTGACCCATCTGCCTATGGATAAGCTCAGGCATTTTGGTTTGCTTTTGGTTTACTCCCATACCATCACAGGAACGAGGAACATATTAAGCATTGTAAACATCATATATTGCATATATATTGTACCCTGATTATTTTTCGTTTGTGGGGGGGGGGGGGGGGG
>JBBPCS010000573.1:4354935-4384662 GCA_037974645.1 Hollardia meadi | reverse complement strand
TTTTAATTTATTTTTTACCCTTTTTATTTTTATTTTTGCCCCCCCCCCCCCCCCCCCCCGCCTCCTCCTCCACCATTGAACTGGAGACAGTCCAGATTGAGGATATCACACTGTACGTCAGATGTGGTGTATATAAAGTAATAATGTAATTGACATTTTAAGAATATTTCTTTAGGAATTTGATCAATTGATTTTTTTTTATTTTACATCAATTTAAAAATGAAATTGAAACCTATGCTGTTTGTCACTCACTTAAAAAATCTTAAAACTAAAAATATAGGTCTATAAACAGCAGGGTCGGGTATCTGAAAGAAGACACGAGTTGCAGTACTGATACCAAAAGGATACTTTTTTAGATACTTTGAAAAATATAAACATGCTTCTCAAATGTCAAGTGTTGTCTGAACACAAGTAGCCGCCCATACAGGAACTTTAAGTCTAAAATATACAAAATTTTAAATTAAATCAAAAACTATATGCTATGGACACATTTCAGCTCATACTATAAGAGTGTTGAGGTTCAATAACTGGCCCTGAGAGTCCAGCTCAAACTGTGTTTTCTTGTTCACATCATTCATGTATAATCTGTAGCTGTAATCTACAGCCATTATGCAGCTGACCTGCCATTCTGGCTCCAAGGTTCCAATAAAACAGGAACAAAAAAGTGTTTGATTTTAAATTTACACTTCCATTAAGTTTGGAGACTCAGATAAAAAAAATGAGAATGATCAAAAGCAAAGCAGCAGAGGTGGAGACTTTCAGCTTGACCCTAGTAATCAAACACACTCGATCCTACATTTGACATAATGCAATCAATTTCACCTTTTTGTCAGTCCCACTCAGCCTGCCTCCATGTTTTTCAAACTCTGTAACACAGAGTTTCTGTAATACTTTGTAGTCTCCAATGTCAAGAGACCCTGATGACATTGTGGTGACATGTATCAGGTTATTTTTTCAGTCTTTACAACCTTTAAAAGTTCCCCTTAAATACTTAACAGACCATTTCTTGCAATTATTGTGTGTGAAAAAACTATTTTTGTCTTGTTTCTCATAAAGTTTTGCTTGTATTACAGAAATGATCTCAATAAAACTAGAAACAATTTATTTATATTTAGTTAAACACATTGTAATTACATCTGAAGACCTTCAAATATACTGAAAATGAATGTCTTTTATCAGTAGACTTCCTGAGAGTCCAATGAACGTCACCATGAACTCATCTTTTAATTAGAGCAGGGTGCACCACTGCACTTGCAGAGCTAAATGTTTATTCAGTGAGACTTTATTGAATGGAGAGTTCAGGGGAATGTTGAAGCAACAAAATATTGCTGAAAATTTGTTGTTTATCTTTTTATGTGTATATATACAGTTTATTTTTTTATTGGCAAGCAGACATTTGATTGAAGTTTGGATTGAGGGTTGAGTCATCAGGTTCTGTCAAAGTAATTAACAGTTTGTTCAAGACAATTGGTGAACTAGGCAGTTGCGGTAGGGGTAAATTAGGGATCAAATAGGCTTTAGTGTTGTCTTCGAGCTGACATTGCATGAGCTACAGGAGGCAAATAACAGCATACAGTGCATACCTTCACACATGCACACACACACTGTTCTCCACAAAACTGTCATCAAGGCCGTTCACTGCATGCAAAGACCTGGACTGGTAACCATTATTATAAACTAATTTTCCACCTTGGTTAGATATATTTAGGCTGTGATGCTGCCAGAAATGGGCCAACAATTGCTGGTGCATTTTTAAATGCAAACTCGTGATTTCTCTTTTTAACCCAGCAGATGTTGATTTATGTATTTGTAAAAGTGCGGGGAAAATACTTCAAATACAACCTGAAATGTGTTCATTGTTTTAAAATGCATCTGCTGACTAACCGTTATGCTTTGTTTTAAAACTTTTTTTTAATGTTGTGTAATGTCTGCAAAAGATTTAGACATTAAATGCAGAACGCTAGACTCAAAGAGCCCTTCAGTCACTCAGCTTTATTATAGGGATAAAATGTACTCCTGTCAGTAAAACAAATTAGGAATTGACGTGACGGAGGTGGACACTATTCTGTTTAGCACTGAAACCCACTCCCAGATTGTGCACTCGTAAAACTTACTCACTCACAATATGTGGAATATTTATATTGGCCGTGTAATGGCTCTATTCCTGTTTCCAAGCTAAGATTCCCAGAGGGTGGTTTAGGGTTTAGACCCAGTGGGAGCAGTGGGAGTCATTCTGTGTTGTGTTTCTTTGCCCCAGTCGCAGGGAGACAGCAGTAAAAACAGTGTAGTAAGCAGCAACAGCACCAAAGACAGCAGCATGTCATCTTCAGCACCAATGGTACCTCATTTCTGTTTGGTTTATCTCATATTGCTTTTTATTGCATCATTTCCATCTTTTTAATGTTTAGTTCTGTCTCCTCCTCATCTTTTTGTCACATCCCATGTCAAGTGAAATTTTCCCTGTAGACCGTCCTCTCTCTCTCATCCTTCATCCTCTGCCTCTTTGCTTCTGTTTTGAAGTGTGATGCTGGGAGTAGATTTGGATGACTTTATTATTTAACAACTGGCTTGGTACATTTGAGTGTCTGTACTGGCTTGTGTTTTACCCAGACCACTTGTGGACACACTCGTATGTATGTTTACACAGAGCACAGCACTGACAGGTAGACAAACGACTTTCATTTGGAATACAACCGCAGACACTTCAGTCAAGTTCTGCCCAGCCACACACTGGTGGCTCCAATATGTGTTCAACTGTGTCACTTAACATTTGATGATGATTTGTCATTGAAGAACAACCGGATTAAGGCAAAATCTTGGAAAGCAGAACTCATTCAGAGGTTGAATCTCTGCTACATTAAAAAAAAAACCCATCCGTTTACGAATTGCTCTTCGATATGTGAATATTTATCGATGAGGACGTCTGGGTGAAACAGCAGCTGGAGTAGATAGGTAACACAAATCATAATAGTATGAGCAATGCTTGTCCCTGGTTTGAAATATGGCAAGTAAATCTCAACCTAATGAAAGCCAAACCTCTCCTCTTACTAGTTAGTACATCAGTTAAGTCCACTGAGTAGCCAGTTGCTGTTTTGGACCTGAAATGACTGGAAACAATCATTCATGTTGTCCACCCACAGAAATGTCTACACTAGTAACACTGTAGAAGTTATAAATAAATAAATGTTGATTTTTTTTAAAGTATAATGATAAAGTCAAAGCCATGGAAGTACTAGATTATACTACATGTACATCGCATAATTCCAACAGTTTAAAGGAATAATTCCACATTTTGGGAAACGCGCTTATTCCTTTTTTGGAGAGAGTAAGATGAGAAGATCAACACCACTCTTATGTCTGACTTTAAGTATTGAGCTAGAGCCAAGAGGTGATTAGCTTAGCATTAAGACTGGAAACAGGGCGAAAATGTTCCAGCACGTAACCACATAATCTTTCATTTAACTAACCAAAGATAACAAAATCCTTCTACCAGCAACTGTAAGCACACTAATTAACATGTTAGAGACTTGTCTTCATTATTAGAGACAACAGAGAGCAGGAAGTCACTGCTCCCGGCAAATAACCTCCTGTAAAACCACAATGTGTCATTTTTGTCAGAAGATTTTATCTTATCTTAAGCCTTTGTGCTAACCTGAGCTAACTTACTGCCGACTGTTGCTTTGAATATTTCGTACAGACACGAGAGTAGTATCGATCCTTTTCTACATATGCACACAAGCACATGCTAGTAAGCTAGATGGCAAACTAACTAAATTAAGAACAGTGAGGCTAAGCATTGAGCTAAGGATGGCATCTTTTCAGACCGATTAAAAATTGCCAGTCTTGATTCCACATAATTGGGGCGACCTTGGAGCTAAGGGGTTAAGACCTTGGTCTGCAATGTCCTGTCATCATCCACTGTCTGTAATCAAGACTTAAAATGACCAAAAAACACTCTAAATTCCTCATAATCCCATGTTTGGTCGAAGGGGCTGCATATTCTGTGGTTGTAGTTCCTGGATGTTGAGTCCAGTGTTGATCTGGATCAGGAATCTCGGTGTGTGACTCACTGACTAAACCAGTAAACTCTGGGTTTGTTTTCTAAACAGTGCAGTATTTGGAGCTCTTTAATTTACTTTGTGCTGAATGTTTCTGTGGCCGGGGTCAAGACTGCGGATGAGAAGCAGCGACACAAACACAGTCACCACGCTTAATGCAGCGTTAACCCCATGTAGTTTGTGATAGGAAAGTACCAGAATCAGCACCAATGATACTGATAGATAAAGTAATCTAGTGTTAAGCTGTGGGCTAATATAATATGGCATGCAGGGATTAAAATTGTGTGCATTTACTATCTTTTAATGTAGTTATAGCATCTTTAAAACTATTCAGTTTTTGTTTGGAAGCAGATACTTTTCCAATGCTTCTGTAATTAATTACTAAGTTTGATATAACAGAGCTTTCCAATTACAACTTCCACTTAGATATTGAGGCGAACTGCATTTTTAAATGATTTATACAATAACATCCAGGTGACATGAACGCTGTGTAACATGTTCACTCACACCTGCATGCACATGCAGTCACTTACTGAGCCCTCCTCCTCCTCAGTCATGGCCCTGAATGTGTGTTTAGCTGTTATAAGTGTTCATGACTGTTTTCTTGCATTTTGGAGATTCTAAAATTATCCTGTAGGCCACAGTGCTGGTCAACAGGCAAACAGACTGACACTGAGCGCCATGACCTCTACAATCATCTGTTTGAATCACCAGAAATGCTCCGCAGCCTCTGTACTGTAGCTCCAGGGCTTTGTTTTGGTGTGCGCACCTGCGTCTGTCTTGTATGTTTGTCGTCATGGAATATGTTGGTATTCCTTGGCATCTTCCTTGGTGCCCCTCGCCCACCCTTCCACCCAAACCATCCCCTCCCTGCATGGTAAAGTGTCTCCTACCTCCCCCCAGGAAGCCCAGACAACTGTTGTACACAACCCAGCTGACGGCACCAAGGTAAGCCCCTTTTTCTCCCACAACTAGCCACCAGCCACTAAAAACACTCGCAGGTAAATCACAGATTTTCTCTAAATATACTCCGTACACCAATTACAGAGATGCTCTATGCCTTCATTGTGCACCTGATGTTGGCTGAATCCTGTGAACTCCCCAAATGTGCAAGCAGATCAGTACAGCTCCTATTTGTGTTGGTGCTTCATTATAGAGCAACTTGAATAAACTTAAAGTTTCAGTATTTTATTATAATCAATGAAAATAAACTTCATAAATGATGCATGGTTTAACTCAAAATTAAATTCAGTTACTATTTGTATTTCCTTATTCTGTCTTTAAATGCTTTGAATAGAGTTGAGGCTTGAGCTTCAACTACAGGAGCTCTAATGAGCCTGGTCACACACCTCTCCCGTCAACACATAACAGCTGGCCAATCAGAGCTCTTGTTGCTGCACCGCGAGTTGAGCCTGACAGAAATTTTAGGTGGCATGCCACTTATCTCGGAAACAAATGATTGCTGATACAATTTAGACATTATATGGAAATAGAATTATTAATTGGTAAGTTTAATTATAATGCATAATTTAAACCTTTTTTTAAGTTGATCAATTCCCTGGTTTCCAAGTTCAAGTCAAACTGCTCATTACTAAATTTGAAGAAATTTCAATTTGCCTCTATTGACTAAGGGTTTATCAGCACATGATTTTGATTAATTGGGCTTTTGTCTGAATTTTTCCCATCTTATAAAAACTCATCTTATTCATTAAAGATGTGGCTTTTGTGAATAGCACCACTTCTTTTTTTTCCTTGAAGCTAAAAAGCCAAATATTTCTTTTCATAAAAATGTTATAATTTCCTCTGACACTAACAGAGGCGCCTCTTATTTTGGGCGAGGCTGGGTGCCTCCAGTATGAAACACAACAGGAAATTAATTATGATTGAACACTGTAGAAGTATATAATTATTCTAATGGTAACCTTCTGGATTCAAAGCTAATTTCAAATTTATATGAAAGAAAAAATCCTACACGTACCGTCTTTAACAGCAGCACACTGACAACGATATCTTCGTACACTGACACTTTTCTCTTTAAGATTTTGCTGTACTGGCTTGCTCTGGAGAAGCAGTTACACACTTAACATGAACATGCATATTCCTCCCTGTTAAATTTACCTACACAATTTCAGATTGCTCACACACTGTGTTGCTCTGATATGTGTGTCCTGGCTGGTTTGTGCTCCTGGGAGGGAGTTGTCCACCCGTCCATCTGTCCATCAGGTTGTCTGTGTGTTGGTATGAGCAAAGTGTCCAAAGCTTCCCAACCATATCTCACTTACACATTAAAAAAATAAAAATAAATATTTGTCTTGCTGTTTCTCTTTTCTCCCTTTATGTATCTTTCCACCCATTCCTCTTTCTCTGTCTCCATCACTCTCTTTTTTTGTCTCAACCCTCTGTGTCTGACAGGGCTCCACAGAGAGCTGTAATAACACAGAAGAGGAGGAGATGAAAGGTAGGAAAGGTACTTGTCCAACTTTCACCTACTCTGCATGCCTGTTTTTGTTCACTTACTGTAAATGTCCGCATATCTATAACACTCAGGAGAAATGTTACAATATATTTCATGCTGTATTTCTCCACTTTTTATTTGAGGTAATGCATGTCTACTGATTAGAGGTTTTAGGCAACTTTCACCTTCAGTCAGGGAAGTGAAGACTTGAAGATCTGGCAAGTTCAGTAATTGAAAAATGACTGACTAAATCAATTCTTTTGAGCATCTCATGAAAGACAAGTGACGTGAATAGTTGGATGTAAACACTGTGCATTTATGGGGACCAGGGCCTAACAATTCATGGAGATATTATCCAAATTGCAATATGGCAAAGTGCAATATTCAAAGTGCATGAGCTGCAATATTTTGATAAAGGTAAGAGGTGTAACAACCATTGACATAAATAAAGATGGACGACGCATCTCCACTTCCTCCTATTAAGGCAAAATATCGAAGATATGAGCGCTGCCATCTTGCACATTTGGAGCCGGAGTCTGCACAGTAGCGACCGGGCAGCAGAGCCACAGTCTCGAGTTCCTGCCCATACACCCGCCCGACCAATCGCGAGCAGGGTTCAGCTGTCAATCATGATGCTTCACCCTCTTAACAACCCTCTCTTTATAGCATTAAATTAATTAATTAAAACCAAACTAATCAGACAAATTAACACTTGAACATACATCAGTGTGCTAAGAACTAAAACGACAGAAACCATCTTTGGGAAAAATGTATTTAAGGTGTACTTTGAGTTTTTAGTTTGGCCCATATTCTACCTGAAATCATTGAGGAGGAGGGGATTATGACCTATACTGTAGCCCACCACCAGGGGGCGATCGAGATGTTTTGGCTTCACTTTTAAGGAGCTCTCATGTCGTCCATCTTTATATACAGTCAGTGGTCACATATATATTATAAATGAAGCATTGTGGTACTACAGAAACTCCCCAGCCTACAAATAATGGGTGCTTGTTTAATACACCCCAGCAAAAAATCACATCATCATTTTTTTTAACTCAACAAAAGATCCAAGAAAAGAAAATTAAATTTAAAAACAAAATCAAAAAAAAGTAAAATAAATGGTTGTAGCTTCTTAAATGTAATTGTTTGCTGCTTTTCAATGATAGCACATAGAATTTATTTGGTTGGTTTTGGACTTTTTAGACATCACATTTGAACATGTCACCATTTGCTTCGGGAAAATGTGATGAGCTGTTTTGGGGGTTTCTTGTTTGATTTTTAACTCTCTTATGACATTTCTTTGACAAAAAATTAGTTGTCAACTTGTTGTGGAGTTTATCCTCCAAGGGGCCAAAACAATCAAATAATGCAGCATGAAGAGCCTTTTTGGTGATTTGAATAATCATCCATCAAACAGTCCAGTCAATCCAATAATGTTTTTTTCCTGTAATGCCACCATCTAACTTTCACCATTGCCTACCATATAGGAGGGACATGTGCCTTATTTTGAATGTTAGTGTGCGTGCCAGCATCACATGCAACTTAAGCTTTCAATTAGTTCTCTTTAGCTTGGAAATTAGTCTTTAATTTTTTCAGGTGAATGAATTAGGACAGAGCTGTCTTCAGCTTACCAGAAAAGAATTAATCTTGTTACTTAAGGCAGCTTTCTGTGGGTTTAACAGCACTCGATCTTATGGTGGATAATCGCTGACATGCAATCGCGAGACTGTTCTCCATGGTCTCTCTTCTGTCTATCTCTGAGGTTTTTTATTTGAAGTTGCTTTGGATGAAAGCATCTGCTTAATGAATGCAATGTAATTTCTCTTGTCTTGCTCTGAAATACAAACTCAAAAACTGCAAGGATGCATCAACTCCTCCATGTACAAAATCCCCCCCAACAACAACAAGAGAGTCGCAAGGTCCATTTATTGAATGGTCTCTAAGATGAAGCACTTGATGGCATGCTGAAGTTACAGAAGAAAGTCACCAGAATGTCACATATTCTGCAACTGCATACCAACAATGCAGCTTGTAAGTTTTCTACAGCCTGTTGCACCAGCTGATCATTTGGTACAGAGTGTTAATTAACAATCAATTCCTCACTCCTCCTGCGCTACAACCTAAGACGACAGTAATCAAATGTTGCATAGTTCTGTTAAAGGCAATCAAGGGGTGCAAGGTACAATTCTCATACTGAGTGAACGCATCATAAAAGATCAGCCCTCATATATTCCAAATGATGAACAATATTTCACTTTTAACATCAGGTTTTATTTTACTGATCAACAAAGTAGCTTGTTACTTAAAATAATTTTAAAATGTATGTGTATGCGGTAGTAGCTAATAGTAATGTTCACAACATAAATTATTTCTCATATCCCTCCTTCACAATCAATTTCAATTAGAAATGCCCCAATCACTTTTTTGCTGCCAATGCTGATTGTTTATTTTCCATGAGCCTAATCATCCGATACCGATCATTTTTTGTTTCATTATAGCAGCCCGACGAGCTGTCCATTATCAGGAATTGACGGCCAGAACTGTCCGACAAAATCATATTGGCTGCAATTTGTGTTTTAAAGATTTCTTTTTTCAACAAAAACATTTGCAAAAAGATTGGGTAATTGCTCTTTATTTCTGTCAAAGCCGTGATGCGAGGTGATTTCACTCATTTTGCATTCTTTTTCATAAGCTAGGCTAAGCAGACACTCATACATTCCATGGAAAGGTTTTCCAAACCACCAACTTTTGGGCAAAATTCATCAGGTCAAGGTAAAAACTCAGCAGTTTACCTATACCTGAAAGATAAGGCACACTCTTTCGAGGACAACAACGTACAGTATTTATTTGAATATGGAGGACAGATGGTTTGAAAGAGGAGTGAAGGAGGCTATTTAGGTCAAAGTAGAGAAACCATCCCTCAACAGAGGAGCAGGTCTTCGACACCACTTCTTCTGTCCTGTTAATCCTTCTCCGGAGATTGAACAACCATTCACATTTGTCATCATGTGACAACTCCAACGACTGTTGTTTACACTTGGCCTCAGGTGACTTCAACCACTACCATTAGTCAAGTCCAGTTGCCCTAGATTAAACCCTCCTTTGATTACTGGGACCTGGATGAGATCTTCATCGGCACTTTACACAAAGCGATCATGCAGCGATTTGTAACAACTCATCAAAAACTTTCTGCGACTGTAAAATTAGGGTTATAATCCTGTAGTTTGAACTTGGCTGGGCTCATTTATCACCTTATTATAGCCCCACCCCCATATTTTTAAATGAATATTGGCCAATAACGATCTGTGGTTGATTGATCACGGCATCCCTAATCTTAATGTTTCTTTAATCCCAACTTCTTTAATAAATGTCATTTCATATGGAAATATTTTGTATAATAAATGAGCTCTCAGCTATGGTGATAAAAAACTACCATTAGACTCCTCCACCACTATGGCAGTTAAATCTACGCTACATTTGCACATAGCTCGTGCAACAGGCTGCTGATCTCCATGTGGCCTTGATGCTCGGGCACAAAGCTCCTTAAAGGTTCTTCTTTTTGGAGCACAAGTGAGCTGACAGGTTGGGCTGCATGGGGAGGTTTATCCTGCTCATTTGTTTGTTACTCACTAGTGTCTGAATCAGCTGCTGGTGCGTTGCTGTGTTGTGATAAGTTATTTGCAATTCTCAACTGTAGAAACATTTAGTCAATTAATTGAGCAGTTCACGGATGGAAAATGAACCAGCAAGGATCTCAATATGTTTTGAAGTTACATTTTTAAAGAAAAAAAATCTAATCTCAAATGTAATGTAATGTAATGGATTTGCTGCTTTTCTTTGTTTTCTGTGAATTTAAATGTAATACTTTGGGATTTTGGTCAGATAAAACAAGCAATCAGAAGATGTCACATTTTAATTTTTCAATATACAGTAATATAATTTTATTTTAGAATTTGACCAACAGCCCATCATGAAAGACAGAGAAAAGCAGTAAATATTCACATTTGAAAAACAACTTTGTTGATCGACAAATTAGTTAACAGTTTTTTGCATTTTACCAACTAAACGATTAATTCAAAATTATTGACAGAGTAACTTACAGAGTAAATAACGAGTTCCTCTCAGACTCCCTGTGAGTGTGCATCTGTTTGTATTTGTGTGTTTGTCTTGTGATCGGGGCAGTGGCTGACTGTGCGTCTACTAGAACAGACAGTGCAGGGTTGAGCCAGTGCAGCAGCACTGTTGAGGAACAGACGCGGACCCTGTCTCCTCACTGCCCACCACCCACCAGTAAGTCTGCGGAGGTTAACCTGATTTAACTCTCAGCTCTGACCCTTTCTTTTCAACAACAAAACTATTAAAACAAGACATGATACTCCTCTATAACACACTTCCCACCAGCTTACAACTGTTCCTCACTGCCCTGTTGTGCTGCCATCTACTGGCCCCCGGTCCTAACTGCAAGCTACAGTTTCAAACCATCTATAGCTGAGTGTCTGAAGTCTAATTCCCTGTAATCCCTGCTTTATTTACTTCATGCAGAATAAAAAAAAGGTTAAATGTAAATAGTTATATGGCTTCTCAACTTTTCTAAATGTAACTTTATTTTGCTGGGATGACTGTACCTGCCTGTAGCTTGTCCCCTGCAGGAAGCTGCTAGTACCAGTCCAGCTCAGAGCTCCTGTCCTGAGCCAGAGTCTGCTCTGTTGCCCCCTGCAGGCAGCAGCAGCAAACTGCAGCCGAGTAAGTGCCAGGCAAGTTGTGAAGTGCTTGTGTAAAGGTTCCCGAATCAGTGCTCATAGCATCTGTTCTAATGTGCCACTTAATGGCAGAAAGTTTGAAGACTTCGGGAAACAAACGGACTCTATGAACACAGAGTTACATGCAAGGGGGAGGATTTGCGAGCGGGCTTTTCTGGCTCAGCAGCTGCATGTTGGTTAAAAAGTAAACCAAACACTTTCAAAGTGCGTTCATCACTCTTCTCAGTTTGAGCTGATGTTCAGTGTGTTTGCATGCAGTTTTTGCTTCACTGGTGTGATGTTTTTAATGAAAATGTCTTGACTTTTATGCCTCATTCTCTGAATTTATGCAATTAATGAACACATTGCAGTGGATTTTATTGGTGTGGATTTGTGTGCAATGAAAGACTTTTGGAATTGTCTTCGTTGAAATTTTCAACCGTCTTCTCAACCTTTTGTTTTGGCATATTCTCACTGATAATTCTGTTGTTGTATTTTACTCCACCTGATCGAGCCATTTGTCACTTGAATTTACAGGCGGCTTCCTTTTTGGAAGTTAATAACAGAACATTCGCTCTTTGCATGTGTCCTGTTTTAGTTTTAGAAGGTTTACTGAACAAAATAATACAAATTATTAATACCCTCCAGAAAGTCATGATTTTGAAACAGTTTTATAAAAAAAAAAACATGCTCTACTGATCAAAATGTGAATATTGCTATGGAACACAAAGTCTTCTAATTCTGCTCTAATATTTTTTGAGGTCATTATTGAATGTGACTTTTTAAAGACAGCAAGTAATCAGGTACAGATACATGATTATACTGATGATATTAGTAACAGTGATTGAACAAAGCCAAATCTGAGCACAGTAACAGCTGATGGACATTGGCGAACCTCACTCTGCCCAAATTGGGCGTCCAAATGTCACCAATGGTTTTCAGAAAACACACAGATCTGATCTGCTTCTACAAAGACTGAACTCTGGATGACATGATTTTGTTGTTGTTAAGACTATTTGTTTTCTAAGTGAGACCATTTAAGTTTTAAGATTTTTTGCTCCAGGATTCCGTGGCACATAGACAGATACGATGCTGTGTTTAACAGGGAAAACGTGTTGTGTTTTGTACAGGGTTACTTTAAATGTCAATCACTAGAGGCACTGCCCACATGATGAACCTACTTCAAATGTCAGGTTTCAAGTATGTTCAGGGACAGCAGGGGTATTTGTATTTGTTCAACGTTCAAGTGATTTCTAACCGTCTTTAATCTCTTGTGGGTGTCTTCCACCTCCTTCTCTTTTTCTTTCCATCTCTGTTTTCAGCTCGTAAACAGGAGATAATAAAGATGACGGAGCAGTTGATTGAAGCCATCAACAATGGGGATTTCGAAGCTTACACGTAAGTGTAACAATAAACTTCTGTGTCATCTTTCAGCATTGTTTTAAGCTCAGTTTTTTGCCTTGTTGAAAACATTTTGTCACTTCTAACACAAAGAAACTTTTTGTCATCTATTTTCTTGTGAAATACATACATTCAAACATTCATTACATCCTGTAAAATGCTTATGGGTTTAACACACACCAAAGCTTTAAAGGGACAGTTCATCCCAAAATCAAACATACATAGTTTTACTCTTACCTGCAGAGCTATTTATCCATCTAGATTGTTTTGGTGTGAGTTGCAGAGTCTTGGAGAGATCGGCTGGAGAGAAGAATATAATGGAACTAGATGGCAGAAATCATGACCAGGTTACTCCAGATAATCCACAGACCTTGTTGTGAGCAGTTTCATGTGGGAACTATTTTCTTTCTGTATCGCCGCACAGAGGGAAGCATGCATGGATGAGAGGCTAGCTAACTAAGCTAGCTGAGGTAGCTAACATACCAGCTCAGCCGAGGAGGACACATTAATGTTTACATCCCGCATGACAGTAACCGGGTCACGATTTCTGGAAAGAAGATATTGCTGATGAGTTTTTCTAATGTATTTTTTCGGGGCTCTTCACCACAAGCGAAGTGTTATCTAGTTCCATTATATTCAAGAGAAGGCGGATAACTCTACAGCTGAAAACTCACATCCAAACAATCTAGATGATAAATGTCCCTACAGGTAAGAGGAAAAATATGTATTTTTGATATTTGTGTGAACTGTCCCTTTAAAATCCATGTCATGTGTTCTGCAGCATTCAGTCCTCATTCTTCACTGCATGATAAATTCTTAAGCTCAAGTTGATTTATTTAAGGTTTTGTTTTCCTGTGACAGGAGAATCTGTGACCCTGGACTGACTTCTTTTGAGCCTGAGGCTCTCGGAAACCTGGTGGAGGGCATGGACTTTCACAAGTTCTACTTTGAGAACCGTAAGCTGCTCAGTGTTGGATATATTTGTAACCAATTCATTTACTGCAGGGCTTGTTTGTTCTCTTTGAACCTATGCTGAAGTAGGCCTTTGTTGACAAGAGTTCAGTCTAAAATGAGATATGATATGAATGTGATAATTTGTCATATAATAATAAGATCTACATTGAGACATCTGTAGGACTGTGTCCTTGTGCACATGCATGATGAAACAAAACAAGGACCCACCCTTAAAATCTGCTCCACAGCTTTAAGAGAGGTCAAAAAAATCCACAGGGTAACTTTTAAATAATGTTTTTTGCGCATGTAGATTTATCTGCCTACAAGAATTAAAAAGATAATGGTGATCAATCACTTCATCCAGACAAAAAACATTAGATCTGTTGTCTAGGGCTCCAGCTAACGATTATTATTGAGGTATTGAGTTTACTGTTATAGAAGACTAACAAACAGCAAATTTTGATAAGATTTTAGAAGCTGGACACAGCAAATTCAGTTGCAGATCAATCAACTAATCATTGCAGCAGTCTTTTCATCCATGGTATAAATGTGTGGCGGGATTTTAACCTCAAACTCTGCAATGTGTCCACCTTAACAAACATGTTTTGTGCAGTTACAAACAAAACTTAAAGATTCAATTAGAGATTCCAGAGTTTCCAAACATGTCATGCTGCATTTAGGAGGAAATGTGTGTAAAATGTAATGTGTAATTTGCGAGACATCTATAAAATGTCCATTTATTCAAGTCAATGTGAAGTGATCGATTTAGAAATGAACTCACCCCTCAGTTATCTTAACAGTTTGATCCTCCTGCCGTTTGAAGCTGCCAACAAGTGTCGCCTATGGCAGCTGTAAATTTGCTAAATGCTCTCAAATTTGATTACTTGGCTACACGTTGACACCTGACAAGTCTGTGTACAAACGGCTGAGTTGCACATTTCCATCCCCACAGTGCTGAGTAAAAACAGCAAGCCAGTGCACACCACCATCCTCAACCCCCACGTCCATCTGATCGGCGAGGATGCCGCCTGCATAGCCTACATCCGCCTGACGCAGTACATGGACAGCCAGGGCCGGCCACGCTCCTGCCAGTCGGAGGAGACGCGTGTGTGGCATCGCCGCGATGCCAAATGGCTCAATGTGCACTTCCACTGCTCAGGAGCACCGGCTGCACCGCTGCAGTGAGCTGACAACACAGGCCCAGGTAAAGTGATCACACCTCGCTATTATGAGGGGTGCAGTAACCGTTTCATGTTGCATGCAAAGATTGTGGTTGACTGTTAAAGCTCTTTGGTTATTTGGATCTTCTGAGGGTTTTTATAGTGCCTTCGTAGCCATTAGGGCCATTGAAAATGATCAAAGCTCACAAAGAAACATGAGACGTGTAATTTCTCAGGCTGAAATGAGCAATTTACACACAAGTTTGTGCAAATAAGAGTTTTATGAACAGGAGGCCCATTGTCTGCATTATTCTGGATAATCCACACACCTTGGTCTGGAACTAATAAAAATCTCAAAACTTCTGCATGACTAGATATCACTGGGACAAAGTGAGCTTCTTCTTTTTTTGCTTGTAATTTAGGTAAACTACCCCTTAAAGACAGTCTGCAAGCTAACCGTGTTCTTCCTTCTCCAGCTTTGCCTGACCTCTAAAGCTGTTTGGAGCATTTATTCTCCGTGGTCGGATTGGTACCGGGATCCTGGCTGGGAAGAGACCGCTTGGAAATGTGTAAAAACACAAAAGTGGAGAAAATACATTTGAAATTAAACAACAAAACAAATAAAGCATATTATAAAAGCTTGACTGAATGACCGACTACACCAATCCAGTCCAACCCTAGCTAGATGAGGTTGGGGCCCGGCTGATGTCAGCCCCCCTTCTTGCAGATGGTGCATGCTTCTGCTGGCGACACAGGGGTGATGCTGTCCTGGTCCTTTTTCTCCCATTGCCTTTATTTACTCATCTTTGTTTTGTCTGCTGTCTGCAGAAGTATTAACATGTTGAAATATATATATATATATATATAACAAGAGAAGAACATATACACTTTACACACGTTGTCAATAGGACTGGGGCAAGTTTAATATGTTGAAAAATGTGATTTATTTTTTGTTTTTATCTGAGGAGCAGAACGTCAAATAGAGGTGTTTGTTTTCCAGTTCATAGGTATATGTGGGTGGGGTTTAAGGGAGTGGGAGTAACTAATATCTGCTTGATATCGGAATTGAACACCTATTTTATGTGTCAGGTTTGAGTGTCTGTTCAGTGTTTTAAAGGGGTTTATGTGTTGCGATACGTTAATGAAGGGACCTTTTTTATTTCATCTTTTTGTATCGCGTGTTATGAAGCTCTTGGTTTTTATCTCTTCAATGATGCATTTTGTGTTGAAAACATCATTTTTAATCAAAGGGGGGATTTTATTTAATAAGAATTGTGTATAGATATTTATATAAGCAAAAAGGGGAAACGTTTTTGCAAGAAGGGGAGTTAAGCATGAAAGCGGGTGGGGCTTTTTTTCAGCCATGAGGTCCCAAAGTGTAAATAAACACACACGCACACATTGAAGGTCCCTCTGCAAGCCTTTTTTCGAGCTTTAGACACCACACTCGGCCAGCTCATTCTGAAGTTGCAGAAGGTCTCCATCATGTGGCATGCAGTGTTTGGAGTCAACACTGAGGGGTGCCATCAGCCAGCTGATGCTCCTCACACAAAGCTCCTCACATCTCTGAACTACCTAATCTGATAGCATGGACTCACTCTCTCGCCAATTTAAAAAAAAAAAGTTTTCTTTAATCTGTTCTTGTGAATTGTTTTTTTGACAGGAAGCATGAATTATTCAAACTATCTAATGGCCTGTACTGTTTTCGCACAGACATTAAGACTCGATGCTGTTGTGTTCGCTCTTCTGAGGGAGTGAACCTTTCTGCAACTTCAGGTTACGCTTGCCGGAGTCCTTCCCTTCGACTTCCATCATTCCTGCCTTCCACATCTGTTACTCTCGTGACCCTCGCAAACCAGCCCCATTACTGTCGTAGCAGAACCACGCTGTGTGATGATGATGACGATGTCGCACTTATGCCTGTCTCGTTCTTTACAAAAATTGTATGTTGTCCGTCTTGGCTTGCTGTACTTTTGTGTGAAGTCCTGGCACAATAAAAAAAAAAGCATGTTAAAAAGGGATTGGACAGAACAAAGGCATTATGGGAAGAAGGCTATGCTGGCTCCAGGGCTGTGGGACCTTTGCTGATGGCAATCAATAGTTTGGTCCCTTTTGTCACAGTTTCTAGTTTGGTCCCTTTGGTCACAGTCTCTGTTGTAACTGTTGTAGTGGTTAGTGTTTTGATGTTGATATTTTTATAAGTTGTTTTAGCCACAACTATAAAAAGTTAATGGTTGAAATGAATGGAGGGGACTGCTACAAGCCTTTTTTTACTGTCCCCTCACACACTGCTCAATACACACACTGAATACCCAATTATATTAGGATTCACAACATCATAAGCACACTGGATCAAAGATTCTCCTTCAAAGAGGACAAAACATATCTCTGTGTCAGTAGTTGAACTTTGCAGCACTGTTTTTTGTTCACAGGGTCGTAGAAACTTTGTACCAGCAGAGGGTTGATGCTTGCTGTGTGTCCTGTCTCTGTGCTGCTCCATAGTCAACTCACGCTATACTTAGGCTGTTGCTGGTGGCCACTAAAAGCAGAAATCATGATGATGCTTCGAATCACCACACATCACGTCTTTGTACGCACAGTCAAACAGATTTGAAAAAAATTGCTATGAATCATATGAGACCCAGCCCTACTGTATCAACCGCCTGTGCTTGTTTCTGAGTGCTGTGACTTAATCTGACATGCCATGAAAACTGTGCCCCCCCCTCCCATACACGCACTTTTTGCACCACGACGATGACATGCTGTAAAACCAATACTGAAACGATGATGTGATTTTTTTTTTACGGCTTTGAGCACCAGTAGTTCTGTTGTCTGTTGATGATCTTTGTGTGTGTGTGTGTGTTTACACACAGTCGTGGGGATGTTTAGAAGAGTAAGTGGCAGTTCAACTTTACATCTCTCTGAAGTGGGTTTGCCAAAGTGAACAGTTGGATCAAGTTGAAATTTGCATGTTTGATTGATCGACTGATATGAAGCTAACCTAAACAATAACATGAAGACAGGCTGCATCCCATCCAGTTTTCCAGTTCCTGGTTTTAGTCTCTGTGGCACTTCATGGAACAGAGCGATCACTGATGTCATTAGTTACACATATGCTTTTCCTGGTCTGACCTGGTTACAATCTGTCAATTCTGAATCCATTAAGTCTTTAAAATAGGCAGCTGGTGCACTGACTCCACTCACACCTTTACCTTTTTCTTATATATATATATATATAGTTAGCTGTATAACAGTGATTCCCAACCTTTGTGAAATGAGTCAGTATCTCATCATGGCTCCTTGTGTTTGATTTGGATCATCTTTACAGGCCTGAAGAGGTAAAACTAAGGAATTTTTTTCTATCCTGTTAAAGGTACCCTGTGAAGTTCTTGACCAATAGCAGCACTATTGAACAATGCCTTTCAGTGTGCCGCATGCGGGTGACCTGATGCACATTCCTTCCAATGGGCACATTAACAGATGAAAATAACACGCCAAAAAAGTGTAGCAATGTGTCATCAGAGGCCCCTTGTGGCCCCTCGTATTTATCAAGCAACCCATGTTTTTTTTTTAAACCCCCTCCCCCCCCCCCCCCCCCCCACACACACACACACATTCATCTCAGTAACTTCGGCTGATAAATTAATTGTTTCTTTGTTCTATTTTATTCAGTCTGTTCAGTCATATTTAGTTTTTAACAGTTTTGCAAAAAGACAACAAAAAAACATTTTGCCCTCTCAACATGCCGAAGGTTTTGATTTTAATTGTGGGTTTTGAGGTATCCCTGAGATTTCTGCCTCCACCTCTATACAATGGAGGCAAAACACATTTCATTTTTGATGTATGGAAAAATGGCACGTAAAAACATTCAACGTCAACATCTCTCTCCATAAACTGTCCCTGCTACTTTGAATAATCCACAGATTTAACTGCAAACATTTTATCGGTAGAAAGTGGCTCCAATGACAGCTATTCAAAGAGTAACACATGTTTTTAGATAGAGATGTTGTTGCATTTTTCAGAATACAAATTGCACATAAAATAAAGTCTATCTGCATGGATAGTGGATGAAATGACCCATTAAAAGGCACAGTTCATAGTCTGATCCAGCAGTTGAACAGGCCCTGTACTGTATAACATCAGACATGGTGGCCAAAGGCACATACTGTACTGGTAGTTTAGCCAATGGCTTTGCTTCCATAGAAGTACTACAGAGTGACCTCACTGCTTCAGCCGAAGTGTCATTGAGATTGATTGATGTAACCGCATTTTAACAGGGTACCAACCTTTGAGTCTCACTGCTGTATATAGGATACGTGACCAAATATAAAGCTGACTTTACACAGAATAACATTGGACTGATGGAAGAAAGATGATTCACACTAGGTAGAGTAACTTGGTGTCTGTTGTTTTGCTTCATATATTTTTTGTTTTAAAAATGCAAATTTGTGTTTTATTAAAACAGCACCTGACTGCACTGAGGGGCAGAAAAGATCCTTGAAATGCGTAAAACACAAGTTGGAAACGGATCATTTAAACCACAACACAGCAACACTATATATGCAGTTTTACACATGGAAGAAATATGCATGTCTACTTTCTGGTTATTTTTCACTGTTTACTTGATAAAGAAACGGAAATCTATGTTACTTGCATCCTCAAGGTTATGAAATGGCTCCGTCTGAGATACCAAGTTATCTCGCATTAAAATGCATAAAAGATTAGCAAAAGCCTTGGCTTGTATGTAAGTCAATTTATTGCAATGTATTATACTAAAAGGGGCTACATGTGTCTATACTCTGAATTTCAATTGGATGCTGGATTTTTGCATGACCATACAGTTAATAAACATCATACATTAAAAGACTGTCACGTGTTTGTTTGAATGCTTGTTCTTTATAGCTTTGTTATTTAAACATGAAAGAGTATTTAATAAAATAAAAAAAAAATGGCACTTCAATATTGGTGTCTGTTGTCATGTTGCATCTTAAACATTCACCAAAATATCCACTACTATGGTTAGTCATGTTGATTACAGCTGTTTTGATAAGAGCACGGACACAATATACTAAACCTTCAACTGTAGGTGTTCAATGGTTTTATTTATCAACTTTTATTGTATACATTAAATATATAAATGTATCTTTAAATAAAGCCTACAAGCAAATTGTAATTAGCAAATTAGCCATTTGTGTGTGTGTGTGTGTGTGTGTGTGTTATTTATCAGCAGCTAAAATATTCTTAATTTCTACCATATGGCCTACCTACCAACATAATATTATCAATGTTCTAACTGTGGTTCCAACAGTCGCCTTTTGGGGGCGCCAACAACCAAACAATTCAACCTAAAGCTGCACAGGGAGTTGCACTGCAAGTGGCATCTTCTCAAGTACGCAGTGAGCATTTTTGGAAAGCAGTGGAACTTATTTCTTTGGGTGTAAACTTGTGTGAAGGACAGGTTCACATGTTGTCAAGTCTCTTGAAACAACAATCTGGTGCCCACATGTACATTGAAACAGGTTTTACGCCAAAAAAAAGTATTCTGAACAGGCCAAGGCCCTCCAAACCCTTACAGGTGTTTGGACTTATCCTGGATGATTAGACCTCTGCCCACTTTTAAGTTGGGTACAGTGATGCTGGGAAGCACACAAACACCTTGTACTATAATGATAAAGATTGTAAGTTGTCCCACCCTAAAACAAGTATGCATGAACAAAACTAACATGCATGTAGGAACAGCCACAGTCCTGCGCATCAGCCGGACAAGTGAAAACACCTGTGTTTGAAGCATGTGTTTGCAGGGAAATTTAAGCCAATATTTCCCTTCCATTTTCAAGGTAAGGGCTTCCCTTTACTAAATCAGTTCTGCAAAAATGTTTCGTTTTTTGTACAAAAAGTACAGAAATCCAGCAGTTACCTGAAAACAGACCTGAGAGTATTTTATATTACATTAAGGGAACAAAAAGGGAACTCCACTGATTATACACATTAAAATCTGTTTGCAGGTCTTAGAGGGTATTTTTATGCTGTGAAAAACACAACACACAAATCTCTGATGGAACTGTCTGTTCGAGTGGCATTGTGAGTAACGTAGGCACCAGGTTTGGACAAGAAATGTATTATGCATTTTGCTGTAATGTTTGATCCATTTTCAGCTCACAGGCTAAAATAGTTAATGCAGTACAGAAAATAAATTCTATATTTCTACCGATACCTGATAATAGAAAAAAATAATAATAGAGTTTAATTTAGTGAAATGCTGAAAAGGATGAAAGTAATGGAGCTTTCTTCCAGCTTTTTCACTCTTGTAACGATGTGCAGGTTCCTCACCCAAACCCCTATTTCAACACGAGGAACTTAAAAAAAACGTGGACATTTGGATCTGTATGTGTGGACACAAAAGACAAACAGAGCACATGGTGGTTTGATGAATTTTAATTACATCAAATGGATTTATGTAAAAGTGGAAAAGGAGGAAAACACTGGGTCTCATCACCATCATGTTCAACACAACAACAGAAATCTGCACATGTTCTATATGTACTGGGTAGCTTACAGGCCACCTATACTCCAATCAGATTTATGAACAGCTCTTAGTGCCTTATCGGAGAGTAGATACACAATACTGTGATGGTATGACGTTAATGAACTGCAAGTGTGCTTTTACTGGTTCCATTTCAGAGCAGGATGGGAAGTGATAAATAAGATCAATAATCTATGAAGATGAACAGCATGTAGGGTTTGTGTAAGGGTGTGTGGTGGCTGTCAACTGTCATATAGGCGACCTGGAAAACTCCCATGATTACTCGCTCAGGTCACACAACCTTCAGGCATGATTGGCAAACACACAGCTCTCATGGCTTCCTGTCCAAGTCCGTTTGGCATCCTGGCAAGTAAAATCCCCACTGAACACTGTCCTCCTCTTAGATTGGATAAAGGAAGTGGGGTGATTAGCTTATTGATTGCTTCATGCAGATTGTGTTTCTTCAGTCTGATAGCAGGTTGAGTTGGAAATGTTTGGTGCCGACATGCTTTAAAGATGTTCTGTCTGAGCCTGAATGGCGTCTTTGCGCGTGCTGCCCATTTACAAAAAGATTAGTTGTTTCATTTAAGATTATGGCGTTGGGCACAAGAAGGTCCGTCTGACTTTGAAGTTGCACAGAAGATCCAAAATGGAGTCATCAGCTTGGATTAAGATCGCCCTTTTGGCCGTTGTGTTAACATTGGCACTTTAATCTTTGTCTGTAGAGACTAGTGCACATCTAGCAGTCCGTCACAACGAAGGACACATGGCAGTATAATCTGCCACAGCATTAGTCTTTATTGAAAACAAAAAAAACAATCACCGCAACGTTTTCTAGTATTTTTCTGTTGTTTCCTTGATTCAAGGAAGAAAAACAAAACAGAGAAGGAAGCCACTTTTCTCTACTGAAGGGTCCTGGGTTTAAAAAAAAGAAAAAACAAAAAGGGAAGAAAAAGGAGACTAGGATATACAATCTTTTTTCACTGTAGACGGTCTCAGCAGATTAAATCTACTAGGCTTCAGACACACAGCTCCAAGGCCACCTTTCTCTCTGAGTCCCAGGCAAGCAAAGAGGAGAGGAAAGAGTAGGAAAAGAAAGGAGACAAATTAGAGAGAGGCAAAGTTGAAAGAAACAAACGAGAACACAACGAAGTAAAAAAAAAAGAGAGAGAAAAGGTTAAAAGTCAGAAACAGTATCAGTAGACTGTGAAATATAATGGGAGACAGAAGCAGCCAGCCTGGATCTACATGCACCATCAGTGGAACAATAAGGGGGAAGGATTTCAGTGCTACAGCGAAGCCATGCAGCAACAACAAGCAGCCTGAGAACAGCAAAAGGCCTGTATAAGTGTTTGTTTTTTTTTACACCAGCAGGAAACACTAAGCAGTCACCTTTACTGACAACACAAGAGTTGTGGAACCCCTCTTATTGGGGGATTTGGGGACACAAACAGACAAAGCGTTTGTCCACTCAGAGCAACATGGTAAAACAGCCCATATGCCATGCAGACAAGGGTCCCGCCAGACTCTCTGAACAGGCGTTTGGCACCACAGGGACGGAGGGGCGACAAACAGGACAGTGAGGAGGAGGAGGGTGGAGGAGGTTTAGGCTTAGAGAAGCGAGGGAAGCAAGTACACGGCAAGGATGGACGACATCTGTTACACCATGTTTTAGGTTCCCATGGAGACAAGACTGAACACCCACCCCCTCCCTATTCCTCCCGCTCGGGCAGCACTCACTCACCACGCGCTCACAGCATGGTAGCAGACAGACGAGGGTGGTGGGCAGGATTTAGCAGCTTTGCTGCGGCTCCCCACTCCTGCTTTTAGACTTTCTGCCCTCCACATCTGTAGGACAAAGGCAATGTTTACATTATATCGGTAGACAGTGACAAGAGCATTTTTGTTGACTTTATCTACATATAGTGTAGATTAAGATAAATACAATAAAGTAACTTCAAAAAAATACAGATTACAAAAGCAGAAATAAATAAGGATATAGAGGTGGACAGTACTACTAGTATTGGCACATAAAGCAGTGCTCGTCTTTGATTATAACTTAGTGATTACAACAATCTGTACAACTTCTTTTCAGTCTAAAACACACAAATAATCCATTCTTAAGTTGTGGGTAGTAAAATGTCCCAGATAACAAAAATAATGTTCACTTCATTCACAAAACAATCTGACCACTGAAAACTCTTCTCAACTTACTATAGTGACTCCCTGTTCCAATAGCTTAAATAATCCCCCCACTCCACTACTTTCACATAACCAACTGTACCTTCCCTCAGATCATTTGGGAATGAAGCTTCATCATTTTGTCACCAGCCCAAAAGGTCAAGTAAAGACCCACCAGAGCAAATGCCCCAGGTAATAAAAGAAAATACAGAAAAGGTGTCAAATGTACAAAAAAAACCAAACAAACAGTACACACCATTAACAGAAACAAAAAAGAATAAACATAACCATTTTGATCACAGCAATCAAAATGAGCGTGACAGAACAAAGCCGTGCAATTTAGTGGATGATGCAACCAAGTTAAAAGCAGTGAAAAAGAAACTCCCCCATTTATCAAAACATCATACAGCATGTGGAATGTGAACCTATTATCTGACACATTGTTCTTCTATCAGACAGCTATTTCTGACACTATGATTTTTCTTTTTTGATACATTCACTGATTCTCCAATATTTCTACTCGCTCTTAAAGTTAACATGTAAGCTATAAACAGAATTATTAAGCCTTGACTGAGATGTATAAACCCCAAACTGCAGATAATAATATAATGTTAGCCAGTGAAACAGTTTAATGAGGAAACAATAATATGATAAAGGCTGTTGGACGGAGAAACATTCATCACAGTCCCACCAGAACAAGGCAGAAAAGAAAAACAAAACAAAACAGGGATTCACCAATCAGCACCATGGCAAACAGAAAAGAATGAAACAAACACACCACAGAGTGCTCTAATAAATACATGCAGAGGAGGAGCATTTGTCATTTATCCATCCCGTCAGTCTCCCCTCAAGTCAAGTCTGGTAGAAAGATCAGCAAGCCAGAACCTCCCCGTCATTCACACACACCCATACTCATACCACAGAGACTGGTTGTCCTCTGGGCTCAGTGACTGGTCCGAATTTTTCACATGATCGGGATCAATGCCCTCGTTATACTCTTTCAGAATGGCTGGGCCGGATCTCATCTGGCCATTTGGTTGGCTGTGAGGGGCCTGGTTTTGGGTGGAAATGTGGCTCGGGATTGGAGGAGCATGTGTTTTATTTGTAGCAGGAGGCCCACTGATGTTGCTGACTAGGGTGGGGTTTAGAGACAGGAAGGAGAGGTTTTTGCCTGCCGACTCACTAAAGATGGAGTCCATGAACACAGACTCTACAGTGAAGGAAGGGCCGAGGAAAGACTCGAGGGTGGAGAGGTCGGGATCCTCCAAGCTATGGCAAGGTAGGCTGAGTGACTTGGGCAGGGCGGGGGTGGTGGTAAGGGATCCCTTTAGGGTGGTGCTGTTGGGGTGGTACTCACTGGGTGTAGGCTGGGAACGAACCCCAGCCTTGGTGGAAGCAACAGGGGGACCAGCGTCGACTGACACAGGCTGCCGGTTGTCCTTTGACAGCAGGTCGTGGATGCTGGTGCGCCGTGTTGAGCCCTCGGCGGTGGAGATGACGCTGCTGGCCCTGGGCAGCGTGGAGGATGCAGAATCTAGGCGTTCAGAGACAGACGTGGCCTTCCCCTGTGAGGATAGGCTGGAGCGGATCGGCACGGAGCCTCTCACACGGGTACTTTCCGCCTTACGCAGGGTCGGGCGACCCGGTTGTCCAGCGGATCTCGGCGGGCGGTCAGAGCTGAATGGCGCCGCTTTCCCACTGGAGGAGCGCAATATGCCACGGCTCTTTGTAGTTGTGCGCTCTTTCTGCACATGCTCAGATGAAGTAGAGAGGCGAGGGGAGTCTACAGTAAGGTTCTCCTGACTGCCAGACTGCAGAAGACAAACAGTATCAAGTCCAGTACTATTAAATCTTGGAATCCTTTTGGCAAAAATCTATATTTTTAAAATTATTTTTACATCAAAAATCATTTAGAACCTGATGAATTAATTTAGAGCTGAAATGATGAGCTGATTAGTAGCTTGACAAAAAATTAATCTGCAGACTTTTTAAAAATTGATTAACATTTCAGTCATTCAAAACTAAAAAGCCAAATTAAGAGTTTGGTGTTTTTCTGTCATATGAGTCAATAAACCAAATATCTCTCCCTTTGGGGCTGTTCAGACTAAAAAACAACCAATTCAAAGACTGAACTATGGGTAGTTTATTATTATTATTATTATTAGTAGTAGTAGTAGTAGTAGTAGTAGTATAGATTATTAGTAGATTATTAAAGAACATAAGTGTTATTTCCAACTCTAAATGGATCCCTCACATGATTGCAATCCAGCATGGTCATAAAGGGGAAAATATGTCAGTTTTGTTCCCATTAAGGCTTGATGTATTTCATCTGCAGGTTTTTAAATGAACAATCATAACTGCAACGTAATACATCAGTTATAACTAACCTCTGCAGGGTCGATACCCTCGTCCAGGAACTGCTGCAGGGAAAGCACCTCATTGCTCTTGTTCTGGCTGGGGCTGCTTGTGGCAGTGGAGGGGTCGAGGGACTTGCGCAGCTGCAGGGGGCTCTGATGTGAGGAACGCGAGGAGGTGGGCTGCTGGACGGGGCTGCTGCCACTGCTGGACCACACCTCCTGGTCCAAACTCAGGCTGAACTCTCCGCTGCTCTCACTGTGTGGCCTGCTGAGGCTGCCGTTCAACGTGCCTGCGGGAGGGGGTGCGATGATTAGAAAGTAATTTATGATCTTTAATATTCACCACTAGGAGCTGCATTAGTATTCATTAACCACTATGCTGCTACACTGCCTACATATTCACATATAAATCAGGTCATTTTAAAGCTAAATATATAGCGATGTATTGCAATACACTGCTTATTTGATTTTTTTTGTTTTGATTATGTCGCCTTTTAGGATTGGCTAAATGAATCTTTAGTGTCAGTAAAAAAGAGAACAAACAGGAGGACAAACTGAAGTAGGTTTGAGTAAAGACATGAAAGAAAAAGAAAGGGAGCAAAGGAGGTAGGCAAGAATTGTTAGTTGAGAGGAGGAGAAGGAAGGTGGGGTTAAGGGAAGGAGAAGCATACCTTTGCCCTCCAGAGGAGAAGTGAGGTGGGAGTTATTGTTACTATTACTACTGGTGGTCCTGTTGCTATGGAGACTGGAGGGTCTGGAGGCTAGGTAAGGGACAAGAGGGAGGACACACACACACACAAACACACACACAGTTAGGATATATATACACTCAGTATGTACCCACACAAACATGCAGTAACACAAAGAGTAACACGTAGGTGCACGCTAACAGAACGCCTCCTGCTGGGGCAGCAGACGGCACATGCCAGGCAGCGGGGCAGGAAGGGCAACTCGGTGCCAGGCTGCAGCTACAATATGTCCACTCAATAAACAAAGAACTACTGACAGAGAGGGCAGGGACACCTCAATACAAGGACCAACCCAACTTAGAGAAAAGGGGGAACTGAAAGACAATACTGACCAACAGAGTGTGATAGGGTAAGTGAATTAGTAATAAAAAGAAAAAAATGGAGAACTTGTGCTTAGTGTGAAACTGAGGGGGAGAAGTTGAGAAGGAAGAAGGGAAAGAAAATGTGACCTTGCTCTTCACTGTGCAAGGTTTCAGCTGGAAAACAGAAGACCGTGACATCATTTCAAACTGGTTTTCAGAGGACAAGGGTGACACCCAATTAGAATTTAAAAATTTAAAAACACAAATTACTGGTCATTGTCACCGTTCTTACTATGTCTAGGAAACCAGCCCAGAGGGGGATTTAGTGCCGAGTTGTGGTCACTTACTACAGATGTTACAGGGAACTCTGCACATAACGCTCAGCTCAACAGGAGAAGGACACAAAGCCAGAGCACTGCTATACACCTGCAGGCCTGATAAAACACACACATATACACAACTCAACACACCCTGGTTGTGACACATGACACTACACTACTCATTAATGCTTCCCAAAGTGCAAAACTACTTTAACTATCTCTTAATGGTTCGAAACACGGAGAGAAAAACTGAGGAGATGTCATGGCAGCTTGAAAAATCAATAACATCTCTGGAAGATGACCTACTAGCTGATACATTAAGAGCAATGTCCGGTGTGTGAGCGAGAGCGGATGCCAAGTTTCCTCCAGCAATTACAGAGATGTACTGGGAAATGGGTCTCACAACAACATATTGGTTTTTTACGAGTGCATTCTGGGAACTCATCAGCCAAGTAGAATTCAGGTTGAACACGAATATTACACTATTGTCCTGGAGAACCTGCTGAATGACTTGTGACAGCACAATATTTTGATGCAAAGTCGTAGTGAGTCTGGTATATTAATATAGTTCTTAAGAGAGACAAAACTGGTGGCAATAGGATGTAGACTTATCTAAAGTGCTAGGAATGTGTGTCAGTAGTTTGGTGGCCATTTAACAACTGGGTCATCGACATTAGAGTGACACAGATGTGATGAATAGTTGCTGCCAGGCCGCAGATTAACTGCCCTGGATAACATCCTAAAGCCTGAATTAGAGTGAATCCTACTTTCAATGGAGGTTGATCTTTCACATATGCTTTTGCTCTCCACTAAAATTGCTTTTCCATCTGGAGATCAGGCTTAATCAAAGTGCAGGAAAGCAGCCCAAATATCAGCAGCGGGACTGATGTGGACATGACCTGTTTTTGTTTTTTCTCTAGGGGGGGAGGGGGATATTCAGTCTTTTCAGATGCTTTCAGATTCACGGCAGGTGCCGAGAGGCTGCTGCAATTGCCCATCATTTATTTGTAACAGCATGCTGATGTCATGCCTTACCTCGATTCTTTGGGTCATCTAAGGAGCCGGCAACATCCTCACAGGAGGCATTATCTGTTAAGACAGAGACAGAACTACTTTGTTCACTCAGTTCCAACTAAATTTCACATCCTTCATATGAAATCTTCACTCTAATTAGTCCAGTCTACTAAATATGGACGCTTACAGGAGCAGAATGAATGCCAAACAAATCTGTGGATCCATCCTTAACACCTGAAATGTGGTGTCAGATTCTAAAAATGCCTGTTTTTCCCTCCTGCCACAATAGCAAAATGAGCATCCTGACCTTTGACCTGAAGTCGGAGCTTGGCCCTGCTGTGCCCTGCAGTAGGCAGGGTGAGGGCGGCACAGTCAATGGCGTTGGTGGAAAATGCAAGCTCTTTCATGCGCTGCCCACCGCGCCTGCTGCTTCCCGTCATGGCAGTGTCTGCGGTCTCAGTGCCGTCGAGGTTCTCGATGCTGCCCGCCCACTGAGCCCCGGGACCGCCCGCCACCGCCATAGTCTGCAGCAGGTCATTCATGGCTGAATGGACGGATGGAGGGACGGGAGGGAAATGAGGACAGGAACATTATGAAATTATACGTTATTACATCTTATCTCACCTTAAGACATGGCCCAGATTTGTAGAAGAAGAAGAATTTAAAGATATCCATCTACTTTAGAAACTTTTCTATGATATTGTATCTTATTGAGAAATTGCTAAATTTGCTTAAGCATGGAGGACCACCTTACTGGTCAGTGGTTTTCAAACTCTTTCTTGTTCACAGTGCCTCAATGCAGTAGCCTCATAAAAAGACGAGGCTACTCTCCCACTGTCAGCATGGAAAGACAGCAGAGAAATGTTCTTTTTGGGAAGGTCTTGATCAAAATTACCATTAGGTCTGTCTCAATATTCGATAAGAAATTATCCAATCAAGTCTTTTGGAACTCACGGCACATGCAGGTATCTTAAAAAGATTCAAACAAATATAAAGTGCATAAAGATAGCAGCTGCACGGCTCGGCTTGTCATCCTTCACCAACTGGTCCATCTCAGACAGATCCACCCTAAGAGGCCACAGTCTTTATGCACTTCGTCTACTGAGCTGTATGCAATGAAAGAGAAGCATGAAGGCATGCAGAGCTGCTCTGAGCAGCAGCCGTAGTGCAGTACACAAAAGATCAGAGCCAGAATAAGAGTGAGGGAAGTCCATGTCAGCAGAATAAGATCTGAAATGCAGCACGCTGACAGAGGAAGAGAGAGACAGAGAAAGAGAGATACAGAAAGAGAGAGAGAGAGAGAGAGAGTAGGGGCTCCATTTCAAGTCCTCCATGGAGTGTACAAGTGGCGGCGAACAGGCGGCTGGTGATTTTTTTTTTTGCATGCTGTAATCAAAAATGGTAGCATCACAGGCGCATGAAAGGCAAACCCGCAGTCTCTCCCACACACACACACACACACACACACACACACACACACACACACACACACACACACACACACACACACACAC
>JBBPCS010000573.1:4315528-4345076 GCA_037974645.1 Hollardia meadi | reverse complement strand
TTATGTTCCGCTACTCTGTGTGTGTTTGTGTGTGTGTGTGTGTGTGTGTGTGTGTGTGTACAAATATCGCCTGAACCCTGAAAGCCTGAATCACACCCATTCTGCAGACATAGAGTGTTACCATAGAAACGAGGAGATGGGTTTATTCTCCTCATGCTTGTGAGTCTGACATACATAGTACAGTACATGTACAAATGCACGCGCGCGCGCACACACACACACACACACATAAGCCCTCTCCTGGGTATGGCACTGCGGACTTCTCTCCTCCTGAAAAATTGCAGCGATTATGAACTTGAAAAGGTTATTACCACCAACAATGGGAAGGAGCATGCTTCCTCTCTCTCACATCTAACACATAAAATTTCACACAGAAACCACTTAACAGCAGATCTCAATACAGCCCCATGAACTGAATCAATGCAAATAAAGCTTTTCCTGCTGTTCAGCAGTGTAATGGACCCATAACACAAAAGGGGTTTGTGCACTGCAGTTCAAGGAGGAATGCAACATCCCTCCAGTCACTTATTGAATGAACAACTAGAGGCTTTCTAGCAGTCTTCTTCTGACTCACAGACTATTATTTTAACAGGAAAAAAACAGTGATCTCAAAAGTGACTATGGATGAAAGCTTGCCACAAGCAGCCAAATTAGGGTTTAATCAACAAGGGTAATGCATTAATTTACAAAGCTAGACTACTTTGGATTTCTTTAAATATTTGTGCAAAGAAGATGAAAGAATGACAAGTGAATTATGAAGAGTTAAGAATGACCCTGTGCAAGTTCTTCCTATCATCACATAGCTGGGTTATGTGCAATTTCAGCAAACAAAGAAATGTGAAATAAAGTCAGCATGTTTGTTGAACTACTAGTTAATTAGATTTGACCTGAAAACCCCCCCAAACTTAACAGTTGCTCTTAGTTCAGCAGCCTCCACTGAAAAGAACAGCAGTCGGGGGCTATTGTCGGCCAGATGGACAGATCATCTCTTACATGAGGAGGAGGAGAGAACGAGCCATTAGTACCCCGTTTCTTTTGTTCTCCGCTGTTATCAACTAGAGTGCTTTTTACAACAAAGCCCTGAGGCTGAACGAATGGATGAGCTGATCCTGCTGCTCATCTCAAAAGGTGGAGGCAGGTGGGCTGGGGAAGCCTGAACCCGCCACCCCATCCCCCCAGGGCTCTGATTCACACTCGCTGGAAAGTTAACACAATGATACACATCACATTCTATGCAATTTAAGCCACTGCAATTATTGCCCTCTTTAAGGTGTCATTCAAATAAGGTTTGGTTGTACTAATCTACTGTTTCCAGTTCAGTTTAATTTGCTAAATAGCTGCATAGTGTCCAACTTTTAACACAGCTGTGAGTTGTTTTTGGAGTAAATGTGCTTACTTGCTACAACCTGGATGTATGGAATTTTGGATTTGATTTTTTTCCCCAAATGTTATCCGCATTTTGTTTTATTAAAAGGTTCAGCTGCTGAATGGATACAGTTTAAAAGTTTATTTATTTATCTTCAACCACAGAGTAGTGACTCCAGACACAACCCATATCCCCTTAATACAGTAACTCTGATAGCACCTAAAAATAGCTCCCTATTAGCATATGGGAACTTACTCTACATCATAACTGCCACAAATTCCCCTTTACATCTACTCTATTTCACAAGGCACACACATAAACTCAAAAGCAAATGCTTTCAGAAATATATGCACTCATACAAGCACACCATGTTATTTTGCTAAGCCAATGTTCAGTTCCCACTCGAGTCTGTGATTATAAGATGCGATTGGTGAGTGGTTCTGGGTGTCAACGGGAACACTACTCAACATGAAGGCCTTGAAAGCTCAAAAACAGTGGGGAGGTCTGTGTACAAATATATCTCAGTCGGAGTAAGTCTCAACAGTAAGTGGCAAACTAGAATGTCAACAGCGATAAATGACACTTTGATGACATTTTACGAGAATCTCTCCTCGTCGTTTGTGGTCAGAAAAAGTAGAACGTATTATTGTGTAGGAATCATCAATAACAGGATGTGTCCGCAGAAAAATATATTGAATTTTGGTTCAATTTCACTTGAACGGGATACAGTATGTTGTTGTTTTTTTATCAGGCTGAATCAAACTGTACCGAGCACTCATAGCACCTTAAAACACAGATATTAACTTTTAGCAACACTGCACAACTACGCATATGGCTAAATGATAGTCCCTAATATAGTCAGGTATTTGATTAGCAACATTATTGATGATGGTCTGGTTGTAGTAATTTTTTAAGTGTGAATTCTGCAATTTTTTTTTTGACTTTGCTGCCAAACATAATACTTACAGCTACTGAAAAACAAGCACTGGAATGGTTTTATGAACATAGCAAAAAGGAAATGCAGCTTAAAAGTTTATTTTATGGCTTGAGCCAGACACAATTGAATTCAGAGCTGAATTGAATTATATTCCTATATTCTAGGAATTATGTATATTAATCATCCCATTCAAGAGATGTCTGATTGCCTACTGACTATCTGATTGTTAAAAACTAGCTTAGCTAGCTGCTACAACATCAACAGGATATTCAGATGGGTGTGTAGCATGTGAGTCTGCATGACAACACACATTTAGCCTGCAGCTACAAGCACATGCCCTAATAAACTGATGTGCTCATGACTGACGTTGAAAGGAACAGCAAGACAAGGAGTCAATAGGGAATTCCAGACTTACGTATATGAAGAAGATATAGAAATTTGCATATTTTGACCCAAGTTCTAGTTGAGGGTGATAAAAATAACCACTGGCTTGAGGGAGAAGCTTCAATAACAAAGATGGAAAATTATTTTCTTCATTTCTGATGAAGCCAAAAACAAAAAACATCCATAGCTTCAGTATGTCTCAGCAGAGTACTTGTGCATGCATGCATGTGAGTGAGGGTGAGTGTGTACTGTATGTGTCAGTGCAACTTCACTCTGGCCCAGTAGCAGAGCATTTTTGGGAGGTTTTAGGTCAACAAGAAAAAAAAAACAGCCTCCTATGCAGCAATCTAGGCAACAGTTGAGTGTGCTGAATTCTTCTTTATCTTAAGAAATACTTAACTGGGAAGAGCATTTGCAGAAAAATGACTATAACACATGATAATTTATAGTATTGTACAAGACAAAGGTTTCTTAATGTCAGTAGTTAAACAAGTGTATTCAGCATGGCAAAAAAGGCAAGAGAGTGATATAGCCATGTCATCTCAGAGGTTTAATGCTCATGCTTATTTAGCTTTCATTCTAGCAGAGAGGATGTGGATCAAATGTGACAAATGAAAAACATTTGATGCCTGGATTTCAAATTCAAGTATTGAATGCTCATTAAATAAAAAGCAAAGACCAAATGTGGGGGAAAGAGCCTAAAATTCAGTGCTGAAATCCTCAATAAAAGTTTTTCTTCCGATAGGATTGTAAAATGTCCTTTGAATATGCACCAGAGCATCAAAATATTATCAGGCTGATCTCAACGTAGCCTACAGATGATAAGAAAAGACAACTAAAGAGGGCCTGATAACCTATCCTACAATACCCATTCAAAGAGCCTTACCAAACCTTGCAAAGCTTTGGGGCTTGGCCCGCTAACCATGAATGGAGGCCTCTGTTGTCCTTTAAACAGTCTAAACAGAGCTCCAAGCCTTAATGCCACACCCAAAACCAAAGCAGTGGCAAAGAGACAATACTGCTTTTATTTCCAAAAGTAGTGTAGTGTGACAACATGTGTAACTTCTGCCGCTAGGGTTTTTAAAATAAAATACAAAAACAAAAGACAGAGTTTGATGACGTTGTAAAGTAGCGTATGATCATGGAAGTTGTTGTCTTCATTGTTAAACAACCACCTTTGCAGATGAAAATAATTGTCCTCAATCATGATAGAGCAATACAAACAATAGTTAACAAAGTGGCTAGCTAGCTAGATTCCCGACATCCTTCCTCACTCTCTGATGAATAATCTCGTGTTTCACGAAATTCCTCAGAAATTATGGCAACTAGAGGAAAAGACGCCATTGACAGGCAACCAAATATGACACCTCTTGAAACTGAATTAAATTACAGATTTCTCTGGGTTTAAACATTGTTGGAAACATTTGGCATAATGCAAGTACACAACTCAATAAAATACAGAACTTGGGTCTAGTTGTTTTTAGACATTTTAATGTGGAGTCTGATTTTCATAAAGCAGGATGGAGGGAATCACTTAGCAAGCTTTGAGAAAAGACAGTAACAGCACAAGGAATTTAGTTCAGCTGGTTGAGGCTTCATATTACATCCTGCTTAAGAATGCCAAACCAAGGCCACTAAATTAAAAAGAGGCCCAGCATATTATTTGGACTGACCGCCAGAGAGATGAAAACTTCAGTGGACTGTGCTGCAGAAATGATCAAGCAATCAGAAAGGTTAATATCCCACTTAGGAAACAAAAATGCAATATTTGCTAGCCTGAACATTTACCCCCACGAACAGTTATGAAATATTTACTGCAATCATCAGTCCTGCTTATATGCAACATTAAAAATGCACTGTACATTCATTCAAGGACAAGCACACACATGCTTGCAACTATCTGGCCTTGATCTGTTCACCAGATTCTAAAATCAAACTCTGAAGTCTTTCTTCAGGGATTAAAAACGTTATTTTTAAAATGTCATTGCCTTCACAAAATGATTCATATATCGATAATAGGATAAAATAAATAAGCATCAGAAAGAAAGAAACAACGGACTATTTGCAACTTTGCACAAGGCTGAATGAGCAATGCACAAGATTTAGGCCTACCTGCATGTAGCCTGACAGCCCCTCCCCACCCTCTCTACATTCCAAATAGACGAGGTGAAAAAAAAATCTAAAATGTGTATTCATGCAAAGAAACTATTAGAACACGCTAGCGCTGCAAATGTTATTAAACAACACTAATAGGATGGGTGTGGGTGCAGGTGAAGGCTAAATGCAACGCACCGTGTTCCAACTTTGTGGAAACGGGTCTACTGAGTTGGTAGGTTATTTCACTGTTTCAGTCATTTATAATTTGGAAAAAACAAGGACGTAATATTGGATAGATAGCATCTTACCACCTTGCACTTGAATGCAGGGCCAGGGAGATATGGCTCATTATCTGGCGGTAACAGGCGCATAAAGGGCTTTTCAGACGGGGGGCCACACTACGCACGCGTACCCGCTAGGGTCCGCGGGGTCTCACTGCGCTCCTCATGTGAATAGACGGGCAGAGAAGTGCCTCGCGAGTAAACGGCAGGCGTAACCATGGAGACGGCCTCTCGTCCATCTTGTCGCATAGTCAAAGTTCAGGACAGTTCAACTATGGTACTTTCACGGGATCGTACCCGCTTGTCGCTCCACCCGTGTGATCGCCCGCGCCTCCCTACTTGCCCGCTCGCCTCTCATTGAAAATGAATTACGAGCCGCGTCAATCGCCCCCCGTCTGAAAAGCCCTCTAATATTTCAAGAAAAGTTAATTGGAATGATAAATAACGTTATTTACAGGTTATCTAAAATTGAAAATAGCGTTTTCACTCCGGCACAACTGAAATTGTTTTTGTTCCTGTTTTCAATTACGTTCATCCTAAAATTTCGCTCATTTCCGGTTTTCGTTCTTTGAACCGCTTCTAATCCCTGTTCTAGACTCTTACAAAATCGAATGTACTACAACAATAACAATAATACAATAACAGACTGACACACTCATATTTATGTAAGGTGATCCCAAGAGAACTGCCACTATGAAATGAAAACCATTATTATTGAAATTCTTGTTTTGTGCCAATTGAGGTTTCACAGCTTCTTCACAAAGTCCAGGCATTTCCCATGTGGAAAATGACACACACATGCTGCAAGGATTAGATCTGGTACAGAAGAGAAGGTGCATGGAGTGGAAGAGTAGTGAAGGCAAGGATTGAGGGAGGAATAAGGTACTCAACTGCCTGCCACTGATAGTTCAAAAAGGTTAATGAATTGGCCATCTAGACACCAGAGGATCCTTTGGCAAGTCAGCAAGGGCTCCAATTCAATATAGTCTTCACCTGCTTTTTTCTCCTATACACAGAAAGAAATATAGAGATCTTATAAAAGAGACAACTAGGGATGCTAGTGAAATCCATTTACTGAATGACAGGAAGCAACTGGCCATACAAGGCTTCCACTCACTCAAAGCCCACTTTCAAAGTGCTGAGTAGTACAGTCAATTAAAAACCTGCTAAATCCATTAGACTATGACCTGAATGGTTCTGTCTTCATCCATATGGCTCTGGAAATCTAAAACTGGTAAGTGACCAAGCAACCTAGAAAAAGGAGACCACCAAAAACATATCATTGAAGAGATTTTCCTCCTGGTTACCCCAGTAAGAACTGGCTCCTTTTGACTTTAGAATATAAAATGTGTGCGAGTAGAAACAGCGTCATCTTTTAGGAGATATTGACACATTTTTTGCTGTTTCAGCTCTGTGCACATTCGATTTGCATTGTATTTGTAAACAATGACAAAGTTTAAGACTTTCAGCTCTAAGTGTGTTTAAGACGTCCATTTTGGGTCAACAATGTAGGACATGTAGCCTTTATTATACAATGCCCCTCCAATTTTTGAACAGCACAACAGAAAAAGGACAGGGGCTCACTGCCCAAAGCTTACAGTCAGTACTTTAATCTCCAAGTCATTATATCATTTGGAGTACAGAGCCAAAACAACAAAAGTTATATAGCCTCATGTAAACAAGACAACTTTTATTTTCTAAGAACGAAACTATGATACAGCCGGACTTATGTCAAAAATACACACTACTGTGTCCACTGGTCCATCTCATTACCAGCTCACAATGTGACTTGCTGGTTCACATCCCTGAAAGGCCATCAAGAGGGCAGATGGACACTCGGCAAGGACAGCAAGGAGCTATGGGGGATTTTAACATGTAGGTGGTCTCTGTGAAGCACAGCCTGCAGACACAAGTGGCCGAACAACAGTATGACCAGGAGGTCAAAGAGGTATAGGGAAAAACAGACAAGATTAAGGAAAACACATTGTTTGCATGCATTGTCTTCCTAAAGCTAAACAACTTACACAATAGTACGCGATAAATGTCAGCGAAACAAATACTGCAATTCTTGCCCTGCAGTTGGTTTTTCAAAGCCCCCATTTACTCACATTGTGGTTGCCAAATATTTGACTGATTCAAGTAGACAGTATCATCATGTTGATCCAATATTTACTCCTCCAGCTTAAATAATTTCACTGAAATCTGCTAACAGAAGGTAACATTTAAAAATATGAAATTAAAAAATAAGAAATAATTATTTTTTTTAAATGCGACTGAAAGTAAACAGGAATTTATGCAGATAGATTAGGTTGTACACTGTTTACAAAGTTTGCAATGTTATACTCATTTCAGGGGCAAAGAAAATACCATTTCATATTTTCAGCAAACCTTTATTTTGACAAAGGGTGGGTAGTATTGCCAAAGCAGGCTGGATCAGGATGGTAAAGACGAAGTGTATGTCCTGTCGCTAACAGAGTCACTCAGAAGCCCCCAGTTAATGTCCTTAAACCTTCCCGTCATCTCATCATCCACCGACTCTACTGGCCACTATTTAACCCCAGCAGCCAGTGACCCGGCCACTGACTGACCATTTGACGCAGCCTAGGGGAGCTTTTGCAGGCTTATAACATCCAAGTCCACACAATAGGCAGATTGTTTAAATAACATGACTGGGGAGTGATTAACAGGATGTTTAGAACTGAGGCAACCCAGACCTAACAAAGGAATTAACCGATCAGTGACACTCCTCACCTGACTTCTGGCGCAAAATTAAAGATGGAACTTCAGACATAAAAACACCAAATTTATAAACATCTAAATACATAAAAACAAAAATCTTAAGCAGTTTTCAGTCTAATTCCAGCACAATAAAGTAAAAAAAATTAGAACCAGCTAAAACAGGCCTTTAAATTCACAGCTACTACACGATAAGCAAGTGCCTTTACACAGCCTTTGCACAGCCACAGCCCCAAGGATATGGGTCACAGTCCCATGTCTGAAGTGTGGGAAATCTTTGTCTCCATCAGAGCAACTGCTTGGCCATGATAGCATTCCTAAACTCGTCACAACAGCATGCTAGGTCATGCTCAATTCCTGGTTATTATAAACACAACTGAGACACTGTTGCAGCAATGTAGTGAATTATATTCTCTCTGGGTTGTTTCAATTTGCTAAGCTCAGGGTTTCACAATTGGCAAAACAGTTACACACAGTTAAGAGCTGACACTGTGCATTTAAACAAAAATGTATGACAGCAGACTGAAAAAAGTAAACAGTTCAAGTAGTAGACCCAAATATCTGCGCAGCTGTAACAGCAACCTGACATTTGGTTGTATTTATCATGTTTGTTTGAGTTGAATTCACATTGTTGTGAACAATACCACCAAATATTGTTAATCTTGACATTTCAAAATGACCCCACAATAACGTTGAGTGACATGATATGGTATGATAATGTCACACAGATGCAAAGAATTTAAGACCATGTGCTATCATGTCAAGCCAGGTTTAGCCATTTCACCAGGATTCGCAGGGGATAGTTAGACAGTTCAGGACCTCAGGTCATGTTCAGACCTAGTATATTGTATCTAAATGTACGAGGATTTATTCACAGAGTAATTAGATCAAGTTGAAAATGAGAAATTGTGTGCACCGCACTGAAGAAAATACAATTTTACACGCAGCCATGCAGATGATTATAGATTGGGATTACGACTATTTGGTCGACTATCTGGCATCTAACCTTGGATATTGGAGGTAAACCCATGTTCATGTTGTTGGACACAGGCAAAACAATGGTGTAGCAAGCCATTTGTGAAAACTGCCATGTTGACCAAGTGGTCAAGAGATGGTCCAAGATGCATGTGTACAAATGTAGAATGAGCATAATATCTTCCTGACTACTTGTATATTAATGCATCATTCCTACCAGCATTAACAACTTTCCACTTGTGATCAGATAACCAAATGTTCATTCAAGTGATTCATGTGAGAACTGTGGGGCTCATTTTATGTTATCAAGGAGCCCATCTTTCCTCCATCTTTTACTCCCCCACACTTACTCCTCCACTTTTTCTTTAGCCCATTAGATTCATATTCAATTCTGTTGAGAAGGACATATTTTGGGGCTTGATGGGCTGATACCATGCTTAGAAATAAACACATACTTAACATGAGATAACACTTACATATGACTTGGTGTGCTTCTATCACCTTCATATCTCTCTGACTAAAGCTTGTAAGTCTGTCTTGTAGGCATGGAGATAACATTGTGAGATGCTTTTTGTCATTTTGGTCTATTTCTGGGATGCCTGAGACAAACTGAGGCTGATCCAACAGGATCATTCTCCAAGAAAGAAATGCTACACAAGATAATTTTTCAGATAAAATGAGAAAAGTTAATGAATTGAGTGATTCAACCGAGTAAGTGAGAGGCAGATCAGTGGCTTCATGCGTTTCACAATCCTGATGTGTATTTATTGGGCCCTCTCTCGGACATCTGGATGGGGGTCCCGATACCACATCACACACAGTCACACACACATCTGCTCATACTGTCAAATGTTTATGTGGCATGTGTGAACACATTAATTTATGTCTGTATTTGAGTGAAAGCCAAAAGCATATTGCCTTTTTTCACTGTAACCTAAGAGGTAACAACGCACTGTGAATGTAGACCACCCCAGTTACGGAACAGAGTGTACCTCTTTACTTAAGGCCTAGCTTCAGCCTAAGCCATGCATGAGTGTGTTTATACAAATCAGTCAACATGATTTTGACGCATAATCACTAGATCCACTTTAATATGATAACTGCATTAAACACCTCTCAACATCACCTCAACCCAGACGCTGTTGAACAACCTTTGAGAAATAAAGAGAAACAAGTGATATCTGGCTTTGCAGCTTGTTCAGCAGAAAGAAATCTTACCTGATAGTAGGATTTAATCTGCCTGATGAGAATAGAAAGGTTCTGGATGCGCAGTGTGGGGTCATTATTTACTTTCTTGTTTGTTCTCTGCACTGTGGCCTTTGGATTTCTGTGAGAGAAAAAATGGCAAACTGTTATTTAACCGCTCTTTGTAGCAATGATAAATGTCAATTGAAGATGTAGACAAACACATTTTAAACATATTCTTTCTAAACGTCTTTCTCTGGAATGTTTATAACAACTTTTTAAGTTTGACACTATGTTACTCCTTGTGATGGAACATGTGTGTTTGGCTAAAAACATTAGCAGCACAGTGACAATGGACCCTTGTTCAAGTAGGCCCAGTGAAATAACCATGATAATGAAACAAAGAAGCATTAAAAGACTCAGTCAAACAGAAACACCACCCCTTAAATCTGCAGTTTTACAGACCACGGTTTCAGTCAATGCCGTCTCCAGCCTTTAAATCACATTCTTTGGTGAGTTACATCCAATTCAAGCTACATTTTCAGGCTACATTGTCATAGACATTAAATTCTAAAAGACTACAAAAACTACAAACTACTTTATATCTGCAGCAAATAGAAAAGGTATCTTCTCAGTTCTTGCAGAATAGAGAGCCTGTGTGTTTATCTGTATGTTGCCCACAGGACAAAAAAAAAGGAGCACGCACGACGACTGATGTTATCACAGGTGTCAACATGTTTTAGTGAGCCTCATGGACATTCCAGAAATGCACACAGGACCACCTCCCCAGCCACTATTATCTACAACAATCTAAACTACCATTTGCATATCTATGGAAATTAGCTTTAAAACACCAAACCTCACTTCAACTCAAATCTCATTTTAAATTTGATTTACAAAGACGCTTTTTGGTTTAACTGAGTGATGCAAACTGACAAACTGTGTGTCTGTGTCTCCTTGGAATGCTTGACATGACAACTATCTTGAACAAGCACTACTAAGCAGCAATCCATGCATTTATCAGCTAATTACTTTCACATGTAACTATAAAGTTAACAAATCAGGACTTCTGAAATGCGACCCTTGACAGCATGAGTAGTATCATTAATGTTGTTAAAATGGCAGTTTTTGTATAAAAAAACTTAAAAGTTAAAAATTGACTAAGGTTATGCAAGATCTGAAGCCTTAATGAGAGATCTGCTGATTCCCTCAGGGAAATCCCTATTTTATAGATTCCCAACTTCACAAAACAGGGGTGGTGACAAAGCAGGAACCCTTCTGCTGATATGTTTCACCAAGCAGCAGAGGGACACTTTGAAAGAGTGGACACTTGCTGTCATACTTCACTGGGTTCAAATGGCAGCATAAGGCAGTGAGATTTGCCTTTTACACCAAGCTCTCCTATACATTCTACTTCAACCCTTTTCATACAATGCAACTGTCCTCGATAGATTTCTTTCTTCATCTTCATGATAGCAAGACGACAACAGGAAAATCAGTGAGTTCAAACGCAATGAGAAATAACGGAGAACATTCTCATTTCTTACGAAGACTCAATAATGAACCTTAAACTTAACTTAAACTTCTCTTCTGCATTTGAATTATTGTATTACCTCCAGGGTTGACTGCTCAACATCAACACAGGAGGAAGGCATACTGTGCTTCAGTAACCCCACTAGTAGATGTCTAACCTCACAGATGCCCTAATAAATGTCCTCAATGATTTCATTATGTATTAGCCTAATACAGATATACTGTATACTATTAGGCATGATTCTACAATTACTGCCCGTTTCATAAAGTTTAACAGCGCCCCAGCTGAAAAAGTATTACAATCAAGACAACATCACCTGTATCTATTTTACAGAATTGAAACAGTATGCATTTCATGGTACAGGGATTACATTTGTAAACTAATTAGTACCGCAATTTGTTCTAGCACACTGGGGGTAGCACGTTTTGACAATGTCATCCTTTGTCTACCATGAGTCGAGGGAAGACAGAAAAGTAGTAATTCTCACCCACTCTCCCTAAAAAAACGGAACAATAATTAATTTATAATACATTTGCCTTGGGATTGTCTGGGAAAACAACACTTCTCATGTACTTGAGATTTTTAGAGCCTTACATCAGCACCATTAGAGAGCAGCGCTTTATTCATGATATGCACTTCAGACTTCAAAGCATGAACATTACATGACCTATATATGAGGGTCAACAGGCCCTGAGTAGGGGGGAGGATGGTCCTGGCTGCTTGTGAATGTATGCATGCATGTAGTGTATAGCTCATGTGTAGTCATGCATGTATCTGCATCTGTGCTCCTGCACTCCAGAATAGCACAGCCATGTTTGTGTCTGTATGGGCGAACAAGTCAATAAAGCTTAATCCTGAAACACCACAAAGACAGTATATCATAGATATATTTCTAATTTTATTTTCTTTCTGTTTGAGAGAGGGAGTCAAAGGTCAAGAATACTTGAGGATACTTCAAGGATGTTCAACCTGGTGGATGCTTGCACTCACAAGGGATTTCTGGTTGAATGGCATCTCTCTAACCACTAGACCATGCTAGGGCTGCCCTGATTCTCTTATTAAACATACATCTTTTTCACATTAAACTGACCCGGAACCTGCTTCATACCCAGGAATTAAAAAAAATCCCAAGTTCTCAACTATCAATTTACTTAAATATACTGTTGATGTTGTAAAGTTGATGGGGGAAAAAAACAGTGCTGCTAAGCATCTACTGGAAAGGTTTTCAATTTTTAAGGTGCTAATTTAAGTACTAAAATATTATTTTAATAAAAGAACAATACTTTGGTAAGAGAAAGTGTAGAATGCCTGTCTGTTAAATCACCCAGCTGCAGTGTGTGTTAATTAGTCTTTTAATCAGCCTCCGCCCTGATATACACACCCACACTCACAATCATGCTAATCAGAAGGACACAGGGTACTTTTGATACTGGTCTAACTGAACTGTCATGTGACCTCCCAATTCCCCCCTTCCAAACACACTCATCCCTTTTGGAGGTCCAAAGTAGGGGGTCTATTTAACCCGTTAATTAAAGAGCACAGAGGAGGCTGTAATCCTGTCACTGTGAGGAGGGTGATGTGGGGAATGAGGTGTGTGTGTGAGAGAAAGAGATGGAAAGAGAGAAAAACAGTAAGGAGAGGGTTGCATATTCACACATTCAGTCACCATCGGAGCCAAGAACATGGCGGCCACAACAACATGATCATGACAGCACCATACAATCTATCCCTCGTTTCTTTGGCTCCGTCCATTATGCCACATAGAGGAACACGCAACAGGACAACCCCCCTGTGGATTAGCAGGCGAATAAATAAAGCGACTTAGAACGGCAACAGGGGTTAAATATCCCATTTATTGCCTCCTTGTTCCTGCTGATACAGTAAAACTAAGACTTTAAATAGACACACAGATTAGGGATAGACAGGCAAAAAGCCAGCATGGCAGACAACTAGTGAGCAAGTCAGCCAGACAGCCAGTCAATAAGCCGGTCCGTTGTTGCTGTCAATAGGGACTGCAGCCTTATGTAGAGCCTGGGGCCACTGGGCTTTCTCTTCTCATCTACTGGCTTTGATTGGCTGGTTAAGTTAGGGAGTAGTGTTAACCTATATATGACAGGCTACATTACAGTCAGCATGGGCAGCCAGGCACAGGCTCCACACTCGAAGTAGGCTAAATGCACACACATAAAGAAAAAAGGCAGGCTACATTTGGCCACGTGTTTGGGATAGAGCTTATGAGCTGTACTGTCCAAACACAGCAGGGTAGTGTGTGTTTGAGCTTCTACAACTACAGTAAGAGGGATATGGGGGAGGTGCACCTATTAGCAGCCATGCTAAGGTTAACAGTTCAGTTCAGGGTAATTCTCTGGTTTCTGTAATGCCGGATTTAGACTACATAATATATTCGTTTGCTAAAATGGTCACTGTGTATGTAAGTATGGCAATTATAAATTCACACACTAACCCAACAATCAAAACGGATGGTTATTGAGAACCAGTACTAAATTGGTACCATTTCCTGACTGGTCAATACCGAAATATTGATACGCCTCTGCACAAATGTTGCGGTATTTATGTAACATTGATTCAATCTAATATAAGTGACATTTTCCTGACCGTCCCCCAATTATGACGAAGCTACCAGTGCCCGGCAAACGTTTGATGTTGCGTAACTGCATGTTTACATTCTATGCTATCCAGTCATGGCTGACAGGGCAAACGTGCTCAAAAGTGTAGCCGTACTTTACTAGATTTAATGAAAATGCAGCTACATGCAATATGTGAAAAAGTAGTTGGGAGTGAAGGGAGTAACACCAGCAACCTCATCACATTCTATAAATATGACGTAGTGCAGCGTGTTTGACTGCTTTAGCAAAGCAGCTGCTGCAGTAAACGTTGCGTCCTCAGTGCAGTCTCTCAGCTCTGATGCTGATGGGATTTTCCAGACTAAAAAATGTGACCGTCTCTACCTTGTTAAGTCAATGTAACACTTGTTAATATTAGAAAAAAAAATAAATCTATAGCCATTAACTCACTTTTAATTTATGTTCCTAAATAGTCCCATAGACAACATCAGTCAAACAGAAGCCACAGATTCGTCAGGGGATAACTTAGTAGAAGCTAGATACCCAAGACCAATTCACTCTTCACTGCTAGACGAGGGGAAAAAAACAGCAGAATATCAAAGGACTGTTCCCAAGTTTATTGTGGAAGATTTACAGCCCTTCACTACAGTGAAGTCCAGTTGGTTAAGGTACGCTTGGTAGCCAATAGCTAGCATAGCATAAGTCTATGACTAGGTAGCCTACATTTGAGCTGTTCTGACAACCAGTGATAATTTTGTATTGCATACGGTAGCTAATACCTTCCGCTGTAACACTGAGATCACCGCTGAGATCACAGCCTTTAACCCCTGAACTGTTGATTCTTGTCACATCTTTTCATGTCATGTCTTTATTTTTTGCACCAAATTATTGAGTGTATCAATAAGCGTATCGTAAGTATCAGTATTGATAAGAAGTAACAGTATCAATATTTGTATCAATAAAATCTGATACCCATCTCTAATAATCAAAAGTTTATATTTAAGTTTTTATGTGAAGATTCCTATTAGCCGACAGGCAATGTTGGAAATAAGGTTGGTAAAATGAATTAACACAATGAATGAGTTCATAGGATTTGTGCTGAATTTAACAGAATAAATACAAATATTAACATTTCATTCCCAAAACAAATCACACCTTTATAGCACAAACACCAATTTAAGAACCAGACAATGATTAATACATGGCAAGAGAGAGTAACAAATTATATAGCTCTGTAAATCAAAGTAAGGTTACCCCAAATACAACCTTAATATATGCAAATTGACTTTGTTTAAATGTTTTCATGAGTTACAAAAGTTGAGATTCTGACATAATCTTGCTACAATGAAATCTTATTATAATGGAGTGCATGTTGATTCACTGACCACTGTTTGCAATGAAGGCTTGTATGTACAGCACAAACAGGTAAGCTAACCAGCACTTTTACAAATACAATTCATATCAAACTGCTAAAGAATGATGCAATGACTTTCATGCGTTACTATGGCCCCATCCTTCTACTTTCAAATTAGGGTGGTAAATGAATATTATATTAGCATAACACATAAAATACTATGTTTGTAATACAATGGGTACACAGCATTAACTATCAGTTTGCAATATTAAGATATTGCAAAATGTTGTCATGCAAACCTATGCATGCTGAAGATGAGTGCATCCTTTTTTTTCACCCCCACCCTTTTCCCATGGGAACTGTGGTACACAAAACAATGAGGGTCTGACCATTGGTATGTGGTTCTTGTCAACCCATTTCCTTGTCTTGGCTTTTCATTGACTCGTTTCTCTCCTGTCTTTGTCTTTCCACGGGGCCTCTTCCCATTCCTCTCCACTGTCAGTGTATCCATAGGCACTGCAGCTAAACTCATTTCTGGGATGCGATCTGATTCATTGCCTTGTACTGGACTACATGTACTTAGACCATAAATATAACACAAGTCAATGTCTCACATATCATGGAAAATTACTTGTATTTTAATGGCTCTCAAAGTGAATCCATCATAGTGTACATTTCCTTCAGTATGATAACTTGTTACACTCACTACTCTGTTGCTCCGAGTTCCTCTTTTTAACAGAAATGTTGCACTTTGTCACTGATTAATTCTATTTGGCTGTTCATTTTCAATGAAGCTCCTGTTAATGAAACTCAACACTTCCTGCAGATGTTTCACAGCAAAAGTCTTCCAGGGAACAGACGTGATTATGTCATCTAAGCTACTGAAGGGCCTGTAACATGAAACGGAGGGAAGATGTGTTGAGTTTGCATTAGCTGCTAACAGCAGCAACAGCATATTGACAAAGAAAATGGGGGCAATAGATCAAATATAAATCAGACAAAATGGGAAATTCAAAATAAACACCTGTGTCTAGTGAAACCTCAGTCTCAAATAAAGGCTTTGGTAAATAAATGCAAAAATAAAGCAAAGTAAATACAAAAACAACGTTTTTGTTGTGGGCTGTGAATGAATGAAATGCAGCACAACTGAAATGTTAAATGATAATATCTATGCCATTTTCTGACATGCTGTACATGGTGCAGCCCAGAAATTCCAACTACTCATAAGAATACATTGCTTTAAACGCCAAACACTGTAAATCAGATCCATTCTGAATTGCTAAGGCTGAGAAGTTAAGAGACTAAAATCCTACAATGCTCCCTGTGGGGTTGAACATGTCCTTGGTTGTGGGATTTTGAGTGCTTCACATTAACACAGCCTTGTTAAATTTCTGTCCTGTCAAGGTCACAGCTGCCATTTCCTGTCTGACTTCCTGATATCCTTGTGCTAGACAGACTCAGAGAACATGAAATGACACAAAGATGAGTATTAGAGATGCCAGATTAATGTGCGATTCTACACTTTTGATGTGCAAGGGTGTGAACCCCACAATCCAGGTAGCAGCAGCAGCAGCGGGAGAACTGATCAGATGGACACCCCAACAGCTCTGCCTGCCTCCACTCTCTAGTCCAACTGGAATCCCAACTATGTCTGCTGTAACCACTGCCCTAGAGAAAGCCAACAAAGCCTTCAACATGCTGCTCAAAGAAAACAGAGGAGAGGGAGAGAGAGCAGGAGAGGTGTCGCATGGAGAGAAAAGGAGACAAAGATGAAGAAAAGACTCCAGCAGAAGAAGGGATGGGAGAAAGAAGAAAAGAGCAAGAGCTACAGTCGCAGTAGGTGTTGCAGTATGATGAAAAAGATGGATGATGGTAGACAGATACGAATGAGTTGATAAAGGGAAGAGAGAAAAACAAAATGAGAACAAGAAGCGTAACACCAAGCTCGTGCTGCAACTAACAATTATTTTTTATTATAGTTGAACCTGACAATTAATTTCTAGTTTAATCCATTAATTGTTTGGTCTATGAGATGTCAAAAGGTAGTTTGTTTGAACCTAAGGTAATGTCAGAGAATGTCTTGTTTTTGTCCAAACAACAGTCCAAAACCCAGATATTAATTAATAAGAATTTCTGACATTTTTGCTTGAAAAGTAAGAAAAGCCTCTCAAAAGGTAAGAAGTTCTAAAACAGTACAAAAGATGAATGTAATATTTTTTAAAAATTGAGAAACACTGGGTACATCCCAATTCCCTTAAATTGCATCCACGTTTCCCTCACTTGCGTCTTTTCCTTGTGTCTCATGCTTCCCACCGAGGATGCATGAGAGGATCAAAGAAACCAAGCAGGGAGAGAAGCAACGAGGGAAGATGTTTGAAGAGAAATGAGATGTCCTTTCCTCTGAAGCGTCACATGAAGAAATGGTTCGTTTTCAATGATGGCAGCAGCTGATCACAGCTGGATCAGCTGTCAGTCGGCTTTAACAGCTGTAGACATTTTTGATGGTGTTTGTCTCCAACACGTTCTCATCCCTGGTCGTCAGATACCAACGACTTGTCATGCACCCTTCGCATCTTGTCTAGATACAAAAGGTCTAATAAAGACAGTTATCACTGCAGAGCAGCACTGTTTTCCGTCTGTTTAACAAATACCTGCTCATCAATAACAAGCTGCATTCTTTATTTACAGTGTCCTGCTCAGAGGCACAGGAACCATTTCTATTGGCAGAATACCTTTATATTACTTGTCGGTTATTTACATCAGTATTTATTGATACACTGATTGTAAATGCATTATTTTATAACCCAGAATATGATTATGGTGCTTTTTGAATACTGGAAATTATGTAATCGGCTAAATGTAAAATATCAAACCTGACGTTCAGGAAAGATCAGCCTCACATGTGACTGAAAGGAAATGACGATAAATAATGTAAAAAGTGTTTCTTGCTGACAGACAGACTCTCCTACTCTCTCTGACTTTAACTGGATCCACAATAAAAGTTACTGGGGTGAAATAACAGATCATGAAAAGAAAAACCTGTTTGTGGTCCTTGTTGTTGAGACTCGACATGAACACAGATTTTTTACTAAATGATGAACCAGAAAACAAAATATAAAACCTGGCAGTGACACACTTCAGTTTAATCCGTAATCTGTTGTCACTCTGTTATGAAACTCCAGTGTTGTTTTGATGAGTCAGATCAGTCCGATCAGCTGCAGCGTCCAATCAATAGCTGATATCCTATAAAGGGGCGTGTTGGTCAGTAAAAAACTTCCATGAAGGCTGCCCTCGTGTATCCTCTCTCATGGCTCCTCAGAGATCACTCCTTGGAGCAGAAATAAGAGCTTTGGGAAGGCGTGCAAGATGGCAGACCAGAACAACTTCTGGTTCAAGTGAGGATCGGGGAGCACGGAAATGTCAAATAAGGAAATTGGGATGCACCTACTGACTGACATGTTTCTTTGTATGTGGCTTTTTCCAGATTCTGGCTGTAATAATAAAAGCACTGCCAGATGGTTGTCTAACCTCAGAATATTCTACTAGAACAACAAAGCCGTACAAAGCATAGCATGAGCATAATGTAGCCTCCATATGTGGATATAACAATTAAAGAAACACAATTGAATTATGCTTCCAATACTCTCCAACAAAAGAAAAACATACACGTCATTCAGTGTTGTCCCTCCAACCCAAGACTGTACTACAAAGCTCATTGGTCAAGTTCTGAGTGCGTTTGTGTATGACGAAAAGCCAATTGTGTCATGAAAGGAAGCGATGACAGGCATAGTGAGGGCTACATCCTGTAATAAGCCTTGAGAGAAAAAAAGTCTGCATTCGGTGTTAATAGATCCATATTCACTGACTCATTGGTTTACTACTTCCCTCGTCTGCCTGCAGAAAAAAATGTGTAGATCAAAACGCTGGAAGGCCATAGTTACCTTCACATTATTTATTCTCATTCCCACAAGCCCAGGCATTCAGACAGATTTACAGACATGTACAGATCTGTCCAAATACTCAAGCAAACAGAAACATTAACCTGTACAACATGCTTGATAACATTCTTTTTGTAATTCACGTTCCAGGTTTTTATACTTATATACTTATTTTATACTTTCTTCATCCAAACTTGCAAACAACCACTTTTCCCAACTAATTTTCAGAGTTAAAGCTGAGTCACACAACTATGCAGTACAAGAAAGTGCAGGTTTATTGTTTAAAAAACCAAAATAACTCTGCTTTCCAGTCAACACGACAAATTATGTAAAAATCAAGTAGGACACGTGAAACGTCTAGCGTCTATCCCACTCACATAACTTGGTCCCAACGGCCCGTAGAGGACAGACTGACTGGTTCAGTGAATGGGCCAATGAGCCAGCATGGGTCTACAGGATTGGCAGGAAAACAGAGAATTCAACTGGACAGTTATCACTCTGTCAAAAATTTAATTGGCCCTCTCTCGCTGAGTGGGAAAACTAATTGGTTTGACAGCACAGAGGAGGCAATCTAATTGGCTCGGTTATGTCAGTCACAAGAGGGCAGGGGGGAGGGAACGTGATGCCATCTGGGTGTCAGCAAACCGTTAATCCTGGGGTCTCTCTTCTCTCTCTGTGCTCTCCCATGCTGTCCCAATGACAACTGCTGCCAACCTGTCTGTCATGTCTCCGCTAAAGCAATACAGAGACATTCACACAGCAACGCCACAGCTTAGACTACAACAGCTGACATTACCCGTAAAAATGTTAAAAGCTCAAGTTTCTCCAGCCAGAGTACTGTAAATGTGAGATTAGGAGAGAGACAAAGAAAATGTTCTAACACAAATTACTTGAACCATGTTCAACAATGTGCACGCATTACTGTACGCCAAGTTCCAGCTACTAATGATGTCTGTATATCTTTTGAGTTTTATGATCCAATCTGGAAGACAATTATGTTTTCTTAGCTCCAGAGAACATTTCCTTCAGTGGCAGCAGTGTTTTCAGTGCTGAACTCATAGCGTTTTTTCAGTGTAAACAGCAGCTACTGGCTGGAGGCTAACACCAGCAGAGCCTTTTTAGCTCGACTGGATCAATCACAAGCAGTGCAACGCCAACTTACACTCACTACAAAATATTTCAAGCTGTCAGAACATAGGGGATGAGAAAAAAATCAAAATGCTTACATGAGTGCGTTTGTGGGAGCCCAAGAATTGAAACAAATACAATCCCTATTATTTTATCACCTTCAGTTTGCAAAAAGAAGTTGGAAAACTCTGGTCTCTAAGATACTTTTAATGAGCGTGACAGTATAAGAGAGAGGAGTCATTACTACGCACCAATGAAATTCTTTTCTTCATTCAACATACAGCTTCAAAATTGAAAACCCTGATTCAACTACATTTCTGTCTTTCAATATTGAATTAATTCATTTTAAGTCAATGGGCACCATCATCTAAAACTCCCTGAAAAGTTGAGAAAGTTGAGCTGCAACATACATTTTAGCTTATGACACAGTCTATTTAGGTTAGCTGAGCCTACTGGAAGTGACCACATACTGCTGGTAAAGTCGGAGAGGGCAGACAAAGAGCAGTCTCAGAAACATAACATCTGACCAATACTGTAGGCCCTCTGTGTGGGAGGGTGGCTGGGCAAGATGACTACCAACAGCTGCCTCAGTCCAAAACAAAATGGACAGAACCCCCCCCACACACACACACACACACACATACACACACACACACACACACACAGATACACATACTCCCACGCAGACACAGAAGCCCTGCAGAAAAGCACATAGAGTAGATGCACAAACACACAGAACTGGCCTTGACTGGCAATCCCCGACATCCTATTAGGCGATCACTTAACCAGTAACAGTTTATTTCAGCTCTACGCTGGCTGTTGGTTGTGTTGTCCTGTACGGAGAACACAACCAACCACAGAACATTCCCGAGAAGCTCATTCCTACTGAGACCCTGGCCAGTCTCAATATGTAGAAGTGATGAGTTGCCATCTGGCTTGACAAAGCAGGGCTTAAATTTGTCTTTTGCTCATCACCCTCTTGCTCTTTCTTTGCACACCTTTTTAAGGTGTTTAAGGTTTTTACCATTTCAGTAATTTTCTTGTGTCTTCCGCACTCCTCCAACCCATCCCCCTCATATCCTTTCTGGTTGCTTTCCACTATACAAATACTGACTTGTTCACCGTTTTGAGCAGAGGAAGAAAGAAGCCCTTTTCCAATGGAACCTGCAATGTTTTCATTGATTCCTCTGAGAGTATAGACGCAGCCTGGAGGAGCAGGAGGAGGAAAAAGAGGCATGGGAAAGAGAGGTGGAAGTGGTAGTTGAAATCTGAAGGTAGGCTACTTAGTGGAGTGATGCAGCTGAGCAGCAGGAGGTCAAGGACACTGGAAGAGGGCAGAGCAGGAGGAAGGGGACACAAACCAGAGGACGGCAACAGCCACTCTGGGTTAATCAGCTCCTCATGCAAAACAGCTAGAGCTTAACCCTTCTAAAAACACTTCACACAGAGAACTGAGTTACACTCTGCACATAAGGAAATACAGAGTGACTTGTGCAGAAGACAAGCTTTCCCTAAACCTTTCCCTAATTCTGCTAATTTGACCTAGTAATATGACTGCTACTGATGTAAGGTGACACAAAAAGTAAACCCTATGAAACTGCAACAAATCACAATCTCTTGTGAAGTAAAACTCATTTCCACTGGGAACTAGCTTGGTTGAATGCTCCTTTGACTGGCAAACGGGAGGAGTAAATGCTGACAGTGCAGATTGTGGCATTAGCGGAAAATATGAAAAATTGCCCCGCTAGCAGGAAGTAGCAGCCTTGAGCCAGACAAAGGAATGGGAAGCTGTTTTCTGTCATGCTAGCAGGTGACTGGCATGACAGGCAGATGTGACACCCTAATGCCTCATCTTCTCCAGCATCCACCAAGAGATCTGCCAAAGCATCTACTTCCCTTTTAACATAATGAAAACAAACAAATGTGTGTCTGTTCCTGGCCTTCGACATTCATGAAGGATCTGTACTGCTGTGTAATCTGCATCCAGATTCTGTGCTGCTTCCAGTGTTACTCCACTTAAGACTACTATTTTAGTTTAATCTACAGCACAGCGGGAAACGTGAGCGCAGGAGCTTCAATGAGCTGAGTGTCTTCCAGCCTGCTGCAGATGACAAGTCTAGGGTGACTGAAAAAAACAGCAACTGGCAGTTATGGAGCTGCTTGCTGGCTCTTTGCTCCAAGGGAGCCTAACAATAACTGTGTGCAAAGATTTCTGACAGTGTGACCCATTACTGCCCCCAATACAAGGTCCCTTTGTGCCCAGCCTACATTTACTCTTGCAGACATATTGAGCAGAGGATGGAGACCAAACTGCATATATATCTCTACATATCTAACCATTAAAAGTCTCTACTAGATTATTCTTTTAGGCATACATACATTTATGAACATGATGCGTTTGTGGTCCCAATTAAAGATCTGCATGCCCTCATTGGGTGGTGCAGGACACGGATGCACTGAATCTGCGTCATATTACTTACATCTCGAGCATTATCTCGTTCAGGTAAATCCCATCCACTAATTCAACATATTCCGATAATTTGGTGCCATCGGTCACCGTCGGCGGCCCGACCGTCTTAACCTGAAAATAAATGGGACAATGCAAATAGGTGTTAAGATAATCAATAAACCGTTAAAGGGAATGCTTTCACCGGGCAGATGTGATTAATTAGCGAGCTTAAAACATATTTGAATAGTTAATGAGGGCGCTTACCCAGCAGACCAGAGGTGTAAGCATAAACTGCTCCAGCAAAGGGGTGAAAACCTCGTTTTCCATATTTTCCAGGGCCACTGGCGCCGCTTATTTCAGTAGATATGGAAAAAAAAACTGTGCAATCCTTCGGAGAAAGATGTGTTTGTTTAGGCTCCACTCATGTAGTTGATTCAATTAAACAGACACTCATTTTGGCTAACGTCCGCAGAAAGACGTTCCGGGGTTTCTTGGATATTCGTGTAGGGGGAAAAAAAAACGTTAATCCACAATCTTCTTCGACGCGACCCAGCTGTTTTAGATGCCCAGTGTCTGAGCTTGGCTACCTCTTGGCAAGGACAAGGAAACACATTTTTTGTTTTAAAAAAACGCTCTAGCTAAATGTATTCTCTATTTTTGCGTCTAGCTAACGTTAGCTATCTACAGAGGCATGTAAAGACAGACTACATGACCTGTGCCAGGTAACGTATGGCTTTATGCTAGCGTATTAATCTCAAAAAGGACCGTTACTGGCAAAAGATCACAGAGCGTTAAATGGAAACTCCTCCGACACGACTAAATAATAAAGAAAACATCCAGTGCGGAAACATCCAGAGTCTTAAGGTCCATGTTACCCACTCCTCATATTAATAGTGAAGTCTTTCCTGACGGGTTACTTGTCTTGCCCTGTCTGCCTCCGTTCAAATGCAGCGTACGAATGAGCAGAGGGAGTTGAGAGGATGGAGGACACTTAGTACCGCCTCCCTCTGTCTCTTCTGTGCATCTCCCTCCGCCTCTTGTGCTCTAAAAGAAAAATAGGGCACCTATCAAAGAATCCTTTTCTATTGAGATTTCATTCTAAGTATGTGTATATAATGATTATGATTTGAAACACTTGACCATCTAGAGCAATTAACTTATTTGAAGAGCTGTATTGGAAAGAAGATTTTAAGGAGAGATGGGAATACATTTAGTTGCAACTCATACTGTACTGTGGCAACATTTTCCTTATTTTAATAATAACTTTATTTATTATTATTTTATTCCATGGCAAGCAGAAATGCTAGAGATTCATACCTTGGCAGCATACAGCACATTAGAGCAGAAAAGCAAGTAGGCTACTGACATCTGGTGGGTCATGTACAAAGAGACTACTGTAAAGGCAAATTATTAGTTTGTGAGATTTATCCAAATATAAACAGATATCCAATCAAAGAAATTACTCTCATCAAACTGACATGATGTACTTCCCTTGTGTGGAAAATGTATTATCTCACATCCTGTTTGAAAAAAATGTAGGGCCACTCTCAACAGTGTATCATGCAGGATCCAAAATAAATAGGCCACCACAGGAATCAATTTCTTTTTAGGGTAATTTGGGACACACATGTGTTGAGGTGACACAAGGCAACTATTTTGATAATCGATGAATCATTGAAGTCGATGAAGTCATTTTTCAAACAAAAATGTCAAAAAATTATCCAGTTCCTGCTTCTCCAATATAATTATGGATCAAACAATTAATCAAGAAAACAATTGGGGGTGTTGAAACATGTGCATTGAGATAAGTGGGTGTGTACGTATATGTTTTTATATGCATGATACTGTATATTTGTATGTGTATATAATAATAATAATAAATAAAATTATTATTATTGTTTTATTATTATTATTATTATTATTATTATTATTATAACACACCATTGCAGGTGTATTGTGGCTATCGGCTGAGACTATTTACTGGACCAATTCCAAAACCTTTGGTAAGTATGAATCATTTACACATCCAAATATATAAAGGTAAGGCCCAGGTTTAAAAATACCGGAATTCCCCTTTAATCTTTGTGTGTATATTATACTGAAAAGCCTACAAATAAACATTAAAAAAAGAAATTAGCAGATTTGTCATGTGAAAATAATAATTTGCACCCTGAGATGTCGCCCCCCCAAAAATGACTGTTATGTTGTGTAAATATCCCAAAATACCAAAGATATACCATCTTAAAAAAAAACCCAAGTCAAGATATTTGCAAGGATTAAGGCTATTGACTGAAATAAAGGTAGTCTTTCACTGCACGAGTAGGAGACACCTAATCAACAATGATGAATGGCTCTATGTCAATAGGCAGTGGAGGCCGTGCAGCCAAATAGCCAAAGAAAACACAGCGGACCAGATTCACCTCTCAGGAACCCAGAATGAATGGATTATTGTTTGTTTCCCTAAAACTTTGACACACTTCAGCAGCAGCTCCATTGGATACGCAGAGGATCTCATTTGCATTTAGAATAACGGTCGCTCTGGTTGGTGCTTCAGCTTGAGGCTATGCACAGCAAGAGATCCTGACAAGTCCTGTCTTTTTTTCTTCTGCAAAACGTGTTTGACTGGTGAGATGTAAACTCAGTGAGTGCTTATCATGTTACAGCATGAGGTGCAGCTTCTTGACAATCCAGTGTTTTCCAAAACAGCCTACCCAAGTCTACAAACTATATACAGTATATTAAATATGATCATTTTCTCTATTTGTCTTTGACTTTGCTTTAAGTCTACATCTTCATCATGAAATATCAGGCTCTGCTTTTAACAGATTGTGTCTGACTGTATCTTTGGTCACCTGTCTCTACAGGTGGAAGGCTGGTTTGGGGTAATCTGACATGTTTGTGCTGCAAATGTGCCATTTGGAGACTTTTTTCAAAACCAAATGTGCGATAAGTCTACAAAGATTTTTGTACCAATGCATTCATTCACCTGTTTTATATTGAAATTGATTTACTTTAAATCTCTCTGAAATTCTAGTTTCAAATCTTAAAGGGAGTCTATGTAATTTTTGATAGTTACATAACAATATCTATCTAAAGTTTGCATTAGCTAGTTACATATTCTCAGTATTTCTCTATAATTTTGTTTGCTAATCTGTGCGGTTCTGGTTGTGTCAGATTTGATTGACAGTGGTCTGACAACATAAACGAACATAACATCTGTCATCACCTTTTGATGCAAATGTGGGTCCATCTGGCATTAAAATGACATGTCTGTTTTTCCAACTGAGTCTCCCCTAAGCATAGATAAAACCCAATGCAGAAAAAACAGTGAAATGACCAAAACCAGCAGAAAATGTTTGGTTCATGTAGGACCCTCCTGTTCAGAGGCTGATTGAGAAAATAGGTTTTCAGGACTTTTAATAGCTTAGTCATACCTTTGCCCATTGTTCCCCACAAGGATTCAATTTTCTCCCTGGTAATCAATAAAGTTTATCTCCATAGAGAATTTACTTCTACTCAAGACAAATGTCCTTTTTTGAGGCAACCCACATGCATCCCTACTAACCCTAGAACCCAGCAGACAATTAAACACTGACGCAGATAATGAAAACCTTTCATGGCTCATGTAGCGCTTGCTTACCCACACAGCAGCCTCTGCTCTATTACTGTGGAGGATTAAATGCATATTTTGTATAGCTCGGTGTGTTTGTGATTGTGTGTTAGCATTTATTTGCATGGGATTCATTAACCTTGGAGTGTCTGTTTCATCAACATCTATTATTCATGATGATTTTAACAAGTGTTGCCACAAAGCAGCAGCCCACCTCCACCTAATGACTCAGTGATTGTACAGACCCACAGCAGCATTCCTCAAGCACACACTCAGCTAAAGCAGGCAAAACTACCCAGTGGAAACCCACCCAACCGCCTCTTTTGGCTCAAACTGACAGTCAGAGTACACGTGGAAATGTTTCCTTCAGTTGGTGTTAATCCAACTCAGGAATAAAAAAATTCCGCCGACCATGAAGACGTGCGGCCCTGAAATCCACAAAAGGAAAAATAAATCCTCTCTCTGAACAACCGTGCGACCTTGAAGCGCCTCTCCCAGAGAGTTCTTTCACTGCAGTTTCCTGTTAGTTATTACACTGGAATTTACAAGCCACCACAAACATTTTGATTTGGAGCGCTGCTGATCTCACATGGGCTTGAGTGCATGGTGGGCTGACTAATGCTGGACAGAATTGTTTGAATAGTTATCATTTCCTCTTTCTTCAAGTAATCTGTATTGACTGACGCTATACTAAAATAATGTGACTAACACTACAGGTCGATGGACAATGTAGTTGAGTTTTTGTTGATAGGAAATTACAATCTTTAGGATTCATTCTTTGGGCACAATTAATATTTATACGTAATTTAATATAATGGTAATCTGGTCAGTAGTTGTAGAGATATCCTGTGTTGGACAAAACATTTCCAGCTTTACGCAAGGCAGTTGTAACTTAAATAAATACTCACGCTGTTGGAAAAGTCTCATTGGTTTAACCAATCATCACATGGTCAGGTGGACTTTTAAAAAAAAATATGTTGAATAAAAATAGGTTTTCTGGGTATTTTAACCTGTGGTTAGTTTCCTTCCAGACCCAGGGTTGAGCACAAACATGTAACAGTCTCTAATGGAGGCAACAGCACAAAACACACAGCATTTACATACAGTAGATCATGAAACACTACTCCTGCCTTTCTAGACTGACAAAATAATTTAAAGGTCTGACCTCTACCTTCACAGTGGAGGTCACTCTGACCATCCACGTTGTCTCTGTTTGTCTCCACCCTGTAATGCTGTTATGGGAAATCAATGCCTACCATTTAAATCTCCAGTTCAAATTATTGAGACCCCTGTTTCTTGATAAAAGCCTGATTGCATAACATTGGAGGACAATAAACGTGTGTGTGTGTGTGTGTGTGTGTGTGTGTGTGTGTGTGTTTCAACCTTTTGCATCCTATAGATGCAAAAGGTTGCACCCTTTACTCAGAGAGATTAAATACATATTTTCTCTCATAGAAACCAAGAAATGCATTATTGCTGTAACATCATAATAGCAATGTAATTCTCTTTTGTCCCATCTTAAACATGGTAAGTGTATACTTTAACAGTCAGTGTACTGATGTAGATTGTTTATGAAACATATTTCACCATCCCTGATTTTTTTTAATTATTATTATAGATTTCAATATTTTGCACTTGATACTTCAGGTTTGTCCTGGTATCAGAAAAGTTTGAGATTCTCAAGACGAGCCTCAATGATCACTCTGGATTCAAGACAAGACCAAAACGTAATCAGCTCTTTGCAGTCCAGGCCTCAAGGCTTTAAATCATTCTGCCCACTGTCTGAGATCCTTTTTTTTTTAGATCAACAACACTGCAGGAGTCAGAGCTGTGAAAATTATTCTCCCTGCTGAAATCTTCTTGTTTTAAACAAAAGAGTTGTTTGGTATCTGCTAACGGCACCCTGTAACTTTCTCTTTATATCATATTTTATCCGTGTTTTTCATTGATCATTAAATCTTATTTGATTGATTAGCACAGCACCAGATTGTTGTTTATTGTGTATGTCATCATACAGCCTTAGACACCCACTCATATGAATCATCATTCATATCAGACAGTCTACTCTACACCATTGACTGTATTTATATCAATGGTCTACACGCACAAACACAATCTGGGTTTTAGAATCTGCATCCAATCAATAGACTGATCCTTTGATGTTAATTTATTAAAGGAGCTTTGTACTGACAAAGCTAACCTCCATTTAACTGTGTATGTTTGGCATAAATTAACTGAAACTTAGCGCTATCAGGGAAAGAAGTTTATTACAGTTTAAAGTCAAGGTAGAATTAAGCATTTGCCCAAAAATTTCAATTCCCACAAAATGTAAAAATTGCATGCAAGAGATTAAACATAATGTACATGTATGTGGCACTGCCCACGCAACAAGCTGGTCCATGAGCTACAATTCTGCCCTACTTCCTTCTGATAGAGTGGAACCTTATTACGTGGAACCTTGCCATGTGCCATAATCTAATTACCACGCTTGTGACAAAGGAAATCATGCCTTGGCAATTCAAGTCACTGTGAGCTGTCTAAACAGTGGTTTCACTAAAGCTTACGGATGTCCGTCTAAGTCTGAGGAGGGTGGATCCAATTACTGGCTTTTCAGTGGCATACACGAGAAATGTCTTGCAACAACAGAAAAGACTGAGTGTAATTTCATTATTACTTTCAATGAGAGGCTGGAAACATTGCAATTCTGCAAGAAAAGTTGTTATACAAAAGTTGTAAAATGAGTTGCCAAAAATATAAATGTTACAGGTTTCCACACACACAACAAAAAGTTTGTTTAGTGAAGCTGTCTCTGAATGTTTAAGATGATGGATAACCTCCCCTTTAAGACACAGCCATGTCTGGCTGCCAACAAGCCAGAAAAGCCTCAGTTAGCACCCCTGCAGAAAATCGTGTGAAATATTTGTGTGTGTGTGTGTGTGTGTGTGTGTGTGTGTGTGTGTGTGTGTGTGTGTGTGTGTGTGTGTGTGTG
>JBBPCS010000573.1:4298841-4314657 GCA_037974645.1 Hollardia meadi | reverse complement strand
TTTTGGATATTGTTTTTACATTCATGTGTTGCCTTAAAAACTGCTTATTCCCCCCCCCCCCTCTGTTAATGAGTTGGCTCACTGACTGACTGCAGGGCTTTCTGGCTGGTAACCTAACTTGTGGACTGACTGTCTGATCAGCAAGCAAGGTCACAGATTTACTGACAGATGAATGAACTGGCTGTCTGAAGCAGTCAGTTTTTTCCAGAAACATTGCATAGGTAGTTTAACAGTCGGAGAAGCCTTTTGACAATGTGAAGAACATACAGACACACTCAGCATTTTTTCTGACTCAATTTAAACTACAGGAGAGCCTTGATGTGTCCTGATGTATATGAAAAGTGGTTGATCAAACTAATGGAAGAAGTGGCACACATAATTAAAAATGAACTTAATGTCTAAAATATACAGTATATAGTGCATGTATTATGAAAGAAAGGTTCTTGATCTATTTATTTCATATTTATTTGTTCTCCAATGGTAACTAATGATCTTTGTTGGGCAATGCTGACACCTAGCGGTGAGGATTTCAAATAGCATATTGGAGGCTTAATTTATAAGCCTTCTCTCTTATGCCAGTCTACGTTCGGAGACAAATACATTGTTTTAAATAGGTAATTAACTTATATTTCCTATAACAGGTACTAAAATGGTTTTACACCTGAGAAATACAGCAGCCTATTAGCCTTTGACAATTTAGCCTATGTTATTACTTATATGTAGCCTGGTAGGTACAAATATTAATATGTACATTCCATTTGTATCCTCAAAATGTATGATTCAGAAATAAAAATTATATTTTAACAATGTAAGAGAATTCTATTTTTGGCCAACATCATTAAGCTATAAGCTTTTTTTGTTGATATATAGTCAATGGCTTTAAAACATATCATGTATATTTATTAAAGAGACACAAACTGAGGCCAGCCTGCTCTAATCTCTTCCCTTCTCCCTAAGTACAAAAGAAAAACGCGTGCCCTTTCCCCGACTACGCTAATTTAACGTTGTAAAGTAATTATAGGTATAAAAAAAAAATCGACTCCAACACCCCTGGTATTTAAAGCTAAATAGCTAAAACGGAACTGTTGTGCATCGGATGGTACGGACACTTCAGATGTTACACACCCGCTTCAGTCGGTCCAATCAGAAGACGCGGCTCGAGAACATAATTCCGTACATGTGACGAACTAATATGGAAGCCCCCAATACGCATATCTAAACCGTAAAGGCACTAACTCTAACCAGAGAATTTTTGTTTTGATTTCGGAATCTTTAGATATGAGGTATTTGCTCCGACTGGGGCATTATTTTGCCCGCCTTCAAGTTCGTTTATGTCACCACAGTGTTTACAGTAACCTTGCTAATCCACGAAGAGTGGGAGTGGACCTTGGGGAGAAGTACGCGCATGATTTTTCTTTACTTGTAAAGACTTCCTTACTCGCTGCCAGAATGCATTCCTTGCTTTGGTATCCTCACTTTTACCTGGGCAGCTTTGTAACTAAGTCCAGAACAGACAACTGGGATGTGTTGCTATCTAGAATACAGAATTGTTACATGGGAAAATATGACAGTTGTTTAGTATCTCAGGTATTTTGATCTGGTATGGTCTTGTTTTTGTAGGAAACTTGAGATCTCTTCAGGGAGGTTTGCCAGATTTGCTGATGGATCTGCTGTAGTACAGGTACACAAAACATGTCAACATTTTAACGTTATACCAAACAGGTGCATGACAGATACTGGAAGTTGCATGATATATGTTTCCCTGATGCTCTGTATGTAAAGCATCCACTGCATGTTTGTCCGTCCAAGAAAAAGGACCCTTCCTGGGTTCCTTCCTGAGGTTCCTCCCCTTATGTTTGAGTGTCTCACATGTTGTACAAATTGTAAAGGACTTTAAAGTAAAATTGACTTGATTTGACTCTCAAATATCTCACCAATGGAAAATAATAGTAGTTAATAGTTAAATCTCACAAAGTAACATTACTATCAATTTTCTGAGTTTTAGCAGCTATTGAATGCACCAACAAAATATTTTTTAGAATTGATACTGCAGTAAAATATGAGAGTACGTTATAGTGTATGCTACACATTCTTAAGGCTTGTGAACAAAATGACTAGATGAATCCACTAAGGAGCCTTGGGCAAAAATGACGACTCACCCTTTGCACCGTGTACATTTTGAGCACCTCTATAAAATCATGTAGATAAGAACGTACACGGAGTATATTATCATTTTAGTTGATATCGTGCTTTAGTGGCGTGTATTGCCAAACAAATTTGCATTTAATCAAAGTAACACAAATCAGTTGACACATGATGGGAGTATGGGACGGTTGGACCACTTAGCCCAGTTGGTACCCAGTCTTGATGTGATAGAGCTTGTGTAAATTAAATGTTTTCCCACTTGTGTGAACCTGTTCTGTTCTCTTTTTTGAAGCTGGGGGAGACCTCTGTGATGGTGACTGCTGTGAGCAAAACCAAACCTTCTCCGTCTCAGTTCATGCCTCTTGTGGTATGTTCTGTAACAATACAGTAAAAACCTACCTTTGTTTTTAGACTGTGATGGTGCGCAGTGTATTGTGCTCATTCTGCAGAATTGTTCTCTCGTCTTGCTACAAGTGTACGTAATTTAAATAGATCCAGTAGAAGAATTCCTGCGTAGTTTAGTGCATGAATGTCTCCTTTGATTGACAGGTGGACTACAGACAGAAAGCAGCTGCTGCAGGTCGAATCCCCACAAACTATTTGAGGCGAGAGCTGGGCACCACAGACAACGAGATCCTCACCAGCAGACTCATAGGTGACTTGATAAGAATGTGTCCTGTGATATGTCTAACTTTGGCGTCGGTGGCGTGTGCACTGATGTTGAGTGCTTTGACTGGCGTTTGATTTCTGGTTTCTGTTGCTCAGACAGATCAATCAGACCACTGTTCCCTCCTGGTTACTTTTATGATACTCAGGTCAGTTTGTCTGCTTGAAATTGTTTTCTCCATTATGTGGTAATAGTTGAGTTGAACAAAAATGACATTATTGTGTATATGTCTCGTGTGTGTGTGTGTGTCTTTGTGCGTGTGTATTGTTCGTGTCTCCTGAAGATCCTTTGTAACCTGCTGGCAGTTGATGGTGTCAATGATCCAGATGTGCTGGCTATCAATGCAGGTGAGTTAAATCTCAGACATCCATGTTTTCCACAGAGTGTAGTTTTTTTTTCAGATCCTTCGCTAAAACAATATTTTCTGTCGTTAAAGCTTCGGCTGCTCTGACACTGTCTGACATCCCCTGGGATGGACCCATAGGTGAGGAACACATCAACTTAGACCTATTCACGTGTTTAGATTTACTGACCTTAAATCCTGTTTTTGGCTCATCTGTTCAATTTAAATTTAAAAAAAAAATAAAAAAATTATTGTACACTTTTTAAAAATGTGTCTTGGGACTACTTGTGTGTTTGTGTTCGTACAGGTGCCGTGCGTGTGGGGTTGGTAGATGGAGAGTTTCTGGTCAACCCCACGAGGGCAGAGATGACCTCCAGCAGTCTTAACCTGATTGTGGCCGGAGCGCCCAGCAGTCAAGTTGGTACGCTGGCAAAAATATATTTTGTGGACGAAAACAAATTGAACCTACATATTAGTAAATAGATTGTATTCCTCTGCATGCATGTGTGCCACTATGCTGTTTTGAGTCCTTGAGTTTGATGGAATTGGGCCTGGAATGTCATTGAAAAGTCCTTGAATTTTATTGCATTTTATGCTGATTGAATAAGACATGTTATTTCTTTTTGACAAATTATTACTTGAGTTACTATACAAAAAATATAGCTTACTCAGGTGTCATCAGCACAAATACACTCAACATCTGCAATTTTCCACTTGGTGTCAGAGGTGATTAATCAGCATCATACAACACTTTCTTTAATGCGAATACCAGTCATGATTGAGGCGTCGGCTGAGAACGTGCTGCAGCAGGACTTCTGCCATGCGGTGAAGATGGGAGTCAAACACACCCAGCAGATCATACAGGCCATCCAGCAGCTGGCGCGAGAACAGAAGGTCACCAAACGCACCCCGGTCAAGGTCTTCTCAGCCCCAACTGACATGGTGGAACACGTTCGGCAGTAAGAGCACTGATGAAACTAATTTCAGAGTGATGAAGGTCACAGGTACATTTTGCTGTATTGGTAGCAATTGTGTATGTAAAAACATTAGTGTGGCTCTAGGAATGTATTTAGGTGTCATTTCCTGAATAGAACAAAATAACTTTAAGGATTTATTTCTTCAACCACATTGTTGTAAATTAAACAAATGCAGACATCATTCAGTAATGGGTTAACTTTCAGTACTGGGAACCTTGATGAAGCAGTACCTCACCTTAATTTCTCAGAACTGAGTGACAAAATAGAATTGATATTTTTTTAAAAGTTAGAAATGACTTGCGTTTCCTTTTCTTCCATGCAGATTAGCTTCTGAGAGGATCTATGCTGTTTTCACTGATTACACTTACGATAAGGTAAAGTCGACCGAGTATTCACTTTACTGTTTTTGTGGATTAAAGTATTTTATTTTCTCTCCTCTGTGATATGAAATTAGTTTTGTCAGAGTATTTCGATCATTAATGTAATAACATTATCTTAATCTTGTCGTAGATTTCAAGAGATGAAGCCATCAACAAAATTCGACTAGAAACCGAAGAGAACCTAAAAGGTAGATCATCTTCATGTTGCATGGAAAGAATTTGAAGTTAGATGTTTCAAACATTGTTGCAACCCCCTTCACACAATCATCTTTTCATATTATGTTTCAATTTCAGTGGATCTGTGTACTTAATTTCTGTTCCTAACAGTGAGTGTCAATTGATGTCTTCCATGTGTAGAAAAATTCCCTCAGGCTGAGCCCTTTGAAGTCATTGAATCCTTCAACACTGTGAGCAAGGAAATCTTCCGCAATTTAGTGCTTAATGAATACAAGAGGTGCGTGCATGTTGAAATTAATGTATGTTCTCATAACATGTCATGTGCCTTTTGTAATTGTTGGGGGAAAAACTGGATTTTTCTTATACTTGGTGTTGCAGGTGTGACGGGAGGGAGTTGACTGCTTTAAGGAACATTTCCTGCGATGTCGACCTCTTTAAACCGCTGCATGGCTCAGCTCTGTTCCAGAGAGGACAAACGCAGGTTGGCACAGAGCAGAAAGGCCACACAATAGATACATTTTGTGATGTATCTGACAAACTGGTGTTTGTTGGTGTTTCCTGCAATAAGATAGTGTAGGTTTGACAATGAATGTAATAGCAGAAGGAGGAGTCTTTTAACAGAGAGAGCTAAGTCGTCGTTCTCTTCCTTCTCTGTAGGTGCTGAGCAGTGTCACATTTGATTCCCTGGAATCCAGTATCAAAGCAGATATTATCACCACAGCTTTGAGGTAAAATAATCACTCATGAATCCTCACATTCATTCACTGTTTACCTCATCAGGAGAGGTCAGATGGTGTTGGCCCTTACTCTTTCCTGTCTGTATCTGAATGACGTGCCACGCAGTGTGTTGTCTTGTGTGGCTTAATCGTCCACACAGACCAAAAGAAACCATTAAAAGCATTTGAAAAGACAACTTAACCCAGGTCTCGCGTTCATTTACTTTCTGCAGTGGCATCAAAGACAAAAACTTCATGCTTCATTATGAAGTGAGTACATTTTTTTTTTTATTAGAGATATGATTCTGCATGCTTTAGTTTTCAGGGTGAACTTAAAATCTTGCCTTTATTTTCAGTTCCCTCCATATGCAACCAATGAGATTGGAAAGATGGGAGGCATCAACAGAAGAGAGCTTGGACATGGTTTGTGTTAAAGCTCAAATCTTCTGCTTGTATGCGTCTGCTAACCAACGAGAGTCTTACGGACAGACACTGTGTGTATGTGGATGTGTTGTTGATGTTTGTGTGTGTGTCTAAAGGGGCCCTGGCTGAGAAGGCTCTGAGACCAGTCATTCCTAAAGACTTCCCTTTCACTATCAGGGTCACTGCTGAGGTGCTTGAGTCAAACGGTGAGTGTGGTGACACCGTTTCTAAAGTCGTAGGAACAATCAACAATCACTGCAGCAAATCTGTTAATTGACAGAAACATGAGGTTACAATATCTGAAAACCTATTTCTCTTTTTCCCCCTTCCTCTCTCCTCATCTCCACCTCTTCAACTCCTTTCAGGATCCTCCTCCATGGCCTCAGCATGTGGAGGCAGCCTTGCTCTAATGGATGCAGGTACCAGAGTGGGGATGCATGTTTTACTGTTGATAATGTTTATCGTAAATTGTTCATATTTATTGTTTTTACTCAACAGCTTAGCAGCAACAGTTTGGTTTTCAGATAACCTAATTCAACAGTCAAATTGTATCTAGATTTAAAAACGTGTTTTATATATTAGGATGTATTAAATGTCAATTATCATATATATAATTCCGCAGTAGCAATTCTAAAAAACTATTTTGTTACTGCATTCAATATCTGGTATTCAAAGGTTTTATACAGCTTTTACAGAATAAATTTCAAGCACTTTGAAAGTTTGTAAACCAAACATTTCCAGACTCTTGAAACTTTTAGTATCAGATCTAAAGTGTTACTCTAAATACAATAGTGAAAAGTAAAGTTTACTGAATTCCTTTATGCCTACAGCAAACAGTGTATATTGTCACAGCTGTTCATATTAACTTTGATTGTAGGTTTGAATCATGATTATTTAACGCTTGCTAACTTTGTCACCAGGAGATGACAAAGAAATATGAAGACATGATTGTTTCATTTCAAACATTAAAAGAGTTTTGGTTCACATGAGTGATTATGTGGATAAAACACCAGAATGTGTTAAAGGAGTGAATTTAAATTCAAACTGATTCCTAACCTTGAAACCATAACGGCTAAAATTCACTTTTAAGATTTTGTAATTCCAATAAAATAAGAAGAATAGTATCTATTTTACCACGACTCAACACAACAAAAAGTATACAAAGGATATTTATATGTTTTTCCGTAGAGGCTTTTTTGACTGTTTCTTATTATGTTACTCAAAGCAAGTATACACTTTAAATATGGACAGATAGCACAGGATAGCTAGATTTGCTTCACTGTTTCTATTCACATTTAGTAAAATGCAATTGTGTGATAATTTGTAGCTAACATGCCTGACTGTCTCTCCCAGGTGTGCCCATCTCTGCTGCTGTGGCAGGCGTCGCAGTCGGCCTTATCTCCAAGGCCAACCCAGAGAAACCTGCTGAGATCCAAGACTACAGATTACTAACTGATATTCTGGTACATGCGGTCCACCTGTAGCTAGTGTCTTACCAACTGTTTATCACTAACACCTCTGCCTAATTATATCGGAGATGTTAAATATGAGTTTAATGTTATCTTCTGAACAGGGAATAGAGGATTACTTGGGAGACATGGACTTCAAATTAGCAGGAACGAACAAGGGCATCACTGCTTTACAGGTACTGTGTCTGATAATCATAGCAAGTGTCTAAAATGAACGTTTTTGGCTCACTCAGGAGCTGAAAAAGGCAGAAAAATTAAATAAATAATCATGAAAATGTTTTACATGCCTCTTATTCAACCTCCAGGCTGACGTGAAGATCCCAGGCTTGCCTCTGAAGGTGGTCATGGAGGCTATCCAACAGGCCACTGGTGAGCTCAAGTGACAGTGAAACAGAACTGATTTTACACTGAAGAATCAAGTAATGTGGTTTGATGACTTTTATTATGTTTCAGTGGCAAAGAGGGAAATCTTGGGCATCATGAACAAATGTATCGCGAAACCCAGAGCGACTAGGAAAGAGAATGGACCTGTTGTCGGTAAGTTTTTTGTTTGAACATGTTTGCTCATGCTTGGGTGAAGATATGATTCAAGGACGCTTTAAAGGTGCAACAGGTCAGAAAATAGTGTAAAAGTAACTCTTTGTAAGACGAGTGGAGCTGATTATTCTGTATGACAGCTGGACCATTGAGCGAGTCATGGCTTTAAGATGATCCCTCCCTATTAAACAGTACTGTGTACTCATAACTGATGTGCAAACATTTTATTGTATCCTCAGAAAATGTGCGTGTGCCTGTTTCCAAGCGAGCACGCTTCGTTGGTCCGGGGGGCTATAACCTTCGCAGGCTACAAGCTCAAACAGGTAACATGTAACCTCAAATTTTATATTTAACTGAATCAGAAAACCAACCAGAGACTCTACAGAAACAAGTACATTTTGGATGTGTTTTTTTCCCCCAGTCTGCTATGCAAGACAGACTTTGTAACACAATGTTGAAACTGGAGATTTGTTGTGATCTTTTTAAGGTGTGACAATAAATCAGGTGGACGAGGAGACTTTCTCTGTGTTCGCTCCAACACCGGGAGCCATGCATGAAGCCCAAGACTTCATCAGTGAGATCTGCAAGGACGATGTGAGTGTCCACCACTAAATTCATAAAAAAAAAAAAATCATGACTGGTGCTTAGCACACCATATCACAGTGCTGACAAAGAGTCTGACTGAACACGAGGCTGTTGCACACGAGCATGTGCATGAACACACTTGTATTTTTGTTTTGTGTTGTAGCAAGAACAGCAGCTGGAGTTTGGTGCCATCTACACTGCCACCATCACTGAGATAAGGTAAACGAATAGATTTAGATGTTTACTGGAAAACAGTATGATGAACCTGCTGTCTAAGAGGATTTTATTCATGTTCTGAATATTCAAGACAGGGAAATCAAACTATGGATAAATCAAACCTTTAGCGCTGAAACAGCTTCTGGAGTATTTTCCTGCTCTGCTTTCAGGGACATTGGTGTGATGGTGAAACTTTATCCCAACATGAGTGCTGTCCTGCTGCACAACTCACAACTGGACCACAAACGGGTCAGAAAATCTGCCTCAGCATACTGTTTGTCCGTGTGTCCATCTTTCTATGAGTGTTTAAGAATGAAATTAGTACTTAAAGGCCATCTCTTTTGTATTTTCCTCTTTTAGATCAAACATCCGAGTGCTTTGGGTTTAGAGGTGGGACAACAGATACAGGTAACTGTCAGTAACTAAACATTGTTTTGTCAAAAGTAGCTTTGTGTGTTTACATTCTGGGCTCATTACCTCTGATTGAACTTCTGCTAACAGGTCAAGTACTTTGGACGGGACCCAACAGACGGCAGAATGAGACTTTCGAGGAAGGTGCTCCAGTCTCCTGCTGCAACTGTCGTCAAGACGCTGAGTGAGAAACAGAGCATCTCCATGGGTTCAAGCAACAGCCACGCGAACAGGACAGATTTGTGACACCAGCACCACATGCAGGCTAACTTCGGACTTTGCCACCAAAATGGATTTAAACGGCAGATTTTGCTGCAAAGCAAACCAGGAGCATCTGATCATGTCACAAAACGGAGCCAGTGCTGTACATAAAGAGTTTTACTCTGCTTCCATGGCTGTGGACATGATTAAAGCACTGGAGTGAACTGCAGCTCATTAAATACAGTGACTCACTGTCATTCAGCATAAAGGGATGGGCACAAACTTAGAAGAACACATCGATAATAATGAGCAGGAGTCACACAATTATAAATCTTCTGTATATTTTAAGTATGCCCTTTTATGGTTTATTGTTTTCAGATTTGCCACCTCAGCTAGTATTGACAGCCTCAGGCAGTAAGAGGATTTTCTTTCAGTTTCCACCATCATCCAGCAGCTTTTACCCCAATACACACAGTGCAAGCTAACAATGGTTTTCTTATTCACATGTGTAATAATACTGCCTCTTGTGGTATGAGACATACATATTTGGTGTCCTCTTTTATAGTGTGTCCTCTGCCAGGATCAAGATACTGTATGGACAAAGAAGGCTAAGTGGGAGAGTATTTAAAAAAAAAAAAATTTTCTTTAAAGTTGTATTACATATACAGCATATTTGAATCATTTGTAAATAAAACAAAACTTTCTAGCAAAAAAAATACCATGCACATATAAACAATCAGATTTTTGTACTTGCAGACAAAAATGTTGATACAACCAATCAAAACTGTATAAAACCAGTCAAAGTAAAATTAAGTTATTATTATTATTATTATTACAACTTATAAAATGGGATGGAATAAAAATGCAGACAATAAAATGGCTAAGAAATTGAATGAAAAATGACTTATTTAAGACATTATACCTTATCTTGTACCAGTGCCATTTTCAAACTGCCCCTGGATCATTATTAGCCATTTCAGCCCAAGGCTGTCTTTACAAGTAGCTGCTGTTGCTGCTGTCTGGCTGACTCAAATAGAGACATACACAATGACCTCATCACCAATAGTTAGCCTCATGAAGACAAATGCGTGACATGTGCAGGGTTCAGCCAGTGGACTCCTAAATAAATCTGATGGTGGATATACCCATGAGATGTACAGCCCTTAGCCTAAGGAAAATGGAAATGTGAACTGCTGTGTCACACTGGATCTGGTGATTTATCTGCCAGGCTGTAAAATTGTTTACTTAATAAGAAATTAATTATTCTGCTGCAGAATTTGTAATTACATGTATAACTCTCAACCCAACTATGTAGCAGAAATATGCATTAAAAAAAAAGAATACAAGGAATTACACTCTGTTAATGTACCTGCACATGTTGTGAACTGGAAGCTGGAAATTCATAAATTCAGTAAAAAAAAAATATATGTGAAGAACTGTCATTCTTCTATTCCATTTCAAAACATTGGTTGTTGCGATTGCACAATAATGTCTTTGTTTTATTAATTAGTTAGTATTATACCGTATTGTAATAGCTATTCATTAAAAAGCAGTTAAAAGCAATGCCAGGTGTTATGTCTATATCTGTCTGCATTGTCATCTGCAGGTAAGTGCTGTTACTATTACTTTTCTTGCATATAGGTGGCGCACTGAGCTTGTAGCGCTGCGTTTTTCCCATTGGATAGAATGTCGCTCGGAGGAGGAGACCCCGCGGCAGTTAGCGCTTGATTGACGTCGAAGAAGAAAAAGAACACAAGATCGGATTACAAGATGGCGGTCTGTGGACGTTAGCAAGAAGGCCGTTAGAGTTGCTGTGTTCTCTGTGAATTTTACTCTTCGATATAACGCTTTCTGTTGAGTTGTTTCACATCGTTAACGTAATATGTTTATGAAATAACTACTAATATATTTTACTGTTATCGCGAACTTTACTTAGACGTGCATGTTTTATAACATGCCGGTGGAAACAAAGTTAACAGGTCGAGGGTAGGAAAACATCACACGGGGTGAGGTGATAGCTTGTTAGCAGCCAGCTAGCCTGCTAGCTCCGACTCGGTTAACCATGTCGGACACTCGGCGGCGAGTGAAAGTATATACGCTGAATGAAGATCGGCAGTGGGACGATCGGGGTACCGGACACGTCTCGTCTACCTTTGTTGAACGACTGAAGGGAATATCATTATTAGTTCGGGCCGAATCAGACGGTAAGTTCCCAGTTAGCATAGCCGCACTGACTTCCCGTTGGCTAGCGTTAGCATGCAAACCCCTTGTTCGGACAGAATGCATCAGTTGGCCACTTCGGGTACTTGGTTAACTTAATAGGGCTCAGTTGTTTGAATTTGCTGCTGCATTTGGAGCCAATGTTTTCAAATGTTTGAACAACCAGTAGTAGCACCTGTCTTTGTAAAGGCACTCCTTTATTAAGTAGCTTGTGCTAGCAAGCTTGTGCTAGCAAGCCTGTTGGTTAAGCAGGCGACGTAATTGTACTAGCATGGGGGGGGGGGGCCTTAAAAGTCTAGTTAGTCTTAAACGTGCAAACTTCTTATTGCTCAGTGTATTGGACCATTGAGCGTTCATGCACATATCATAAAAAGTAAATATCATTAGAAAGGCTAGCAGTTGGAAATAAGCCATTCTGTTGTTGGTTTTAACTTATGCAACATTGGTTTATTCACGTTTCACATTGTCTGCTTAACATTAAAAGCTCTCTGCCAGGCAGATTAATTGACCTTAACCTACAAGAATTGGTTGTTATTATTCCTTATTCTTTATTGTGATCATAAACGCTGAAAAGTGAGTTACCCAATTTTGTGTTTTAGGATCACTACTATTGGAGTCGAAGATAAGCCCGAATACTGCATATCAGAAACAACAGGTAAGAATTTGCCATCTGAGCCTAGTTCATCTTCAACCTCTCACATACCCGTTTGATTCAAATTTTCAGTATTTTCAAAATACAAGTTTAATCCTTTCAACATTGAAACAGTTGCTTGTAACCGATGCAGTGCAGACAACGGAAATTCACTGTCTAGTACGATTGTAAACCTGGAAACACGTAGCCAATAGGCAGGTCACATTATTAGTAATCAGAAAAAATAGTTCTTCAGAATTTTAACTGTCAGTACATTGACATTGATCTTTGTGTTTGAACTCATACAACCATGTTTAGTGTGTCTGGTGAACATGATAAGCATTTCTTTGTGTACAGTTTGTTTCTTTTTCATCCTTCCAGGACACATTGATTGTCTGGTCTGAAGCAGATAATTATGACCTTGCCCTAAGTTTCCAGGAAAAGGCTGGCTGCGATGAGATCTGGGAGAAGATTTGCCAGGTAAAGTCAGTCCCGTTTTACCAAAGTTTTGTGCATTGTTTTAAAACATTTGTTTACTGGGGAGTTAAACCACAGGATTGGTGCCGGTTTGCAGGTGCTGAAATTTAATTGACAGTACCACAAATGGCAAGAGAGAGTACATTGATACTTCTACGTTAATTGTTCATATCTACCAACTATTTAATGTCTAGGTTCAAGGCAAAGATCCTGCCCTGGACATCACCCAGGACCCCATTGATGAGTCGGAAGAGGAGCGTTTTGAGGAGATTCCAGAGACAAGCCATCTGGTGGAGCTCCCTCCTTGCGAGCTAAGCCGACTGGAGGAGATCGCTGACCTGGTTACCTCTGTCCTGTCCTCGCCTATCCGGAGAGAAAAACTTGCTCTGGCTCTGGTGAACGAGGGCTACATCAAGAAACTCCTGGGTCTCTTCAGAGTATGTGAGGACCTGGACAACAGGGAAGGCCTGCATCACCTTTACGAGATTGTGCGGGGTGTGTTGTTCCTCAATAAAGCGGCCCTCTTTGAGGTGATGTTCTCTGACGACAGTATCATGGATGTGGTGGGCTGCCTTGAGTATGACCCAGCACTGGTTCAGCCTAAACGGCACCGGGAATTCTTGACCAAGACAGCAAAGTTTAAGGAGGTCATCCCTATCACGGACTCTGAGCTGCGCCAGAAGATCCATCAGACCTACCGGGTACAGTACATCCAGGACATCATCCTGCCCACACCATCTGTCTTTGAGGAGAATTTCCTGTCCACACTCACCTCCTTCATCTTCTTCAACAAGGTGGAAATTGTCAGTATGTTGCAGGTAAAGATCCAAACTAAGTAACTTGTATTATTCTTTAAGGCACACTTTTTACACACACTTCTACACAAGCTTGCCTAATGGGGTTGTAGTTTGACTAGTGCCTCATTTTTCTACTATATTGCCACTGACTTAATTTAGTTTGACTAGTGCAAGAGAACCTACCCTCTGTGTGGTTCCAGACAGTAACATACCTCATATTTGATGATAAACAAACCACTTTCCATCATTAAATATATAGATTTCTTATGGGACATGGCAAATCACCTGAAAAATAAAATTGAGGTTGTATCTCTTTTACCTTATTTGAATTAATTGAAATCTAAAATAGTTTGAAATGGATAAGGATTATGGTGACCTACCTGTATATGTTGTGATCAAACAATGCATATTGCCAATCAGGAGACTTTTCAATTTGTTACTTTTTGTCCACTAGTGAAAGATTATTTGTATACAAAGGTTTGTAAACTGATGCTTGACCCATTTAAAAATTTAAAATAAAGACATTTTTGGAAAATTGTTCAGTCAATGGGTTGCGTGTAAGTGGATTTCAGTATGGTGCCTATGCGAGGTTATAAATAATTGTATTTTATAATTATTATGATGCAAACAGTACCTTAAAGGCAGTCAATGCATTTGATATTAAGTGTTCATCCAATCATGATAGTTCAGGGCTGGGTGTCTCAAAGAATCCTAAGTCCCTCTCAGTGTTGGAATAGTTGACTTTTGTGATTCTTGTTTGTTTTTTTCTGCTGCAAAACTTGAATACAAACTGCCCATGATTAAGTTTTGTATTCCTCCTTTGTTTGTCTCTGTATTTTAGCCTTTTATTTCTATTGTGTCTTGATTTTTGGACTTGATTTTCCCATGTCACAGGAGGATGAGAAGTTCCTAACGGAGGTCTTTGCACAGCTTACAGATGAAGCCACAGAGGACAGTAAAAGGAGAGAGCTTGTAAGTCAAACATTTATATCAAATCTCCAGGACAGATGTTTGTGGTAAAATGTAGACGTGGACAGTATTGTAATGTTTGCTTTCATTGCTGTGAGAATGAAATGTATTCTGTTACGGATCTTGTAATATGGATTAATTGTGCTGTCTGGAATGCGCTTAATTTCGCAAGGGTTAAATATTCACTGACTTGTCTGCATGGTTGATTTTTGTTTGGAGTTACCACTTTCTCCACTGGCTTGTAATACTACAACTTTGTCAACAATATTCATTCAACAATGTTTGGTCTCACTGACAGTGCAATAGTAAATCACTTATTCTACTGGTCCATGCAGCTGTCATTTGTTCCACTTTGGAAAAGCTTCACATTAAATTAAATGACATTTCCCACTCCTTTACGATCTTGCACATGAAACGATGCTTTTAGATGTTTTTTTCGAATTAATCTTTAACTGTTTGCTTAATTGGTACAGCTGCTAATTAACCGTTGCATCTTTTCTTCCCTTTACTTCTCAGGTGAACTTTGTCAAGGAATTCTGTGCATTTTCACAAACGTTGCAGCCACAAAACAGGGACGCGTTCTTCAAAACTCTGGCCAATCTAGGCATTTTACCTGCTCTTGAAATAGTCATGGTATGTTGTGGGCATTGCATGAATGTGAATGTCTAAGTTGGTGTTAATAAAACAGTACTTTTGATTCAATCTACTCATTTTTTTATTAATCAACTGGGGAAACTTTATGCGTGTAGAATTCTCTTTTTGTTAAAAAAAATCCTGTTTTTTTTTCCTCCCTGTTTAGGGAATGGATGACCTGCAGGTGAGGGCAGCAGCTACAGACATCTTCTCTTACCTGGTGGAATTCAGCCCCTCCATGGTCAGGGAGTTTGTCATGCAGGAACCACAGCAGACGGATGATGTAAGCATCTAAACATCACTGTCAACAAGCATGCTTGCAAATGTTGCATCACAGAATTGTTTGCTTCATCCCAGGATTGCATTCATAACATTAAACACATTTTAAAAAAGTTCTATAGCACAGTATTGTTGTGTCAAAAGGAATAGTTGAACAGAATATTTAAATTATATACTGTTCTTGGATTGGTTGATACTCCTATGAAATGTGATGTACAAACACATCTTTACAGTATTTCCTTCATAGAGGTTTTAGAGCTCTCTTTCCTGCATATATTTTACACACAATTCATGTGCACAAATAACTGCACATAGCAAAAAGCTTTCCAAATGAAAACCTAAATATGCGCGTAAAGCCTTACAGGCTGTTATAGCAATGCTCCTCCAAAGCAATTGGTTATTGAGGTGAACTCTAAATTTCAGGTGGCTTTGAAATCCTCTGTGATTCTGTGCACTTTGCTTTACTCCGATACAGGGTTTACGTTAGCCGGCTTTTGGCCGGTATCACGTGTAGTTGTCCGGCAGATGAAAATATCAGCGGCCAAAATGTCCGGTGGGAAATA
>JBBPCS010000573.1:4264299-4287372 GCA_037974645.1 Hollardia meadi | reverse complement strand
TAGTATAAATAAAGTACTTTTGTTACTTCAAATACATTTTGGTTATGGTAGATTTGCAGCTACAAAGTCCCACTTTACGTTCAATACAGTCAAGCAAACAGCTTTCTTGCACACACAAACATGTTATATTGTCACATTATAAAGATGGTCTTTGCATGTTGTTTCCCTGCTCAGTATTCGTTTTCAGCCTCACGCTCCAGATGCTTCAGCGTATTGCGCTTCATCTGCCAGGCAATTTGGCGTGGACGCCAATACTTTCTGATCCACTGCTTCCCAGGGATGCATTTCCGCAACAGGGTGAGAAACATGGTGGCAAATTATTTCTGAAAAGGCAAAACAGTTAAAAAACCTGTCCATTCAGGCTACATATATAGGGCCTGGCGGACAACCCCAGTGCAGTGATGTCCTAAGGATTAACCTCTGAGGTAAGCCACCTTGCTTTAATTAACAATTTTTTCTTGAGGAAACACAATTAACTTCTACTGAAACACCCACAAACACAAAAGCACCCACAAACACAGACATAAAAGCTAAGAGTCTTTTATTAAGAGTAAAAACTTAGCAATCAGATAAATCAGTTGTGTGCATTAACAAGGTATTCAATAAATATACATTCCTTCTGTATTTTTTAAAGGTATATATGATTTCATTATTATCATGATGTCTAGAAAGGCTCCTGTGCTCAGTTCATAAAGGCAGGGCATGCAAGCAGCAGTCGTGCCTGACAGATTCAACAGAGTAAAGGTAGGCCACATTAAAAAGCTTTTACAGTGAGTATTTAAAGTGAACCAGTCAGTAGCATTTGATTCTGTTTACCTTTGTGGCTACCTAAAACCCATCTACAACAGTATGTTTCACAGAATATTCAGTGAAATTGCTCAATTTTCCCTCATCTCACTGGAGGGATGGACAGATGGTCAGTGCACAATGAGGTGATAGGTGATATAGAAACATTCCTCAGTCCTGTGATTCCAGACCAGCTGTCAAATGACAAGAAATGTAGTGTGATGTGGTGCTTTACAAGACGATGCGTGGACATTATTAATGAGATCATGCTCATAAAGTTCTATATGGAGAGACAAAAACATAGGATTATGTTTGCGTTAAGTGTTAGTGGCATATATAAGCACACATACAGCATCAAAGGACAGTAATTATTTGTTTTATGTGTTTAAGAATTATACATAACTGTTGTTGTTATGACATTATTCTTGATTTGTACTTTAATCGGTATAACTTCCTGTTCCATACTGTGTGTACAATATGCATCATTTAAAAAAAAGAATGAATAATCCTCTGTCACCTCATACCAACAAATAATAGCAATCAACATAATTCCAGTTCCATCATTAGCAGGAAAATCACTTTCTCATGACATCCTCTAGATGGCAGAAGTTCCACATCATGACCAGTTCACAAGTGTCGTGTGGTGTTTTTTTGACTGAACAATGTTACATTTTCCACTGGGATCAGTGGTTCAGCTACATGCATCCTTTCAGTATATATAGGGAACATGTTATGACAGAAGTGAGTCTGTGTACTGGCTTACATTTGACCTGTAGCACAAACCGAGCAGACACAAATACTGTACACAGAATATAGATATCCACCACAAAACAATCATGTAATATATCATTGTAATGACTTCCTGTTTGCAATCATTTCTGGGTACAGCTGAACCTTTACTGCATTGTGAGTGAGTAAATCACAAAAACCCTACGTATTGTTGATTAAGACATCACTATGTAGAGCGCTCCAGTCACACATTTTCCTGTTTCCTTGATTAATGGCTTTGGAAGTTTAAAAAAATGTTTTTACAATAAAATCCCACAAACATTGCAACAAAAAGTTGAACTCTAAGAGTGTGTTAAGGTTTTAAACTGACATGCAGTCATTCAAAAAGCAAATGAAAGTCAGTACAAGCTTTCAGTCAAGGGTAACTTAATTGTTATTTTCTAACAATCATGTGTTTTTATCTGTACCTCCACATGGTAATGGTAAAATATATTCAGTCACAGGCGTGACATTGCAGACCACCATGTCCTTGGGGTTAAACTGCAGCAACTGCAACTGTCAAGCTCTGTTAAAAATTAATTGTATTGATTTGGCTGACAGCAGAGACCCTCTGGTCCCTTCTTCTAACTGCTCCTTTAGTATTTGTTCAATAAGTCACAACATTGCATTTATAAGATTATTATAGATCACTGTTCAGTTCCTCTTCTTTTCCTGGGATGTGTATATTGGAAGTGGAATGATTATCTATAAGGACCCTTTGAGATCAATAGCCCCCGCTCCTCCAGGAAAAATATCTGTGGAGGAATCTGTGCCCTAACACTGGAATGGAAAACGCTTATAGATGAGGGGTGGATGGATGATAGGATCTGCGTTAATAGTCAATTCTAAATACGTTTATAAGCAAACATTTTAACCTATTTCAACAGCGACACTTTGATTCCATTTGTCTTTTTCAACCTTTTTTCCAATCACAGTTGAATATATTATGTAGGAGGGACACGTGAGGTTGTTTGTTTCTCTTAATGTCAGTTCATGAAACTGCTGGTTGCAGGTTGAACTGGTCTGGGATGAAGATCCAAAGTTAATCAGTGGTAATAAATAAGTTTACAGTTTTAAGTACTTATTCAAATGCACAGTAACTTTCCCAGAATACTGCTGCACATGCGCAGAACTATTTACATGAGGGCAAAGTGTCCACTACCAATCTGAGTACAGAGGCAATAAAAGATCCACAACATTTAGAGCTGTGTAATAAATCCTAACACAGCTAAATGTAGATAGTGTAGCTACACGTGCTGCTGTGCCTCCCATCTCTGTATAGGCATGCAGGTGTCATTCCCGCTGTTAAAGGGTTGTACATTTTAACTGCCACTAACAGCTTCAAGTGACATACAATAATTAGGCAATCAATGAGAGTTTATCTGTTTCCCTGCTTGAGAGACCTCAGCAAGGTGAAAAAAAGATTAAATTAGTAGCAAGGTTGTAAGGTACCAATACAGTGTAATAATCAATGTTTCTTCTAAACTAAAATGTTTTGGTTTCCTTCTTTAAAAAATCCATCAAAAGTGCCAGAGCCTTTGCTTTCCTTCCTGAGTTCTTACATACACATGATCAAGTCCTACCAACCAGATATTACTTGAATCTTCAGTTTTTCTTTTCTTTAAAATGGCAAGAAATAAATGCTACAAAGACCCCCGTGTGTAAAGTCTGTCGTAACTGCAACGGACCAGTTTTCCAAACATCGTGAAAAGGAAGCCATCCTGCTTTGTGGTCACAGGGACCCTTTGGAAATCTCTCTGCTGCCACTGCTCTCAGCTGACTGACTGGTTAGATCCATCAGATTGCCACAATAATTATCTTTGATTTGTACCTGTCTGTTGTCACTGTGACTCATTTTGACTCGCCCCCTCTCTTGGTAACTGTCTATAATCGGCACCAGTCCATTGGCCATGCCTTGGTGACTAATTTTGCTTCCTCTGTCGTCATGGTGCCTCGTTTTAAGTGCCGTCTGTCCATCATTTTTGTGACTGTTTCTCATTGGTGCAGGTCCGTTATCGTGCTGGCCTGTTCTGATAGGCACTGCTCCGTTGTCTAAGTGGCTAGCTTTCACTGACACCAACTTGTTGATCTGGTGCTTGTTGCAGATGGGGATCTTATTGGCCTGCAGTGAGCGTGTATAACGTGAAGACCAGTCCCTCTCAAATGCAGCCCGTAGCTGCTCCACCACTGTAGAGTTCCTCTCCTCGATGCCCTCTGGCTGACTGATCACCAGGCCTACTCCTGCATTAAAGGTAAACTCATTCCCCACCCAGTCAAGGTTGCCTGTCAGGACACAGAGTAAGAAACAAATTGTATCAGAAATATCTTGCAGCAAATCAAGAAAATAACACAATGCCAGGATGACCAGTGGATAAATATATTGAATCAAAGGTCATTCTGCTCTGTAAAGTATTTTCAACTTCCAAGAAAGATCAATTTTTATAGGAAGATGCTTTCTTTCTGAGAGTTAAATGATGAGAAGATGATGAGAAGATCGATCCCACATTCCTGTCTGCGTGTTAAGCGCAGAGCTGGAGTCAGGAGACGATTAGCTTAGCTCAGCATAAAGACTGGAAGCAAGGGGAAACCGCTAGCCTGGCTCTTTCCAAACTTCACAAATATGAATGTCAGCACCTTTAAAGCTCACTTATTATGTTGACTCTTGTTTTTGACGAATCAAACATTAAGGCAAAACAACACTTTGTGGTGTTATGGGAGTTAAAGTGCTGTGACTATTTCGAGGTGATCAACAGCCTTGTGTGACCCACTAGAGTACAGGGCGGATGTATAAACTTGTTCATCATAAAAAATAGTTGCACCATGTTATCCCCCCTAAAACCACTTTAATTTTCATTTGTACATTACTGTTTGTGTATGCATTAAACCAAAACCCCCCGAAAATGAACACTTTTGAGATACTCGTAAGTGTATTTTTGACATTTGGAGGGAGCCAAGATAGCTTTCTCCCCCTGCTTCTAGCCCTCATCCTACAATAGGCTAATCTCCTCTAGCTCCCTACTTTAAAGAGTCGTATCAATCTCATCTTACTCTGCTAAAGAAGTAACCATGCTATACAACTAAAAATGGGATCTGCAGGAAGTGAGGAGCATATAGAACACGGTCATAAAGTGTAGTCAATGAGCTCACCTAAATAAATGGCTCTGTCTGTCACCATAAACCTGTTGTGGTTTATTCCCTGGAAACTGCCATCCCTCAGCACCCTAGGGTTGAAGAACTTCTACACAAACACACACACACATACACACACACACACACACACACGGTGGTGCAGTGAGCATTGAAAATGTGTGTCTGTCGAGTTGAAAATAGTACATAGTGGCCTTGTACTTACAGCTTCCAGGGAGCAGTTGGCCTGCTCCATGCACAGACTCCTCAGGGACCAGATGAAGTTGAAAGTAAGGGGCTGAGTCTTTTCCCAGCAACTTATCAGCAGACGCACCCGGACCTTCCTCAGGATCAGAGCCTCCCGGATAAGACCGTCGATACGAGACCAGTACCTTGGCACCGAGACAAACACAGAGACAAAAATGTAGGCTGGCAGCCAGACGGACACGCGGCCATACACAGAGTTTAATCACTGGAATCAAAGCAAGGCATCCAAGCTGATGATGATAAATGCCTGTCAAATCATTTCAAGGAAAGCAACTCTGACAGTGGCACAGTGTTTCTAACCTGTGAGCGCTTCTGCTCAGGAGGGGCAGGTAGTCGATGATGGATATATATATGAAATGCCGTGCCTCCTGTATGACTCTGGAAATGGCTTGAAGATCATTGCTACGATCTTTGGGGATGAAAACATCTGGGGAGGTCTGTCATCAGATGTGGGAAAACAGCAGAGACAATTAGCATCATGATCATTAATAACAAACTCAGTTCTCATCATCATTGTTCACTTAAATGACCATCAGGAAGTCTTCCTTTGTTTAATGTGTGTGTATTTGTGAGTGTGTGCATGTCTTGCATATTTGAAAAGCCTTGAAGCCTTTCTTGCTGACAAGAACCTGTGAATGTTTATCTGTGGGTGTGCTTTTTGAGTTAAACTTCTAGAGATGGACAGCCAAACCACATTAACTGTTTTCGGGCATGGTCACACACGCACGTATTTTGGTGAAGTTTCACCAATGAAGTCACAGCCTCAACCAGCGCCAAAGACATGCTTGCTTGCTCCCTCAAATTGATTACAAACCAGAAGACTAATTTTCATGTGTGTCACATCTGCACTGCCCACATTCAGCACTGCCAATGTTCTTTTACCTACATTCACTTATGTGTCACCGTGCCCTTCTGCTGCATGCAGGATGACATCACTGTCATTCATCTCCATGAAGAAGACGATACTGAAAGTGTCCTGCAGAGACCCTCTGTATGATAAATCTACTCTGTCATCTCTCACCACTACTGGAGAGGGTTGCTACACTTGAGTGTGCTGTATTGATTTACATTCTTCCCTTGTTATAAAACATGAATGTCTGATCTGATAATAGACTTTTGACAGCAGACATTTTGAAGCACAGGTGAATCTGATAATATTAAGGATAGTTCTGCTCCAATTGAAGACTGTACAAAACCATGTTACAGCCACATACACAGGTGTTTTCACACCTTTCTTCTGTGTTATACTGCTCTTATTGGTGACCTAACATAATTCCCAGACTCCAAACTCCAAACACCTGTTGTATGGGTCTTACAGTTTCTTAGGCTGTGTCTGAAATTCACACTCCCTATGTGCTATATAGAGCACCAAATATTTAGAATTTCCTATCTCTGAGTGTAAAATGTATTCTCTGCTCTGTCTGTGCCCTCAACCATTCACGCAACAGATTGAAAAAAACTACCAATTCCACAATGCAATGCAAAAATCAAAGTGCGACACTACACTTCTTATGAGGCAAAATGATGATGCTTCATAAGTGTCCATAATCTCCATTCACTGCTAACTATAAAGTAAAATATTGACTATATTATATGGGGAACAGTGAATGAGTAAACCGTAGCTTTTAAGCCATGCAAGTGAAACCATCACGCACAACAGACCTGTTTTGTGTTAACAGGAAACACACACGTGATGTATATTTCATTAACGATGGCTCAGTGTCCCAGTTAGGTGTGACAGTGGGCCAGCATGCACAGTACTAAAAACTCTCAGTACAACTTATTATTATTATTTATTCCCAAGTTAAATACTTGTCCCGACCAGGCAAATTAAACCAAATGCTGAAGCTTCAAATATAATGATATGAATTATGTGAACCGCCATATCCTTCTGAGTGTAAATTATGGAAGAGAATAGAATGCAGCTCTAGACACTTTCTGATTGACAACGTACTTGAGCCTGTATCGTGTAATTGATATATAATAGATGTCTCATGTTCTAAATGCTTACTTTACTGTAAGCGTCAACTCAAATAAATGTTTTGGCTTTTGAAATCTAACTCTTTTATACAAGCCATCTCCTTTAGTCATGGCATCAATGCAAAATGCCTCCAATGCAAAATGCCTCCTAAATAGTGTGTTGGCGTGTTAACCTTGGACTTAAAACATCAACCAGTAATTGATAGTGAGAGCATTAAAAACGAAGGTTTTCCCAGAGCTAAAGGACAATACCAACTAATGCTATAACTGTCACTTACAGAGATGTAGGCCTGTGCCTTTGTGCTGTTGAGAGTGAGCTCCAGCGGTGCACCCCTGTTGAAGAGGGCAAAGAGACGCTTGGACCAGAAGGAGGGAATGAAATCTTTATACTTGAGCCCCCAGTAAAGGCTGAACACTTTGTGGAGGTCCAGAGCCAGACAGCTGCAGTCGTACACCAACACACCCAGCTCCTTCCTCTGGAGAACAAACAAAATCCCTGTTAGATCACCTTAAGCATGAGAGTAGCCAACATTTACATCATCTTTTTAATTATCCTGAACATTATCGTCATCACTTTTAAAATCATAAAAATTATGCTGTCCAACATCTCCACCAGGAATCTTAACTAACACCGTGTCTCTACCTACACACACAAAGCACCTTCTTCCCTGTGTCAGGCCATATTGTCCAACCAATTACAGGCCTTCGCCCATCGTCACAGCAACAGCAGAGAATAAGAAGACACTACAGTGGTCCTTCCCTCTCTTTGAATCCCAATTTTGTTTCCTTGCTCTCTGCTGCATTTTCATTTCAAAGAGGCACAATTCAGGTTCTCAGCTTGTCGCTTCTAAATTGTCTTCTGTTTCTCTCTTACACTCTGCATAGTCATTCTCTCCCTGCAGTGTCTAAATGAGCATGAAATCTCAGACCAAACTACTTAAATTTGACACTTCTCTATCTCCCTCAAAACACATCAACATGCTCTCTGAAATTGACTAAAATACAGCCCATAATGTGACTTCACACTCATCAATACCGTGAAAAACTGAAACACATACTAGCCCATCAGCCTAATAGATTGTGAATGTATAGATTCACATGTATATACAGTTTGTTTTTCTAAGAATTCATGTCAGGATGCATTAAAAAAAAGGGGTCCGAATAAGTTTAGATTTTAGGTGGCCATTTTGAGCGCCTTGCACTTCATCTTCCCAGATCAAGGCCCTTTGTAGCTCTGGGTGTCTAAAGATAGATGAAACTGCCGAACAAAGGAGGTTCGCAGTTTAATGAATCATGCAAGAAACCTAGCTTTGAATAAGAAGATAAAAGAATGGGCTCTTTCTATTTCCGGATGTCATCCCACCTTGCATGCCCCCACTGAACACCCCCCTCTGCTCTCCCCATCTATGACTTTTGTACAACGTAACTTGTGCACTATCTGTACAATTTTTTTTTACAGGGTTCATAACTTGTACATATAGGTAAACATGCGTATGTAGAATGTGTCAGAGAATATATCAACTGAATTTTCTAATGTATCTAAAGAAAACCAAATACACTAAAAAATTGCAACCTTCAGGGCACCTGTAAACATCTATTTTGAGCAAATATTCAAATTACTCCTGGTGAGAAATATAACAAATCTGGCTATATTTACCAAATTTATTAACCTGTGGTCATGATACTGGTGTTAGTTATTTCACCCTTTTGCATAAGTGGGCTAGGAACTTCACATGAAATGCTATACTTTTGAGTCTGAGCCAGAAGAACATTATCAAAGCACTTTACTGTACATTAGGAGATACATAATTTATGTAATCAAATCTCATGTAAATCTGTTGGATAGTACATTTTTAGAACAATGCTGTTTCAGAATGTACAGGACCAATGTTGCATTTCCTCAAATGTCTGATGTGTGTGAAGGAGTGTGTGTGTTTTTGTGAGTGCTGTGGATATCTTGGATACAGTGGCCAGGGATCTCCAGTCCATGCTGGCGCTGCCGATGTAGAAATGTCTCCTGTCGACCACCCAGAAGGAGGAGAGGAGGTGGCCTTTGGTCAGCGCTGTCATGTTCACATAGTGGACCTCAGCGTCTAGAAATGGGGAGTGAGAGAGAAACAGAGATCGAGTAAAAGACAAAAGGAATCAAGAAAAATAAAAACAGATATGGTAGAGGCAGATTTGGCTGCAGAGAGAAACCAGATCAAATGAAACACACAGACAGATGATAGGAAAGATGGAATGAGAGTGAGAGATGAACTGAGCCGGACAAAGAGGGAGAGAGAACAGCTAACAGACTGAACGGACAGGTACTGTAAGTGGCAGCATGTTTGAACACCAACACACAGAATGTAGAACAGAGTGAGAGTAAGAGCTGACTGTGTTTGGCAAGTGTGTCGAGCTCAGTCGAGTCGATCATCCCGCTGGAGATCTTCAGCTGGATCCCCTTAGCTTTCAGCCCTTGCAGCCTGGACAGCAGAGCCCTGCCCTGAGGGAAACACATCATAAGACCTCTGCTGTCACATGAAATTCATGCACTCTGTACTCACACACGATTCTTCTGTATTGTGTACATTTTCTTTAATATTGTGGCACCATCAGCAGCCATTTATGTGCTATTTTTGTGCTGCATTTCCCAGAGGTCCTTTGTCTGCAGCCAGCAACTGTGATGTCTAGTTTTTCTTGTTTTGATTTTATATTTGTGGGTGATGCTTTTCTTTGTTTGTGCATTCATGCTAGCTGCTCATTCTAAGTTGTACCCATACTTCCAGCTGTCGAAAAATAAAAAACAACAACCCTAATACATGTATGATGAGGCGTCATCTGTTTCTCACCAAACTAAAATACATTGAGAACACAAAATATGTGACTCTTTTCATGAAGTACACTGAAGATGTTAGTTAGGAAAACCCATCATCCCTTATTGATTCTTCTTAAATGCTTACCAATCACAAATGAGCTTTATTTCAATATCTGGAAGATGCATCTAATATTTTGTGTGAAATGTAGGATCCAGCGTTACTGAGGCTTTAACCATCATTCTACCTAAGTCAGAACATCTCAGGCTAGGCTGCCTCAGTTTTGTTGATCCTCCTTTAAATCTACCTGTTGTAAGTCCCCCACTTTTATGAAAGTGCAATGCTAAATCACTGAAATGCTCCTTTAAAGTGTACAATATACTCTTGTCTGTGTTGTGGTGTATACACATTCCTAAGCATGTAATTGTTCCAAGAGAAAGTGATGATGGTGATAATGGCAAATTTGCTTCCAGGCTTTTACGCAGAAAAACTTGAAAATTAGAGACAGGTCAAACAAGTCTGAGCAAAGATGTAGTAAAGCCGAACACAATTTAATGTCTTTGCAACCGCAACACCATTCACATAGCACCGACATGTTCCGTTCAGGTAAGTCATGAATCTCTTGAATTCTTTTCATTTTCTGCAATATACCTTTTTTAAACATTCGTAAATGAGAAAAAGTTAACAACAGCTAAACTTTCTGGTGTGATAGAATAAGAATAAGTTTGCAGAACTGACTGTCTCTGCATGACAGCAAAACCTCTTTTTTTAAACTTCACTGATGTTTACAATATTTAAAAGGACACAAACACACAATCTCCATCTCTTGCACCTTCACAGCATATAAAATTTTTTGGCCCAGTCTCTCTCCCAGTGAGGTGTATTTTTATGGTAGCTGTTAGCTGAGATTGGTACAGGCTGAAAGGCCATTATCTCCTCTCTGCCGTGAGGTATCTAAAAGGAGATATTACCTTCCAATCAGCTGCATCAGGCTTTTATTAGTCCTAACATACTCTAATTTTTAAATCAAAAAGTTCTCTCTCTCTCTCTCTCTCCTGTCACACTTTATACATTTTATTATCAGTGGTGGAAAGTAACAAAATGGACTCAAGTATTTCACTCAATTTTCAGGTACCATTGCCTGCATAAGTAAAGTAGAGATACTTTACTTATTTTACATTACTAACCACAGCTATAGATACTTCCAACTTTATCTAATAATCTATCTTCTTTTCTTTCCCCATTAGTCATCTCACGATTTATTTTTCCACCCTCTGGGGGGGCCCAAAGGGGACCGTATCTAAAGTAGTTAAAGCTCTCTCCACCTCAACTAGCTGCAACAGTGAAATGCTGCTTGATGCATCATTAACAAACTAATAATGGCATATGATAATAATAAAATCACTTGTATGGGCCTTTTCTCTGACTGAGTACATTTAATTAGATATTTTCATACAATTTTTTCTGATAATACTTCCGCACTTTCCACAGCTACAGTGTGGAACTTCTGTCTCTCCCCTCTGGCAGTGAGAGTAATTGCACAAACATTGAGGATGTGCTTAAGACACCATAGACTCCGACATAATCCTATTTGCTGTAACCTACTCCTTCAGTACGGTTGCTCCCCCCTTCAGCTCTGACAAACTAATCTTTGCTGGTTGAGGATCAATCTTTGCTGTCAGCACGGGGAAGTGCTCCAGATTTTAAAACTGTGAGAGATGTATCTGGCAGTGAAGGGCTTAATCAGCATTGTGTGAACTTGTTTGGCTCTGACTTGAATGTAACCGACACTCATTTATACGTAAAAGTTAGATCTGAGTCAGTATCTGAGTATTCTTCCTCTTCTTGCAGAGAAGGCAAAAAGACCAGTTCAGACAGACGTAGAGAGACAGAGACATAGAAAAGGAAATTAGACACACGGCACATCTTCTTTGGAGTGACGTCTCCGTTGGCTTGCTGTTTTTACCTGTCTGGCAGCAGGCTGGAAGCTGGATTCATAATCAGAGGAGTTGAGGAGCCACAGCGGGGAAACTATCTCTACGACCCGGATAGCTCGGTCCAGTAAGTTGTACAGCCCCACTGAGAGAGGGACATGGGATGTACCATTGTCCAAGAAGGAGATGTCTTCTGGGATGTTTTCCACAAGCACTACTCTGTGGAAAATAATGAGACAAAAACAGAGTAAAGAAGAAACATAATGATGTAAGAGAATGTCTGACCTAAAGCATCTTCAGGCTAAGCCAGGGAGCCATAGAGACTTGTTAATGGAAATATGCAGAAGAAATTAGTGTTAATGCTAACAGCACCCTTCTTCCTCTTTCTCTGGATCGTTAGCTTAATGAGAGTTATTAGGATTTCAAGATCAGATAGATTACATCAAGCATCATTAGATCTTGTACAGGCTGCCTCTGTTGGGGGCTGAGGATAATCGAAGGTTGATGCGCAGAGTTGTCAGCAATGCCGATTTAATTACACATGGTCAGGGAAACACAGTTTGACTGTATTCTAGATGGTTTCTCTTATACACTACACCCTACACTATCACATGGTGCACTTTCATGTAGTCATCAGCAGTTTGAGATAGCTGCAACAAGCAGCATATAATGTAACCATACACAGAGGCAATAGCAATCTACTGTGTGTCAAATTCAGTGGATTGCATGGACAACTGAATTGAAAGTTTAATGATGGGGAAAATGTTCTTGGCAATAGTTGTTTTGAATATTAATGTTACTGTGAATATCCCAGCGCTTTCCGTCAGTATATGATGTCAAGTTATCTGGCAAACCTTGACTCTGAGCTCTCTCCAACACATCTCCAGTTCCCATTTTCCCCCCACCAAGATCCTTGAAAATGAAAGGGGCATTAGTGCTGCAGACAATTGATTGAATCAGCCATGGCAGCCCTAGATCAGAAACAGACCGCACAGAAACCAGGCTATTACCAAGCTCCAACACTCACCACAATCTCTCTGTATCTGGCCTCAGCATTGATTTCTGCCAACTGAATTTTAAAAGAGACATCAGTAGATCAGTGAGGGTGAACAGCTCAGAAGAGTGGACAGCTCAGTTATGAATTCTGTGGCACCTCCAGGTAAAAAACTAGCAGAATCACATCTGCATTAAAATTAACATAATTCCGTGTGAGCGAATGACTCTTCAAAGACATGTCAATATACTTTAGTTTGGTGGCTCAATAGGCATAACACAATAGGCACACACTGTGCACATAATTAAGTAATAGTGAAAGTGTGCATGGTAGGAGTCTTATATATGAGTTATATTATATACAAGACATATATTATACATTACTTTAATCAGCACAATACTTGCAAAACCATCATTATTATTAGCAGACATTTACGGGTTGTCAGCATGAATGAATGCACAATTAAATTTGGTCACATGAATAAGTCATGTGCTTCAAACCTGATAAAACATGGTAAAAAAAAGAAGAGATTTATTTAATCTCTAATTAATGATGCATCAGAATACTACAGCTGCAGTATAGGTCATAAACTCCTCCCCCTCAATGATTTCAGATAGGACATGGGCCAAACTAAAAACTCAATGTACATGTCAAATAGATTTTTCTCAAAGATGGTTTCTGTCATTTTAGGTAGTTCTTGTAAAATTGATGTACGTTCAAGTGTTCATTTTTATTTGGTTTTATTTAGTTATTTGATGCTATAAAAAGGGGGTGAAAAGTCATGATTGACAGCTGAGCCTAGCTCGCCATTGAGTCTGACTGTATATAAAGAAGGACGACACAAACCCTTTCATATTATAAAGTAATTTGAACCTTTGTTAATATATCACTTTTGATTAAAACATATTTATAATTAGCTCATGTATTAATATAGGGTATCATTGTTGTCTTAAATTTTGGGATGTAAAACAGAGTGGAGTCTGGGCTGGTGGACTCCTTAGCACTCTTAGCACTCATTCAGAGCACAGGGTCAGCCAAAGTGTGACAGCTCAGGGTCTAGTGAGTGCTCCCCTCAAGGGCACACTGGTGTGAGCATGTGCTGCAGGTGATAATGTACTGGCATCACATCGAGAGGCCAGTTGCCAGCTCAGAGCTTGAAAAGTTATTCCTGGCTAAAGTAAAGCTACGTCAGGTTTTGGAAAATGGCCAAGGGTTAAGCTGTAGGACTCAAACTCTATGTGATCACAACATGCTGATTTCTCCTCATGGAAATGAATATCAGTACGTTAAGTGATGCAGAGTTTGGGAGAATCACATGTAAAGTAGGCTTGTACGTTACTGAGGATTTTATTTCTGTGGATATGCTCCCATTTATCAAATGACACATCTTGGAATCTCTTGGAAGCAAAAACTAGGACAGCTACAGTAAACAATTCACAATGAGGAAAAACAAAGATGGATGGAAAACAGGAAGAGGAGGACAAGTAATCTTATTCTGACAGAAATTCTCTCAGTCCACAATAATGGCTGTGAGGTATAATGAATAGTGATTCTGAATAGTCTAAACAGCCAGACATGCTGTGGTATTAAAATTGCAGGAGGGAGGGAGGCAGTCATTTCTGCCTGCAAGGGATTCATCGATTGTCTGATTGTACCCAATCTGTGAACTCATGGGTGCAATTAAGCCCCAGCAGCCAATACCAATCAGTGGTGTAAACTTCACTGTGTGTGTGTGTGTGTGTGTGTGTGTGTGTGTGTGTGTGTGCATGCACACGCGTGAGACAGAGGGAGAGAAAGTGTGTCCCTCATTCTCCGAATAATAATGGATTCCCATCTTCACAATGTGGTCGTTGAGCACAGTTGGATCACTGAAATTTGTTCCTTACACTGTCCCTTCTGATGTTTTATTCCAAAAAGCAGAACATAAGAACACATTTTACAACATTATAGAGCTGCCATGGCTGAGGCAACAGTAAACACCATATAGAAATCACTACAGCATGTATGTCATAAAGCCAATTACATGCAAAGTCTTGTGATACAGTAGCACAGAAGCATGGGATCATGCTGAAAATCATAGTGTGCCAGAGTGAGCCGCTGACATCTGATATAAATTATCCACCCTCTCAGCTGCCCTGAGCTCTGGGTGCACAGCAGCGAGGACATTAATATGGGTGTCACAGGAGCTGCTGTTCTCCTCCCTGAATGCTACTCATCTTAAAGGTTAATGTTAGGTAGAAGTCTAATGTTTTGTCAGTTACAACCAAAACAATGTTGTCATGGTAAACTTGGTTTATGTACATTTCAATCCATTATCTGAAACGTGGGCCACTCAGAGATGTTTATTTTAGAATGATTCTTTGTGTTTTATACAAATGAATGGAGACTGCAGGTACTTAGTGGATTACATTCTTCCACGTCTGTCACAACTGCCGGGTGTTCCATCACATTTTGATGTTTGAATTTGCCTTGACTAACCAACCTCATCGTTTGCCAGACCTGTTAATCTCCCTATAGGTTATGCTGTATACCTTGTTGTTCCAGTTATTGCTTGCTTGGAGTGTCAGAGAAACCAGTGCCAAGCTACCTCTACCCCAATCCGTTTTGCCTCATTTAAGAGAGTTATTTAGTTAGTTCAATATCCTAATTCCATCCATTCATCCATTTTCTTCCACTTATCCTGGGTTGGGTGAAAGTAGCAGCATTCCAAGCAGAGTATTCAGGATGTTCCTCTCCCCAGCAACGTTTTACAGCTCTTCCTGGGGGATCCTGTGGTGTTCCCAGGCCAGATGAGTTAAGTAATCAGTGGCTATACTCCAGGCTTCCTCTGGATTTCCGAGCTTTTCACCCAATCTCTAAGGCCTACCCTACAGTCACCCTACAGAGGAAACTCATTTTTGCTCATTCTTGTATCTGCGATTTAATCTTTCTTGGTCACTACCCAGAGCTCATGACCAGAGGTGAGGGTTGGAACCTAGATTGACTCGTAAATCCCCAGGGGCCATGGTCTTTAGCCCTCTCCAAGTCCACGAAACACTTGTAGACTGGAAATTTAAATGGGATAAAAGCTGGTCCACTCCACGGCCAAGACGCAATTGCATTGCTCCTCCTCAATCTGAGGATTGACAATCAATTGAAACCTCCTTTGGCCACAACGAGCTTCTCTTCCATTTCCTTGGTTATCAAGGTGACAGGTGATGAGTCGCACCCCATCTAATATATAATTGGTTGCCTTAAAAAAGAGCGTCAGTGATGACACTAGCGCCTTTCTAAAAAGTTCAGATATTTTCTATTTGAAGCCTTGGAGCGGCTGCACAAAAAAAGAGGTGAAGTGCTGGGAAAAATTATGCTGGATGCAATGCTGCCGCATATGCTCTCTCCTTGTTGGGAACAACTGAAAAAAGATGCTGACCCTCAGAAAAGAGATGCTATGTGGACAAGGGCCCTAAAGCGTCAGGAGCAAGAGCAGAGGAAAAATCTTGTGGCCTCATGTGTTCCACTCACAAACGTCTTCTCGCTCTCAACAACCCTCTATATTTAGCAAGTGTCCTGTTGCTTGCTCCCCTACTAGCCAAGCAAGTGAAAATGTTAATGAGGAGCACGCAGCTAGCTCCATGTGGTCAATATGCAGGAGTTACATTACTATATATCATTTGTTCAGGAATGTGTTTGAGTTTGGTGTGTTCAAATGTGTTGTTGGAGTTTTTGGATTTGATATTGGATGTTTCATGTAGGCTACAATTGATTTCATGTTATTTTTGCTTAATTGTATTCAAATTCAATGATGGATGAAAACATCATTGGTAAGTTGTTTCTTATTCATTATTTGTGATGACATATGCTTGTCATAGATGCTGGCTATCTGGTGTTCTTTGGTTGTTGCTTGTGTTTGTGTTGTAGACCACTGTGTCTGCTTGGTTATTGTAGTAATGTTAACAGTAGGTCACACACTGCTTGTACATTTACAGTTTGTTTTTGTGGGTGGGTTGAATATGTGGCCTGATTGTGTAGGCTATATGGATGTGCGGCTTTATAGGCATCCAGCATCGCTGAATGTCAAATTGTATCCACATTTGCCCTGATTATTAATTATTGGTAAATTCCATGATGCTGACTGACCATGGTTCTGAAATAGCAGTTGTGCTGCTTAAATATCAGCAGGTCGCTCTTTAATGATAAATCCATGGCAATTTCCATGCTGCTGAAATAGCACACATCATTGTAATCCCCATTTTTCTCTGTTCCACCCTTTCGGGGATCTGTCTTGCATCTCCAGCCTACAGGCTGTATGAAGTCCCACAGGCCCTTACCACCTCTGCAATGAGCCATTGGCTCTGCGCCTGGATGGAAGAAAGGTACATAAATTTGCTTTAAAATCTTGTATCCTAAAGCAGCCAACTGTTCAGGAGGTGGTAAAAGCTCCACAAAATTTGGGAATGCAGTAAGTCTGGTTCTTTAACAGTTTTTTCTGCCCTTCCAGAAGGCAACTGCAGACCAATACTAACTTACTTATCAGCTGTTTTGACACCAGGCAATTAGACTTGTACATCACGGATACATCCGATGTGAGGGTATAAAGTGCTACCACATTGCTCCAACAACCAAGCAACACACACTCTTGTAAGCCTAGGAGTAATCTTGTTACTCCAATTATAACAGAAGGTGTTTATCCTCAGAGGGAAAAATCTAATTATTTATGTGTTTCATGTGCATTCGTGGCAACCTATCTCATGTCTCCTGTCCCTGAGATGCAAGCGTTAGCATTATTTATTATGCAGACAAAAATATATTAGGGAGGGAAATCTACATAATAAACCAACCAGCTGCGTGTGAAATGTCTAAATTACAACATCACAAACAAAAAAAAGCTGCTGATTCATTGCATTGCATTTGGATGCTGGAAGGCTCCAAGACATTTGTTTTTGCTATGAAAGAAGATGGCTGCAAAGCGAGGCAAGATAGAGGGCTGCTGCATTTTAATTATTCAGCACAAACAGTCTCGGATTTTATTTTTAAGTTAATCGCTGCACAATTTAAGAAATGCCTGAAAAGGGCAGTACATGTATTTCCTTTGATGAATTACAGGTACCTTTAAGAATTTAAGTCAGCGTAGTGCACCCCATTATAAAAGTGTCAGTCTCACAGTAATCTATCACTTTTCCTATTTTGTACCGCAACTTGCTATGAGCAAAACATCTCATAGGTCTTTTAAATGATGCCTGTCACAGTAAAACCTAATTAAGCTTATGGGAGATAAATGACAGCACAAGTTTCTAAAATTTGTTTGCAGTTAAGTCTTGAACTGACAAGCCCTCCATCATCATAGGCAGCAAGCCAATAGCTCTTACTCATTCCAACCTCAAATTGACCCTGATATTTTCTTCTTCTTCTTCTTCTTCTTCTTCTTCTTCTTCTTCTTCTTCTTCTTCTTCTTCTTCTTCTTCTTCTTCTTCTTCTCCTCCCTCCATCTGGTTCACCCTCACTTCCTATCACCCCCACCTCCTTAGCTTCAATTTTATCTCTCATTCTACCCCTAAGCTTTAGGAGTCATTTAGAGCAGGACAGGAGTCCAATTCCGATTTGCATGTGGGGATTACACTTTCAGCCTCGAATAGAATAGATGATGGCTAATGAAGTTTTCTGAAAGGTTGTTAAATGCTGATTTGGGAAAGAGGAGGGAGAGTCAATGGATACGGACACCAAAAAAGAGCTAGACGGAAGTAATTGAAAGTTGAATGGTAAACTGGATGAGTCTAATGGAGGTGGGGCAGTAGGAATTGGAGAGCAGAGAGAACAGAGACTGCTGTATCAGAGAAAATGACTGCTGATCAGCCAGTTTCACATTGGACCACCACTGGTATTCAGCCTTTTTGTCTGAGGATCACTAGACTGTAGAAACTTCCTCAGTCTGGTAAAGTAACTTTTCATAAGAGACTGGTAATCATTTCAAGGCAAGGGGAGGCTGTAGGATCAGGATGAGGGAAGTATAATAGTATTCTTCTCTCTATAAAGTAATTCAAGCAACGCCGTGTGATCTGCAGCTTCTACACTGCAGTTTATGTATATTGTACCAGTGAATTAGACCTTGAATACATCATGGCACAAACAGGGATTGCATTAGGGGTCGATAATGATAATCAGATTTCTGATAATCAGAGTTTCTAGCAATGGAAGGTGCTAAAACTTCAAAATTGCACACAAACCAACACCAAGGCAAGGCCCATGGGTTAAGGGAAATGTGGGTTCATTCAAAGAAGCTACTAGCACCAATGGGTTAAGCTAGAGGTCAAATCATGTCAACCATAATCTCAAAATATTTATAGGCAATTAATTCATTTTTGCTTTCTGCTTTGCTGTACACATTATAAATAAAGAAAGTCTTAATTGTTTTTCAGATTCTGCATGTCGACTTGGAAGCAGACATTTTGAATCATTTGGAAAAAATAAATAAATACTGATTGTAATCAATGAATTGGTTAAAACTGTGGCAAATGTGTGAGAGTTGAAATTTCCATGAAATTCAACCAAACTTCATAAAATTATTTCACTTAAGTGAAATAGGTGAACCAGAAATAGTTGACACAACTCAAAGTCATCCGGTAAGGCGCTGTGTTGGCCAATCACAAGAGCACATTATTGGTGTACTACTTCATAAAGTGAATGCTGTATTGTTATTTGCAATCATCATAAGGAAAGATAAAAATATTTGCCTCCATGCTAATTTTCCAGAGTTGTAAAATCCTGTGTCATGGTATTCTCTTATAAACCACTCTGCAGTCTTTCGCAATATGAGAAGCCTTCGAATTCATGGATCTCTTATTCAAAGTGAAATTCCTGGGTCATATTTCATGTCATCTGTACCTGAAGCAGTGAATGCAGCTGCTTTGTTTTAATAGCTACAGGCCATAACTTTTGATGAAAGGCTGCAAGCTAAAAATATTGGAAATCACTGACAATAAATGTTGAGTTTGTGGTTCTGCAGTTCTCACCTGCAGTTCTTGCTACAGTTCTCCTCTGTGATCCCGTCTTCGTCTTCTCCCCAAATGTCCACAGCTGAGAAAATCAACGCCACCAGTACGGCAAAGCAGCACACTAAGGCAAAGATCACAATGCACTTCTGCTGAGACTGCAAGAGAGAGAAGGAGAGCAACATTGATTTCCAAGGTGTGATTTCTACTCTTCAACACTTCTGTGAAAACAAGGCCAAAGTGCCCCAACCTTGGCTCTTATTAGCTGGTTGCTTTGGCTGATTTAATGCACAGCTCAGCAGGCCATTACATGATATATAGGGGAATTTAACACGAACATGTAAAAGGTCTGTGACCTCACAAGTTCAGGCTTTCATGTAAATAATATGAGGCAGGAATGATGAGAAGAAAGAAAAGAGGGACGAAAGAGAGTAGAGAGCAAGTAGAGAGACACACAAAAAGAAACACAAGACAAATTGATCAAAAGAAACAAACTAACAAACAGACAGATTTGGGCTTGGACATTTGGATAAAGTCCAACTGATCCCACATGGTTGAGAATGAGGTAAGGAGCACCATGTTCTATAAGGACAGTGAGGATGTGAAGGAGACTAATTCCCAGCCATTACCCATCCACCATCTGGCTTCAGTCCATCTGCTTACTCACCAACAAGATAACTATGTGGCTTCACTGATAAAACCATTACAAATAATACCATCAGACCTTTTTGTTTTGCCATCTACTGATGAGGCATTTCAGGCACTTCAGGGGCAGTGTTTTCTGTGGGAGTAAAGAGCTCCCTTTGCCATGGACTTTGGGCTTTTCAACTTAGTAGACCTTGTATGTGCACAAAAATATGTGCAACACACTAAAGGCAATGGGAAACCCCAAAATGCATAATATGGCCTCTTTCATAAAGTAAATAAGTCATGTCTTGTGCTTCAAGTCAGTGTTGACCTTTTGAATTTAAAAAAAATCTTAACCAAGTGCTATTAGTGTCCAAACCTTACCTTAAAAAAAAACAATCATGCTGTAGTTTCTGCAAGCATGGAGCTCAACAAATGTGTGTAGTCAGCCAACATTTTGCAGACATCTTAACAATATGTACAGTATAATGTTTCCTGATTATGTTGATAAAAATGTAATTTGGACACCATTATGGTCTTAAAAATGTATTTCTGTGAGACAGAATTGTTTTCAAATCATACTGTACATTTAGACTTGTCATAACAGGAAAGACACAGGTGTGACTAACATTAATTACGGCTCTTCTCTAATTATTTGCCCCACTAAAGTGGTGTAAAGATACTGTATACAGTAAGCTTTCACACAGTTTAGGCCATAACACAATCTCTTGTTCCTATGTAAATTAATGTAAACAGTGCATCATTATCTCTCATTATTATTTAATTATGTAGTATTTATTTCATTATATTACATTTACATTTTTATCAAACCTGCACTGAATGCCAAAAACACAGTACAGTAAGTATATTTAATATAGCCTCAGGGTGTCCTCACTCATGCTCTCAATATAGTGTGATGGACATTAGATTTGACCCAGTTACTGGGAAACTCTTCAACTATTTGTAAAACAATAATAAATGTATCCTGATCCCTGTGAAACCCACAAGAAGAGCCAAAACTTATTATCCTTAAAACACAGCAGATCATTAGCACAGTCAGCAGGTCTCCACTCAGTATCCTCAAAAACAAATTTCATATCATACACCATGATCCTCTTTGATGCAAAGCCTTGGTTATTTTATTGTGTCTATTGTAGCTGAACACATTCATGCACATGGGTTCTCATTTGGGAATTAAATTAATTTACCAACCACTGAATGGAGGGTCCCCAGTGGACCTTAGAGAGACTGTCAGGGATAGTTAGCTGCACAGTCTCGTCCTCACAAAACCATCTGTAAGCTAATGTCTGACATGGGAATTATGTTTTATATTTCCTGGCAGTGCTGTTGGGTGGAATATTATACCTATTTCCTGTGTCCAGCTGGAGTCCGCATAACCAACTCATTTACCCTCAATCCCCAGTGTCTCATACTGGTGAAAAAAGGGTAAGAGCAGCATGAAGGTTAGAGGAATGACCTCCGGACCAGAAGGCAACTGGCTCACATTCGCAGACCTGATTGGAAAAAAATGCGGGTGATGGAAGGAAGAAACTACCTCTGGACATCTGCTGCTAAAGAACCCCAGGCACTTAACAAAAGCTTGCTCAGCATACACTCACAGGATAAATGGAGGTTGAATCCAATCTGTCACTCATATGCTGGACCTTATACCGGATGTACTGCAATGAAAGCGAGTATGGAGGAAGGACTACATGCAGAAGACTGAAGCACTGCATGCTTCTCATATTCCCTCTACCAGCTGCTGCATTCACATGTGGTCAGATGTGTATGGCAGATATATGAAGAGGTCAGACTCAAAGTGTGCAGTAGGACCTGTGTTTCCTGATACTGGAGTAGAGGTCGACAGATAGTGTGTGTCTGTGTGTGTGTGTCTATATATATATATATATATATATATATGGGATTACAAGACACCATTATACAAACCATTCATCTTCTGGTAATACTTAATGGAGCAAACTTAGATGAAGGATATGTGTGTGTACACACATGCACAAACACACATGCACCAATGCTACAAACCTACAATTTATCTTTAGACAAAGCTTTTTTTCCTCATCTGCCAGGCTTTCTCCAAGTAAGTAGCCAATCTAAATGTTTCATATATGAACAGCCAACTCAATCTTTGTGCATCATCCATATTTACAAAATCAATATCTGTTTTTATATTGTTAAAGCATTACACAGTTCTCCATAAAAAGGGCACTAAAAATAAAATGGAACTCATTTTCTACATCATTCAGACAGCACATTGAACAAGTCCGCATTTCTTCATCAAGATTGATATACCGTCCTGTTTCAACCATAAGTGGTAGAATACCAAATCTCAGCTGGGCACATGAAGCTCTTTGCTTTTTAAATCTACAACATACTTCTCAGTACAATATTCCATCATCATAAAAGTGCGCAGTTTTGGTTTAGTCCATATATCAACAGTCCACTGTTCTTTATATTGAGAAAGCATAAATTCTCTGAAGGTACAAATATTAATCTTTTCATTATTAAGAAATATCTCACCAAATCCATATTTGCAGAAATATGTGCACACATATGACCAAGACCCAATCATTTCTTTATCCCTATCATTTCTTTATCAACCTATAACCAGCAACCTGTCTTATAGAAAGATAATATTAATTTAAATATAAATTATCTCAGGTACACATTACTTTGACTTTGTGTATGGAGCCTCCATTTAAAACAGTGGTGTACATCACGCTGTGACTGTAGGGTGACCAGGTGTCCCACTTTATGTGGGACTGCACAGCATTTTTATCCCACGTCCCACATATTGAGACAATGTC
>JBBPCS010000573.1:4232431-4264199 GCA_037974645.1 Hollardia meadi | reverse complement strand
TTGTTTAACACTTTTTTGTTTACTACATAATTCCATATGTGTTCCTTCATAGTTTTGATGTCTTCAATATTAATCTAAAATGTAGAAAATAATAAAAATAAAGAAAAACCATAATAATGGTATATTTCTATCTATATATCTATATAGATAGATATATAGATATATCTATATATAGATATATATATATATATACCAGAGTGCCTGCTCTGGTTTGAACTTCATATTATCATCTCATGCCAAGTGTGCAATAGCCTTTCCTGATGGGATTTGGCTGCCTATATCATATGCTGGAAACTAGTTGATCTTTTGCACTTGTATTGAGTTGTAGGGGTTTATTTTGTCTTGCAGCCATCAGTATTTTTGTTTTTAGTCTTGGAAATATCAAAACCAGTCAAAGAAAATCAGTGATGAAGTGACATTTCAGCTTATTTAAAATGTGGTGTCTGCATCATCTTTTGATGAGTCGTAAGGTGTGTTTTCCCTTTTGAGGAAGACATTTTAACTGTAAAATTCGCTAAATATCAATATTGCATCCATAAACAATGCTGTGGCTTCAGTACATTAGTCTGAAAATGTAAAGCACAGGAAAACACCTTAAAGAGTAGCACACTGGATAATTAGCGTTTTGAATTTTCATTTAGCTGGGCAGATATTCTACTTAGGTGGTGAACTGGAAAATGTTAACTTGTAATTTAAACCCCCCCCCAAACAAGGTTTCTGCTATATTAGTTATCTTGTGCCACACTGCTGCAGAAATTCATTTTCAAAACAGTTATATATTTCACAGTAAGTTTATGCCCAATTAAAACCATCATTCTTCATAAAATATGTTATGCTATGTATATGAACACTACAGTGTACACTGATTTGAGAACATAAAACCTTTCTCCCAATTTATCCAGCACAGTATAAAAACAAATTCTTATCTAAGGGAAAAAATGAACAGTTGAAGTTAGAAGTTTACATTCACTTAAGGTAACGGCATTAAAACTAATTTTTAATTATTCCACAGATTTCATGTTAACAAACTATAATTTTGGCAAGTTGGTTAGGATGTCTACTTTGTGCATGATACAAGTAAACCCCAAAAGGTTTACAAACAGATTATTTCAGTTAAAATTCATTTCAGTGTGTCAGAAGTTTACATACACTAAGTTGAATTTGCCTTTAAACACGTCATGGCTTCAGAAGCTGCTGATAGGCTAATTGACAAAATTTAAGTCACCCAGAGGTGTAACTGTCAATTTATTTCAAGGCCTACCTTCAAAGTCAGTGCCTCTTTAATTGACATCATGGGAAATGTAAAAGAAATTCGCCAGTACCTCAGAAAAAGAAATTATGGACCTCCACAAGTTTGGTTTATCCTTTGGGAACAATTTCCAGAGCCTGAAGGTACATCATTCATCTGTATAAACAATAGTACAAAAGTATAAACACCATGGGACCACGCAACCGTCAAACCACTAAGGGAAGGAGATGCCTTCTGTCTCCTTCAGATGAATGTACTGAGGCGTGAAAAATGGAAAAAATAAAATAAGTACCTATATCCATAGTAAAACTACTCCTTTATGGACAAAACCTTAAAAGCCACTCAGCAAGGAAGAAGCCACTGCTCCAAAACCACCAAAAATATCCAGACTACAGTTTGCAACTGCACATAGGGACAAAGATATTACTTTCTAGAGAAATGTCCTCTGGTCTGAACTGTTTGACCATAATGACCATTGTTATTGTCATTGCTTGCAAGCCGAAGAACACCATCCCAATCATGAAGCACAGGGGTGGCAGCATCATGTTGTGGGGCTGCTTTGCAGCAGGAGGGACTAGTGCACTTCCCAAAATAGATGGCATCATGAGGAAGGAAAATGATGTGGATATATTGAAGCAGTATCTCAAGACATCAGCCGGGAAGTAAAAAGCTTGGTCATAAATGGGTCTTCCAAGTAGACACTGACCGCAAGCATACTTCCAAAATTGTGGCAAAATAGCTTAAGGACAACAAAGTCAAGGTATTGGAGTGGCCATCATGAAGACCTGCCCTCAATCCAATGGAAAGTTTGTGCAAGCAAGGAGTTACCCCCAGTTACCCCAGTTTTGTCAGGAGGAATGGGCCAAAATTCCAGCAACTTATTGTGAGAAGCTTGTGGAAGGCTACCCAAAAATGTGCTACTCAAGTTAAACAATAAAAAGGCAATGTTACCAGTGTTGGCAAACTTCTGACTCACTGAAAATGTGATGAAAGAAATAAACGCTAAAATAAATCATTGTCTCTACTATTATTCTGACATTTCACATTCTTGAAATAGTGATCCTAACTGGACTAGGACAAGGAAAGATTACTAGGATTAAATGTGAAGAATTGTAAGGTGTATGTAAACTTTGAACTTCAACTGTAAAACTGCACAAAGATGGTTTTCACATGACGGCAACATTATTTACTCCTGGTACTGTATTGTTGCCAATAAAATTATTGCACAGAGCTTCTGTTCAGTCTGGCCTGTTACATGTCTAAGACAAATGAATAAAGGAGACATAGGCTGTGAGTTCAGATTTAGGTTGTGCTGATTGTAGTTTTTACTCTGACTGGAACATGTACTTGAAAACTGTACTGTATGTTTGGTAACTGCAACCCAGAAACACTTTGTGCCTATTGACAATCTTTGTGTTGTTGTCTTCGTATTGCTTGCTCTTCATTTCTTAGTTTCTTAAATATTTTGTTTTTGCATGTTTTCTTTTCTTTTTAAGTGATACCTTACTTTAAAGACTTGATATGCTGTGTAATATAGAATATGACAGGTCAATAGATTGTGCTTTATTTCACTGGTCTGTGTCATCGTCATGGGTTTTCACTCAAGCACATCAATGCAGATGTATTCAAATTAACAGTTTGATGTTCTGTTGTGAAATTGTTAAAGAAAACCACCAAAACTGTCTTTAAGAGGTTTATTGGGTTGTTTAAAAAAATGCGGAAAATACAGTTTACAATTGTCTCATAAATTCAGTATTCTTGGTTCCTGATTGTGTCAAATATGTGTCCTTAGCCAAACATTCAAGTGAGCAATTTAACACTGTTTATCTAGATATTTTATTTAATATAAATTAATGTAAAGTGTCAGTGGACAAGTCATGATGCCATTGCCAAAAATGCACTCTTTACAAAAAAATAAATAAAATATATTAATAATGAATAATTAGGCTACCATCTGCCACACTCAGTTGAATTACCCCCTTCATCATGCTGTTATTTCAATTCACTACTCTTAATAAACCTTCCAAGACAAAATTATTTATTTTTAGCAAACTGAAATGGGACAAAATTTGAATAACATTTAAGTCTGCAAAACAGTAAAATTCTTTACTTTTACAAGCCATTTAATTAAAAAAAGGAAAAAAAAGTGGTTGAATAAAGTGACAAGATTATAGCAAGCTGAGACATGGTTATTATAATTAGGTAATTTATGAGCAGATAAAACCCCATTACCTTATCAACTATTACAAATATGATTATAAGATGACAAAGTTGCAGCAAAGTTGTGTTTGGACTTGAACCGTTGCTGTTGTCTGGAGGAGATTTCATCAGTTTCAATTACCCAAGAAACAGAAAACATGACATAATACAGTTAATTCAAAGTTTTAGTAGCAATATAAATTTATTTCCCTTTTAAAATGTCCCTCACATCCCTTTACACAAATATTTAAAATCTGACAAAATGTACTCCTTAATTGGACTGAATTAAACTGCATTGAAAATGTAGTAGCAAGGCACATATTGCATTCTACATACAGGAAGTAACGTGTACTTACCACCGGATCAGACAGTGTCAGGCAGAGTCAACACTTCACTCATCCTGCCTACAAAGACAGAAACATGACAACATCAACATTACAGCTCAAATCAGGGTTCCAAAAGAAGAATTTTGTTTATAATAGATATTTTTAATCTGCATCTTTGTGCAAGAACACACAAAGACAATAATGGAATTACACATGCAAGATGTTTTTTATACAATGCAAAAGTGGAATATTAAATTTATGAATGTAAAAAATCTGGATCTGCACCAAACATAAATTCATGGCCAAACATGCAGGATTGAAAAATGGACCCCCTTGGTGGAGACGACAACATTACAACACAACATTACATTTATGCTATGCAGTACGGAAAGCAAAACTGTAAAGTGCGTGGTTCTCGTAAATAAAGGCTTTTGTTTTGTTTTACAGTGAAATCCAGCTCATCTTCAATGAAGTCAAGCTCCCATGATGATTTATTGATGGGAAAATTGAAATGAATTAAATTACTACATATACATCAACTAAAAACATAAATACAACATAAATCATTTTCCTTTTTTAGTGAGTGTTTTGTGGTGGGCACCAAAATCTATTCTCAATGAATTAATTCATAACCAGTTATCTTGTCTCACCAGTAGCGACAGCTGCACTGCATCTGGCCGGTCCACTGCGCATGGATCGGGGGATCTCTCGCCCATTGGCTGGGTTCACACACCAGCATTGCTTCATGTAGCACTGCTGGGCTTGGTAGAAGCCGCGCTCGTCACAGGTGGGGCGGAAACCTGCCACCTGCACAGGCTTCATGCCGGCAGCCTCCAGCTGACACTCAGTGGCCTGAGGAGGGGCTGGGAGAGGAGAGGAGTAAAATCACCTTTCCTGTCATACAGGAAACTAAAGAGCAACGTCAGATAAAACAATGTAAACATAAGACTTAAGAAACTTGTACAGTATATAAGAGGATAAAGGCGGTATACCTAATTGTAATCGGAAATTGAGATCAAATGACTTCTCATGTATAAATAGATAATTAATACATTGTATATACACTAAATAAATACTGTCATACTGTTGTGACTCATTGTCTTTTGTTTTCGCCCTCCCATTGTCTGTGGTTGTGTTTCTGTGTGTGGGCGTGGCTTCCTGCCGTCAGACACCTGTGTAATTATCCACACCTCCCACCAATCACGATCATCAGCCTCTGCTTAAATACCCCGGTCTTCTAGTCACTCCTTGCCACATTGTCCTTATATAACTCAAATTTTACAAATGCGGTTAATACATAGATAACATACCAGATTTATCTTGACCTCTGGTGGAAGCCTCCTGCAAAACAAGTAGTGAAATAAAACAGAGAACTGAGAAAAAGAAGACCACAACCTACATTCGATTTTACAAAAATATGACCAAGACAAAAACATTAGTGTCATATTAAAGCCAGATTTATTTATATAATCCTATCATTAAATTCAAACAATATCTGTACCTCATTGTAACTACAGCCTGACTGAGAAAATTGCTGCTTTATAAGATGATAATAGTCGTAGCTGATACTGAGTATCGGCGCATTTGTAGGCCAAATAAATTACCAAATTAAAAAATTGATATAAGAATCAGGGTCAAAAATCCATTATTAGACTACTTTACCTCGTCCACAGAGTCATCCATCAGATCAGGAAAGCTGTTCATGTGCATGTGTGTCCGGATGGGCATAGCAGCGTCTACAGACAGACAGACAGACAGAAAAAGTAACGGTGTGTTTGAGAAAAGTTGATTGAGAAAATGAAAGTTAGACCCCAAGAAAGATAATTACTTTGAATTTAAAGCCAAAGAGGAGCAGTACAAAACAGTGCCACTTGACATAGCTTGACCTACTTTTCTGTTCATCTTTAGAAGATACAAGGACACAGAAAAAAACTTTTTTTCATACAAGAGTATAAGAATAAATGTCTTCCACCCATCCTCCAAATGCACATGCAACTTTTGGAGAGTCCTATCGGATCCAAACAAAGGCCCAAATGTTCTTATTTCGTTTTGCTCTTATGTCTCCAGCACTGATTTATCATAAATCTAATGAGTGATATTACATATGACTCTGGATTTTGCAATATATCCTACTTTTAAAACAGACATTCTCTTATATGCCAACAGTGTCAGTACATCCCTCCCAGTTTGAGCTGAATGTGTTCTCCTCACCAGATCTTCCCTTCGTCATCTCAGATTTCAGATTGTCGCTCTGCTCCTCCAGAGATTTGATGTCGCTCCTCTGGCTGAGGAGGATGTAGGCGATCATCGCCTGGCCCGCAATCAGGACACATGCCAACAGGGTTAAACCTGCCACCTTATAGGCACGGGAGGAGCGGCCACTAGAAAGAAAGAAGAGGAAGAGAACATTTACAAGCTGAAATGGAGAAACAGTAACAAAAGAGACAAAGAAAATCCTTGTTAGGCATCAACCATTTTAACTGTTCATGGATCAGTATGTGGTTGACTGCCTTTTTCCTGATAAATGATTCTAAGATTTTAAAAAAGGGAAAAAACATTGATAATTGATATCTGTCTCTGATTGACTGGCGGGTCATGACATCAGCTGTTGCCATGCAGACACTCAAGTGAAACTTTTGGAATTTTTCGTGTCTGCCTTTACTTTTTTAAATTCACACCCAGGTCTCCTTTGGCCTAAATGGCGTATTCTCTCTGAGACCACTCAACTGACTGATGTGTCCATCAATGGATGCCAAAATCATTCAATACAGTCCTGATTATAAATATGCTAATACGGATGTTTCTCATAATTTACTCATGAAAACAAAACAAAATACATCCATAGACTTTTAGTAGAGCTACAACTCATCTGAAGATGAGATGAAGAAAATGTTATTTCATTATCAAAACACGCTACTATTGATAATTTTTTAATTCTAATAATTTTTTTTTTTTTGCCTATGTATTTTCCTTGATTGTCACACAGCCAATGGTTTCCATTTATATATGTAGAATATGAATAGTGCAGACAAAGTGTCTACTTTGTGATGGATTATACAAATCCACCATGTTTAAAGTGTCTGCAAATTGATGTTCGTGGAATCGTGGGAATGTTTTTGGTCCTACACTATTGGGACTACATAAAGATAAATAAACAAGTACAAAATATTTACCCCTGTGCTGGTATATTGATGGCTGCCTGGCCTCTGATGAGGGGCTCGTTTTGGGTCTCGGGCTCCGACATCTTAACACAAACCTGTAAACACACACGTCCTTATTCACATGAATGTTTAAACACAACACACGCACCCACATAAAGTCAGAGTAATCACACACACAGAAACTGTAATGTTACCTTAGTTCAGGTTAGGCTGCAAGCTGTTCCACAAATATCAATGACGGACTTCAGTGAGGTTTTTACCTTTAGGGCCGATGAGAGACAGAAGGAACTGAAAGCTACACGAAGGGAAAACCCACTTTAAAAAGCGAACAACCAAATTATCCTCTGACGGCATTTTTTTCAAACCGAATTTTTGATTGGCTCCTCGTGTTGACGCGTCATCTGTCACCAGTGGCAGAATACAAAGAGCAATCATATCACAGTTGGCCAAACGTTTTATAGCCCCTTTCTTTATGATTTAGGTGTAATTAATTAAATATTTGTTAACAGATAATATCTAGATAATTATACAATAATGATGAGGAATAATTACATTTGTGAAAATTGTAAGAATACTAACAAATAACTCCATATTTTATAAATAATTACTGTATTAATATTATTAGCTGAGTCTTTTTGTTTTAGTAGCCTAGTATTCTTTTTCATTTGAAGCATTTCTGTATTGAGGGACTTTATTACGCCTGTAGGCCTACTTACATTTCTACATTGTGGGTCTCGGTTTGCGATATAATTAAATTCATAAACTGGCATTTCAGGGTTGATAAATCCTTAACTCCCAATCTCTTCATTTTTCTTGCCCCTGACCCAATTTATAGGTCCCACAATCACTATGCTACAATTGCAGACTCATTTACTAATTTACTTAAAACAAAGCTAAGTCTATTAAAAACTTTGCCATCGCTGCCCCACAATTATAGACTAGCATTTCCCATTTCCCAGATATTTGGAAATTTCACACAGCTGGTTCAAGGCACCTATATTATACTGCCCTGTTGGATTTAGCCAAATAAAGTATTTGTCTTTTATCTGTTTTGACTTTTGATGAACAACAAAAGAAACTGAAAGCAGTGGGGGACACACAAAAACAATTTCCTTATGTTCATGGACAAATATAAAGAAATAAGGTTTCAGTGGACAGCCTTTTGTATGAATTCATTTTCAGATGGAACAGAGTGAACTATGAAACCAGAATTAGACATTTTTTGCATTACACTCCAGTTCAGTGAGGGCAGTAATGAGCTTGTAAGCTAACGTGCAAACCTTTTTTTTTTTTTTTTTTTAACACTTTCGGATGTTGTCATTGGTTGAACCCATACTGTTGCAGGAAGCAGGAATTCATCCTTCACCAGCTACAATTTGCAACGGAATACCCAGTAAAACATTGAGCACTTTAAAGGTATAGATGTAGAAGTAGTTATTCAGGCTTAACGCTAAAAAATGATCATGCAACGTCGTCGTACCATTTAGCCAGCTAACGTTATCTTTGCTAGCGTCAGTGTGAAGCGCCAAATTTGAAATAACAGCGAAGCTAAACTTGGTCATGGAAGCTCGCAAGCTTTTCCTACTTCATATCTGCTTCAGTAAATTCATTGTTGCTAAAGTCGATACAGATAAAATGTTCTTGTTCTCTGTTTGATTGTAATTTCGCAACAAGACAGCCTTACCTAGTTTAACTGTGGGCTAGCATACACCACAGTACCATCAACGCTAAGGTTAGGCCGTTGGCCACGATTTAATGTTTTAAAAAAATATATTATTTGGTAAATTAGCCAAGTTATGTTGTTTTTTTGGTACAGACTTGATGTCATGCTTGCTAACTAAACAGCTTGTCTAACAGATGATGCGAAAACCCCGAGCAACAACTGTCAAAGCTGTAGACTACAATTATATGGACTCTGACCTGTAAGTGATTTTCATTAATTAATTGATTAAATCATTCATAGTAATAGTAATTTTATGCAACAACAGCAAATTGGTTTTCTGCCATCAGGTCCTTTTCCCAGACAGCCAGCAGTGAAGAGGATAATGAGGAATGGAGGCCACCAGAGCCAAAGCCTAAAGCCCCCAGCAAGACCGCCAGAGACAGTGCAACAGGGGGGTTGAAAGCACCTGCTAAGAGAACTGCTAAAACAAAGGAGCCAAAAGCACCGAAACAACCTAAATCTCCCAAATTGCCTAAAGATCCTAAGCCAAGTGCACGATGCAAACCTGCAGCAGGGCGAAAAACACAGGTAGCTAAACTTCTGAAGGATTCTGGTGCATCTGGGTTAGCTGGAACAAAGAGGAAAAAAAATGATGAGGGTAAAAAGGATGATATCGCCGGAGAAGACAAAGAAAAAAAACAAACGGATTGTCCAGATGAAGAGACAGCCGAAGAGAGTGGGCCAAGCGTTAGAATGAAGGAGGAGGTAAGACATACACACATGCACACAAAGCAAGATGAAATAGAGTTGGCAACAATCTCTAATATTTTTCAGTGCTTTTTCAAAATGATTTGGCTTCTCTCTTTCCGGTTTTCTTTCTCGTTTTTATAGAGGGTGTCATTTATCGTGTCAGAAGCCCATCAGGTGGACAGATGGGCAGGCGAAGGGTCATCACTGCCTGGGCTTAGAGCAAAGAAGGAGGAAGTGGAGGAGGAGGATTTCACGTTTGATGAGCCCTGTCCAAAGAAACAGAAGACCAGTGGTGCCTGCCTGGGACAACCAACAGCTCTACCATCCTCAGAATCACAAGCTCTGAGGAATGAACTCAATATGAACTGGGACTTGATAGAGGTATTGTAGTACTGTATGTGTTCTGTAAAACACGTGTTAAAACACACCAACCTCTGTTAGCAAAATTTGGCAAGCTAACGTAAGTGGATACTTGGACACTGTTGCCAACATGACAATTAACCACACTGCACTACTACTAATAAGCCGTTAATGAGGGACATGACCTTTTTAAGTTGGCTCCCATGTGTACACTAAGAGGCAAAGAATGGTGGTGGCTGGGAAATATCAAGTAGCTTAACACTTTACCATTACATGTTGTTCTCTCTGCATTACTAAAAACACACCAGGGAGTTGCACACCCTTAGTGAGTTTATGTGTACTGTTAGTTACTGGTAGTTGAACAAAATTACTACAAAATAGTAAAATGACCCACCAGCAACAGTGAACGAGCTGCAGTGCATGCTTTTTTAATCCTTTCTCCATTATTATGCAGTGCATTCATTTGCTGATGTCAGAGACTCAATGAGAACATGAGTAGCTGTTTACTTTAAACACTGTAATGTCTAAAGAATCTCTACTGTATATGCCCCCAAAGATACTGGCTCCAAGATATTAACAGTGGCTATATGGGCAGGAGCTTACTGCCTACTTGCCTATTTGTGTATAGATTTATTGTTTGAATATCTGTGTGTGTGTCCTTCCCCACAGCTGCTGTCCACCCTGACATGTGTGGAGCGATGGGTGTGTGTAAATATAATTGCGCTGCTTCGGGAGGAGAACACGGTGCCGTTCATGGTGCGCTACCGCAAAGAGATGATTAACCACATGGACGCAGATGCTGTCAGAGATGTCCAGCTGGTATATGAAGAGTTATGGTAGGCAAATGAAACATTTTAAACTAAACCAGAAGAAATAATCTAACACACTTAATCATCCACTCATACTCTCACCAGCACTCAATAAATACATGCGGAGGCACATTTAGATGTACAGAGTTTACAGAGTTTCATATAAACAGCTGTAGCCATGAAATGTTTTCTCATTTTAGCAGGATTGTGTTAATTTCCAGGCAGCATCTTTAACAGTGGCCACTAGATGATGCTAGTGGTCAAGCTTTGAGGCCTAAAACGGTATCGGCTCTGTGTGATTGTTTTACCTGTATAAATGTTTATCCCTGTATTTTTTTGTGTGTGTCTAACTTTGCACTGTGTATAATCTGTTTTGTATATTTGCGTATATATGTGTGTTTTTTCAGCTCTCTCGCTAAAAAGACCCAGTCTGTGATTCAAACCCTGACGAAGGATGGGGTTTTGACAGCTGAGCTGGAACAAAACCTGAGGAGCTGCCGATCAGCTGATGAATTGGATCATGTGGTCAGAATCATATTTTTTGATAAAGTAAAATCCATCATTTTAATATGATTTTGACCTCTCCTTGCCAATCATCTCAGTCTGGTGCTTTATGTTTTGGCTGTAGTACTCTCCCTACAAGAAAGGCAGCAAGCTGACGAAGGCTCGCAGAGCCAAAGCACTCGGCCTTGAAGTGGCCACTTCTACACTGATGGACAAACCGCACACTCTGGATTTAAGGGCATGGGTAAAACCTGGTGCTGAAGGTAAGATATAAACACGTACACAAAGAGGAGTTTTGTAGGCATTAAATTAAACATAGCACTAAAGGGGACATGAACGACTTAGTCATGTTGGCCTTTTCTTGTGTGACTCATGAAGAGAAGGTTTTTTTAATTATAAAGAATTGGATAAATAACTAGTTACTTATTATGATTTGATATGAAGATGATTTTTGTGCTGTTAAGATATTACCTTGATTAACCTAATGGTCAGTGACTGGGTTATTGAGCTTTGGTTCAAATGGTTAAGATGTACAGATTCAGATATACACATATTCATAAGTTTGTGTGTTTGTGTCAGGTCTGTCATCGGTGGAAGAAGTAGCTACAGGTGTGGCGCATATTTTGGCTGATATGATCGCCAAAGACCCTGAGACACTCACCTACGTGAAAACATTGTAAGAAAGTATTCACATGAATGCAACATTTTTAATGTTCCGTGAGGTTTGATTTTAATTTCTGCAATATTAATACTGAGCCCTCCTGTTTCTCTTTTGCTGTGTCAGGTGTGAGAACAGCCTTGTGACCATCCAGTCCTCTGTCTCCAAGTCGGCACTTAAGGAAAAAGAGCCAGAGAAGTCCGTCCAAGGCCACAAAAAAGTAGGGGCCCAGCAAAACAAAAACAAGGACATTGACAAGTTCCACCTCTACTTTGACTTCACCTGCAACGTCCAGCGCATCCAGCCCCATCAGGTAGCAAAACAATTTATGACCAAAATCCATCCACTCCTTCTACTTGTACTAAACTAAACTTTAAGCAGTGGCCTGCAGGATAGGTTTGATTTTTTTTCATACCAACACAGTTTTGTTGCACTAGAGTAGCCTGGACTTTAGTATCACCAGGGTTAGCCCTGGTGTTCTTGTAAATATAAATATTTCTCTCAACCCTTTTGCTATTGCTACCTATAGACTATGGATAGTTTGTGGATTATTCAATACAGCTATTACCACGAATTGGAAAAAATACAGCGCTAACAACCAGCTTAAAACAGAGATAAATCTTCCACTAAAATCATACAAGCCAACTATTTTTTAGTGAAATAAGAAAAATTTGCATAACCAGGGAACCTTAAAAGTGTTGTTTTATGCAGCATTGTATTCAAGTCCAAGCGATTTCATCCATAAATTTCCCTCTTTTTTATTTTGGTAGGCTATGTTGCGAAGAAAGTCGCAAAATACCACTGTTTTAACCTCTTTAACATAATGACAATCTAGAGTGCTACGAGTCAGCATTTAGTTTAAACTAAAAATATTTATTAATTTTAAGCATGGAATGCTAACTTCTTGTTAAGCATGATAGAATAGCAGTGCATTGGGCTAACAAAGCACTATTTCTAGCCACTATTTCTAACATGTCCAAACTATAAATAATAAAAAGTGTTATAATAATATTCAATTTTACACACAATGTGAAACAAGACACTGAAAAATCTGACGAACAAAAAGTATGACATTTTCTTTAATTTGGAAGACACACTTTTACTCTGCTGACACCCCTTCAAAATATAAGCACAAGCCTTTGTAATAAAACTAATAGTGAAAAATAATAACACAGCCTTAAGAAAATGCATATGGAATGAATGAACAGGAAAAAAGGTCATTTACACCTGTATCATGTGTGATTTGCTCTCTCTCTCTCTCTCTCTCTCACTCACACTCACACTCACACACACACACACACACACACACGCATGCATGCATGCACACACCATCTTTTTTTGTTTGTGTCATGTCTGTCTGCTTCATGCCTACCGCTTCTGAATGCTAGCCATGTCAGTCGCAGTTAGCCTTGTCTGTGCCTCCATATTTACCCCTCCTGTGCCCTGCTCTGCTTCCCCTCTGTCCCTCTAGTGACTAGTGGGTTACTCAGAGTTGGTCCCAGGCCTCATGTGTCACCATAGCTTCCATCACCCACTGCCTCTCTGCCACACCACAGTCTCTGGCAACAGCACTCTGCCCTACAGTCATACAATCACATAAACATATATTCCTGCGTGTGCACACACTTGCTCACACACAAGCGCACCCTGCAAGTCCCCTCATTCTCTCCTCTTAACATATGTGACATGTCCCCTGCTGACATGCCATTGGATTAGGAAGCTTTGATTGACAGGCGCTCTCCTGTAGTGACAGCTACTGCTGCTGGGCCCACGGGCGGACGGAAGGATGGCGAGAGGGAGTGGGGTTGGTAAAGGGAGGGAGAGAATGAACGTTGCTGAGGTGCGTCCGTCACTTATCTCTCTTGCTCTGATCTGATCTGCCTCCCTCCCTCTCTTTCTGACTAAACCTCAGCCCTCCAATCCACTCCACACCTCCCCTTTTCCCCTCTGCACTCAAGACTATGAAAGGCCTTTAATTCGATGACTTGCCTTTGTCATAGAGCGTTAATCCACAGGCTGCTGTGACCCTGCTAGCTGTCAGATTCCGGCTAAAATGAACCTTTTCTAGCCGTCAATTTGTTAAGAAGGGTGAGCAGGTGGGAGATGTGTTTTGACAGGAGGCATGTGTGTGAGCACACACTTGCCCGTTTGCTTTAGCACATTTTATTAAGCCACAGCCTTGGTGGTTTGTGAAAGGAAATGAGTGGCGCATTGTTTGAAGGGAGCGATAGAAAAATGTTGGGCTGGGAAGTGCAGAAAATTCCATTATGATAAAACGATTCGTTTCAGTTGATATTGATGATTTTTGATGACCTAATAAATACCCAGAGAAAAAGGTTGAATTTAACCATCTTACTTTGAATTTAATCACTTTTTTCTTGTAAAATTGTAAGTTTTATTATTAAAAAGTTATTTTAATTGTTAAAATTAAGAGTGTAAGTACTTGCACATTTGTTGTGTGTGTTGTATTGTTTTTCTAAATGACTTATTCATGTTATTTTCGCTTCTAATACAACCCAAGAAACTGTCTGTCCAAGATCATGAAACTACTAAATGCTGACGCCAACGTTACTCACCAGTAGCTGAATACAAGCGGTGGCCAAAACATTGCAGCCGAGTCCAGTTAAGTGAAGTGTCTTTCACTATATTCTCCCTGAACCAAAAAAAAAGGACACTGCCATATTGGCAAGCTTGTCTCCACACTTTGTTTTAGCACTGTGCCAACATATCCTTTTTTATTAAAAATTTCCTAACCTTCTAAACTCATTTGTTCACTCAAACTGTTTCTGTTGTTGTTGTTGTTGCCACATGTCGATGGTGCGACCAAACAACATATTAGGGATAAGGATATGAGAGGCTTTTTACATTTGTTATGTGCTCTCATTGTGATTTGAATACAACACATTTCAGTGAAACTATCGAACTTTGTATAAAAAAAATTCTTATTGCTATTAATGAAGTGTCTATTGCTGGTACATATCTCTATTATTTTATTGCCCAGGCCTAGTTGGAGGTGGCTAATACTAGTTCACCTCTAGATGAGAAATAAATCATGTGGTTGCAGAAAAAAAATTAGTAGAACATACATTACTTTCTTAATATTTGTAGTTTACAAAAGATAAAATTAAACAGGAAGTTTTTAATTGAGGAATTGGCAAGTTTTAATGGATTAGAATTAGACGTACAAAGGCACAAAAATATGTTATGTAAAGCCTGGAGTAAAACTAACGAAGGGTGAAACATGAACATTGTGTTTCAAATGAAATTTGGTGTTAAATGATTGAGGCTGCGACTAGTTTCAGTTTTAATTCATCTGTCGATTATTTTCTCAATTAATTATTTATCTATAAAATGCTCTGCCCCAAACCCAAAAACCTTAATTTTACAAATACATAGGATAAAGAAAAGTTGCAAATTGTCACAGTTTAGGAGCTTGAACCTGAGAGATTTTTGGCATGTTGGCTTGGAAAATGACAATGAAACAATTAGTTGATTATAAAAATAGTTGCTGAGCAATCAATTAATTGACTAATCATTTCAAGTGTAAAATAACCTCTCTTTTTTTAATTATAGAGAGTTATTGAATGTAATAATCCACTGACGTATGGCTTTATAGAATTATGTGACAGTTTTATACATTATTTAAAATATAGAAATCTGCAGTATTCAATATGTCTGATAGCATGATCCATTTGACATATTTAGTAGAGATGCTTAGCTCAGATTTAATTCCGTCAGATTTGATTTGAGGCCTGGTTCTAAGGGTACGCATTTACCTTATAGCTATTTGCCGGTACACTCTTGAGGATGCCAGGGCAGATTTGTTGACTGTGCAGCGGGGTATCTTTAATGCGATTTGCGTTGTGATCAAACAGTAGTTTAACGCTCCAAGTCTGGGGCTCGCCTGCAGAGGAAATTTGATAAATGGAACTGTTTCATTAATTAAACACTCCTTTTTGATGGACAGGTGGAGGAAAAACATTATTTACACTGTTACCCACACATCCAAGCACTCTCTTTCTGTGTGTTTCTGTGTTTTGGTCTTATGCTTTAGAGGTCCTCAGAGAATGTGATAACTCTGTAATGTAAAATATGGTAAATTATACAAAGGGTTTACAACAAACTACAGAAGTTATTTTTTTTACACATCATGTAACACACATCAACGGCCTCTTTTCCATTTCAAGGCCCCCACTCAAAAATGTAAATATTCGGAGCGTAGTTAAAACTGTTCCATTTATTGCTTTGTGGTCTGTTTAACCCCATTCCGCCTTCTTTTTTTTCAACAATTAGTCATATTAAACTCTTACAACTAAGATAGTGTCCTAGGTAAAAATATTCTTAATAATAAAATAAAGTAATCTTAACTACTAAACTATGAGTAGTAATTGAAAAGCTTTTCCTCTCCTTCATTCTGATCTGAAGTTTATTGTTCCATTAGCAGCTGTCAGACCCCGTGCCGTGCTGTGTTTGTTTTTGGACAGAATACGAGAGTATGGGACAGAGGAGTTCTCCTTGAGCAGTCAGTATGTCTGTGTGAAAGATCAGTGTATCATGCTGCACTATGGTCCCCTTCTTAGAGAGTCAATATTTATCTTGAATCCTACTGTCTAAAGAATAATATTCACTTAATGTATCTTACATTCCATATGCTTTCCCGGTTATAATTTTATTGTTTATCATATGCTCCATTTTTTAAAAACTTCTATTACACTAGTACAGCTAATCCTTAACTTTATTTTAGGAATGTAGTGCAATCTGTTGGCATCTTTGTTTAACTGTTATTGTTTTTAGAGTAGTGTGTAGTTTTTTTATATAGTATATTTACTTCTCTTATCCAGTACAGCGTGTCCCATGTGTGTCAGCCAGGTCAAAAAGTGTGAGCAAGTCTGCTGCGAATCTGTGTGTCAGTATGCATGTATCTGTTTGTTTATCCCTGATAATATGTCAGATGGATGGATGTGTTGATGATAGTATTCCTCTAAAGAAAGGGTGAGAGAGAGATGGAGACAGAGAGGACAGTCGCTGGCTGACTGCCCTCCCTTGGGGGCTGGTGGAAGGATGAAGGGGCATCCATGAAAGACATTCTGTCTGGTCTTGTCAGAGTTTGGCTAGTGCTCTACTACATGTCACTTGTGGCCCGTCTAACACACAAGCACATGTTTCTCACTCTGTCTCACATCACCCTTCCTCTCAGATCACCCTCTGTCTCCCACCAGTGACCCAACCCAGGCAGAAACTGAGAGATGTATATACAGACACTTGTGGCCAGCCACAGCGAAAAACAGCAAGGACATAGATCGCACAACTGTTGGAGTTGGTGCCACATAGTTGCATTCACTGCAGTTAGGGAAGAGAAGATTTAATTTTGAGTTTTTTTGGTGGTTAAGTTACAGGATGCAAAGAAGCAACATTTTAGGGTTGGTGGACTTGCAGCAGTGCTTATCTGTGTTGCCTTAAAATGTAATATAAATAAATATATATAAAAAAAATAACAAATGGAAGAATGGACTTTGGCAAGAGAACCTGCATAATTATTTTTTAAGAAGAACAAAGATAATTTAAACTGTATGCAATCTTATATAGAGACAGCCACATATGACTGTGTAGTTTTAACAGTATCGTCTTTCAGTGTTTATTTAAGGTACTGTGAATGTGACCAACAACAAATAATTCTTTTGGTGCCATTTTTCTGAAAACACTAAACAGTGGATTGTCAGTCAACAGTGGATTGTGTAGGAAGTCACTGGATCAGCCTGTGATGCATGACAATCATGTAAAGACGTTATGCAATTCTTCATTACACAAAATGACCTTAAAAAGATGAAACCTTGAACTTTGAGAACACAGATTTAATGACGCAGTTTTCTTTATACTACTTTAATTTCACTCATGGGCTTTCCCAGATGTTTACCTCCTCCTTTGGACAGCATGTTAAACTTCAGTGCTTTGATGAAGATTGTTTGAGAAATCTCATCACAGTCTGTGCGGCAGCCAAGGGCAGAAACATGCCAACAGAAGAGAAATCTAACTTTTAATCATAATTCGAGCAAGCTCACTGCATTAAATCTTGCCTTTGCTATGCCATTAGCTGTGTTTATATGTTTATTTTTGTGTGTGTTGCGTATGGGTACGGCACATCCGAGGGTGCTGCTGAGTGGTAATGATTGTGGCACCATGTGTGTGGGTGTGGGTAGGGGGTAGGCCTTGCGGTCTCAGTGCTGATGGTGGCGTAGTGGTGGCATTTGTCAGCTCGTTTCTTCCGCTTGGTTTCCAGATTGACGTCTTGTTTCTTGGCCCTGTTCTGTGGTGGGCTAAAGGTTCCCCACTGAAAAGGTCAGACACTTACTACTGTTTGCTTAACAGCATGTAACAGTTCCTCTGAGGGGGACAGCACACAACACAACAGGCTTGGCCACAGGATATACTCCTAGGCTCGTCACTTTTACACGCATTTGTGTGGAGAGTGAAAAGATTTTATTTTGTGTATTTGCGTAGAGGTTTTGTTTATATATACAGTAACTTTGTTTAAAACAAACTAAGCCCTATGTGTAAAAATAACATTTTTAATTGAGACTATTTACTTTTTTCCATAGTTTTAAGGTGCTGCCAAATGGAAACAAGACGTTCTGAAAATTTTGATTTAAAGAGCTTTGTTGTTAAAAATCAACTGAATGTTTAGCAAAATGTCACAGCATTTTGTAAAGAAATTAGAATAAGTCTTTGTTTAACAATTGCATAAGCAACCTTCACACACTTAGATATAAAAACCACTTTATTAATATTTAGCGCCATCAACTACAGAGTAATCTACTGTGTAGATTTAGAGTGCTGCTTTGTAAAATGTATATGCTTTTGGTGTGTGACCTGTAGATGTTTCCAGGAGGGACGTGGGTCCTTCCTCTTTTTGTTCATGTACACATGTGTGCACTGTTTATACAGTTTATTGCACTTGCATTATACGAGGGAACGCGTGTGTGTGTTTTGTGTTGTGTGCTTGCCTGTATGAGTACAGACCCTGGCTATTAACCGAGGGGAGAGTCTGAAGATTTTGACAGTGAAGGTGAACATTCCTGACAGGGTGAAGAGTGACTTCAGCAGGTGGTGCATCAACAACAGGTCAGAAACACAATAATGCACACATGCACACACACACACACTCCTGATTCTTATCCTTATTGGTGCAGAAATATTGAACATTAAATTTCTTTCAAGACGTAAAGGTTCCTCACTTTTATGCAGTCCATTCACTGGTCAAGGTTCCTTTAGAGAAGAATTTACGATGAGCAAAAGGTTACTTGAGCAGAAATTCAAAGAATTTGGAATGCATTTTAAAATCTTTTTTTCCGCACAAACTATATTTTAAAGAAGCGTGGATTAAAAAATAGATTTTCTAGGTCACATTAATTTGTATTGTTAAATAACCACACTTTAATATCCTTTTGAGTTTTAGATTAGAGAAAAATTCAATAACAAATCAGAAACTCTGCATTTGGAAGCTGAATACAAAAGAAATGTTTTCCTGAATCAACTTACCTTGTAAATATAAAGTTAAATAAATAAAATTCCACTTAATATTTAATCATGAGGCTTGTTTGCAATGAATGGTCTGTTAATATAACGCCAGCAAAACACGTTATGTGTTATGTGTTTTTGATGTCTGTATTTTGTTATAAGAGGGAGAGAATCAGTTTAAAAATTAGGGGAAGTCACATTTACATATATAGAGTGTCTTTATCAGTGAAAACTCCCCCCACTATCTTAATCCAGGTGGAAGCCAAGGACTTTTGCAAGAGAGGAACTTAATGTAATCATCAGGAATGCAGTAGAAGACTCTTATAAAAGACTTATTCTGCCATTCCTCACCAGGAGTTACAGGTATTTTAAGTGCAACTGTTCATGTGTGTGTGTGTGCTCTCAGGGCTTCTTCAATTCAATCATTTATTCATTTACACCATATTGCTACACAGGTTTTTTTTTCCCAAAACCCTCTTTCCTCTTTTTTTTATCTTAATATTTATTTTTACCATGACCAGACTAATGGCTACATGTCTACATCTCTCTCTGGCACCCTGTCCCTCCACTCTTTTTGTTCATATCTCCCCCCACTCCTCTGCCAATTATTCACTCTTCTGCCATCCTTCTCTGCCTCTCTCTTGCGTTCTCTCTCTTTAGGACTAAGCTGACAAGTGTAGCAGAGAAAGAGTCTATCGCCATGTTTGTGCGGAACCTCCGGCAGCGCCTGTTGGTGTGTCCAGTCAGGGGCTGTGTCATCATGGGGGTCGACCCTGGCTATAGACATGGCTGTAAACTGGCAGTTCTCTCCCCAACTAGTAAGTGATCACATAGTGGACTGGACTCAGTATTGACGTTAATTGGCACATTGATGTTATATCACTTGGCACCCACACTGATAGAAATATCTTGCTTGCTTCTAGTTAAAAAAATTAAAACATATTTTTGCATCAGATTATTATGTAGATCAAGCAAGATGATTGGGGCTACCACTGCCAATTTTTTACATGATTAATCGTTTAGTCTATCAAATTTTGCGAAAAAATGCTCCTGACAATTTCCCAGAGCCCAAACGGCCTAAAATTGCTTCTTTTGTCCAAACAACAGTCCAAAACCCAAAGACTCCTTATTTACTACCATAAATGACAAAGAAAAGCAAATATTTTCATTTTAGAAGCTGGAATCAGCAAATTTTTGACATTTTTGTTTTGTCAGGTTGGTTAATGTGTGTTGACAACGAACACAGATTTATCCTGTACTACTGCATTCATGTAATAGGATTAATATAAAGTAGAGCTCAGAGGCTTCAGATATGTTACTCAAATGTGAATCAAAGCTCTACCTTTGCATACACACTTACTTGCATCAGGGCCTGACTCGTGCATCAGACCGTATTGTCACAGATGTTCTCCCAATTACTGTCGTCTTCATACATGTAATTGGTAGTTGTATTTTGATACATTCAATAAACAAACACAGATTGGTACATTTTTAAGAGTACCATTGTATTTCACCAACAGTATTTTTCTGTAATTGGCGTCACATATTTATCTACTCAATCACACTAAAGTGCAACTGCAAATTCATGGCTAATATATATATATATATATATATATATATATATAATATATATATAATATTTTCCTGTACTTCCTTCGTCTGTCTTTCTCCCCCTAATTTTGCAACAAACCTGCTCACATGCTTTATTCACTATGCTATTGATAATTCAAACCCTGTACATAAATATTTAAGAGTCAGGTGTCTCTTTATTATATTACACAAATGTTTTGATTAAGCAGTAATAAAGCCAAATATTCTGAGAGAATGCTATGTAGCCAGGCACCACTAGGCCCATTATAACCACCAAGTTGTGTGTCTGCATGTCAGAGTCTAGATGCCGGGTGGATGGAGTATGTTTAAGTGTGCTTTTGTGTTTAGGGTATTTGATGCCTTATCAGACAGCATACAGCAGAGGGAAATTAGCTGATAATTTAAAGTTTAGTCTGTTGAGCCTTCATTTGTCATCATAAAACTTGATCAGCTCCATTGTATTTTTTCTCTCCCCGTTTGTCTTCATCTCTCTGCTCTCAGGTCAGATACTCCATACTGATATTGTGTACCTGCACAATTCAGGCCAGCAAAGAGAAGCAGACAAACTACGCTACCTTATGAGCAAATACAGGTACTGGTGCTTGTGGCTTAATACTCACTATTTAAGTATACTATTTCGGTTGAGTGAAATACAGTGTCAGAAAAATGGATGATGTTTGTGTCCTGCATTTATGTAGCAGCGAAAACACCTGAGTGCTGAAAATCATCTTGTCAGTTTTCCTACGTATCGCTCAGTTCTTAACAGGGAAAGTGAATTTTGACCTCATTTTTAAACCTCAATCCTCACTGTCCTCCTCCTCTTCTTTGTGTCCATAATAGCTGTACCAGGGTTGTCATTGGCAACGGGACAGCATGTCGTGAGACCGAGTCCTTCTTTGCTGACCTCATCTCTAGGCGCTATTTTCACCCCCTGGACGTGTCGTACTGGTAAGGTCTTTCATCCAGTGCATACTAGAACAGGCCACAGGTACCCCCTACCCTGAACAGAAATAAGTGTGTATTGAAATATATAGATGGATGGATGAACCCTGCTGTCCACTGGGCTGACATCCATTGCGTAGTTTGATATTTATTGGGTCAAGTTTTATCTTGCACAGTAAATTTTATATATTTCTTTAAAACAAACTGCATTTCAATTCCCATTGTTTGAAAAACTCCTCAAGCAAGACTATTCAAAACCTTTTATAATACATGTTCAATTGAAATATTTTTGAGTATCATTTGTAAAGATTTAATGGCGAGGTTTCATAATGCCTTGATTAAAGTGTTGGAGAGAGGTATGTAAGGGTGGTGAGGAAGAAAGTGGGGGTGTCAGTGAGGTCAGAAATGATAATGATGATTAAGAAATTATGTGTGGAGAGGAGAGGGCGGGTGAATAAAAGGCTTTGCATTGTGAAAGAGAACAGATGAGGAAAATATGTAGGAGTGAGAGGGCGGAACACAGATGGAGAGAAAGACAAATTGGAATGTGTCCCTCAAGCTAATGTTGTCTATTAAAGCCATCTGGACTTTGTTTCACGTCAGCCCGATTAAAGAGACATTTTGCGGTCCACGTTGTGTTTCTAACCAGGCCCGGTCCACACTTTAGAATACAACAGCACAGAACCTCTGTCCAAGCATAATAACCACTGGCCTCTCCTTGCTCAGTCTCTGTCTCTCTCTGCTAAGTTCCATGTGTGTTTGTTGACTTGAGGTTAGCATTGGGACCACAGCCTAGAATCATTCTGAGCTGTGTGTGAATGTGTATGTGCCTCCATATAAGAATTTTCTCAGTATCTTTAGGTTCATGCACAAAAAGGTCATACCTTTGGTGTAAGTGCCCACATTTCTTCTCTGTATTTCCATTTTCTGTCTATTTGCAAGAACGGAAACGTTCAAAGTGGGCAGTTCATTAAGTTAACCTTTGCTCGATTATTTTCGTGCCAATTTTTTTTTTTTGAGCAGATGTATGCGCCTCCAGAGCAGCAAATTTTCACATCTTGATATAATGTCTCCCTTATTCATTCTTTTACTGGAGCTAATGGCATTCCTCCTTTTCATAACACCTAAGAATGTTGGACTTCTGTTTGATGTGGTGCTGGCTCACTGTCCTATATCACCTTATATGATTAGCTATATTTTTGCAGAATGTAGCACATTTGTAAATGATCTCCCTTCGCCTTAATATGATTTGTAGAATGAAGGGTTTTGCAAGCACATTAACTTTCTTTGAAAGAGTAGAGAGATGTTGTTTTGACGTCAGCCATAGAATTATGGTTGTTATTATCAAGATGATATTGCCCTGGAGTCGTTCTGGTCTTATGTCTTACTTAGGTTTCTTTGGACGTGGCTGATGTAGGCTCAGAAACATTTATGGTGTGTGTCTGTATTAAAATGTACACATGGACAGCTCTTCCTGCATTTTTCTCCACCTTCTCACTTCTTCTGTCTTATTCTCATCTATATTCCTACCTTCACTCTTGTTTTTTGCTCTCTCCCTCCTCACCACTGTCTTCATTTCCATCATCTGCCATTTTTATACATTTCCTTTATAAAAGCTTGATCAAAAAAAGGTGTTTCCAGTCTTACCTCTGAGGCGGGATGTTCTCCGACATATGTTTTTGAAATATAAGAGTCTGGGGCCCAGATTGCATATCAGTATAACACACACAATGGGATATACAGTATGTTATAACTGGGTGGAAATAACCTCACATTTTTAGTATAAAGTAAGGTTCAGCTACATTTTTAAAGCCATAGAGCTTATCCAAATTTTATACACAAATCACATCTGATTTAACATCATATTGATTTATACCATAAAAACATTTTCAGTGTGACAATGAAGTGATACGTATTTCAAGTCTTCAAAGTAGCTGAAATATAGCTAGTGTCTTTTTGTCAGTGTGGTGAAAAGCAAAATATGAATTCGCCAGCTAGTCAAGAAAATAGACAGCAATATTTGCAAGTTAATGATACTATGTCCGGATTTAAGAAATCATCTATGGAGTTACCTCAGGGGTCTGTGATTGGTCCAAAACTTTTCATACTTTACACTAATATTTGCAATGTTACTGATTTGTTAAAATTTGTCATTTTTGCAGATGATACATATTTATTTTGAAAAATTCTAAGAAACTTTTGTATACTTATGAGAGGGAGCTGGAAATCCTTAAGTTGGTTTGATGTCAGTAAACTCTCAATATCAAGAAAACTAAATTTATGGTTTTTGGAAACTGAAACAAAATAGATGTGGATATTGAATTAAAAATCTCTAATGTTAAAATTGAATGAGTTTTTGAGACAAAATTCCAAGGGGTTGTGATTGATCATACATTAACATGGAAACAACATGTTGACTATATCAAAGGAAAAAAATCTATATATAGCAATCCTGCAATCTAGAGATATATTAAATTATAAGGCCTTGTATCTAATTTATTTCTCACTTATTCTTCCTTTCATATCTTACTGTGTGGATTTGGGGTTATTACGATCACACAAATCCACTGTTAGTAAATTCCCATGCTATGAAATTTAATGACTTGGTATAATATAAAATAATGCAAATGCAATAATGCAATTTCTTTTGATGCAGGAGAGCAAGTATGATCTAAGATGTATTTGTAAGTTTACTGTACAAAAACAAAAAAAAGGGATTAAGAGGAGGTGCATTTGTATTGTTGGAGTGAAATTATGGAACAATGCTAATATATATAAAATTGTGTAATTCGCTTTTGGTTTTCAAAAGGATGCTTTACAAAGCTATTTTTGAGGGTTACAAATGTGAATACGTACTATTGTTGGGTAGCCTAAATTGATAAGAAGGTAGGATAGGCATATACTGTATAAGCATTTTACTTCTGTCTAGGCCTGTTCAGCCACTGCTTAATACATAAACTGTTGACCTTGACTGTTGACTTTGTCTATAATGTTAATTATGTCTATTACTGTTAATGTATTATGAGGGATGATTACTACTTCGGTGATTAATCAATCATAGATCTATCATAAACAATTAATCCGGACCTTCTCTTTTGTTAGACGTTGTGTTAAGTATACAACACCAGCTTTGAAGAAGGTAATGATTGTGTCTGTGTTCTACCACATCACCACATTAAAATCCTTAAAATGGCACCTTTTCCTTTTCTCTCATTAAAAATTCCCAAATATATGAATATGCAAATATCTTCCATTGCTTCCACTGCTTGACACCAGATGACTCCTACTTCACTGTAAAGTCCATTCTCAATGTACTTTATGTGCACTGGAGGCTTCAAGTTTCCACACTTGTGTATGCTGAATGTTGGACTAGGATTGGTTTCAAGCTCAAACTTTCAACTGTAGGAATAAGAAGACAAACACGTTTTTGACTGGAGGGGGACTTTTAAGTGTTGTAGTGTTGACTCAAATTGTCTTTACTTAAGACTCTGTAAAGATATCTGGGGGAATGTTGGTTTCTAATCTGCCAATTTTGACCAAAACGTCCCTTGATAGATGATGATGATAGGCCAGGGAAAGATGACTGGCCTCAAGGAGTGATGGTTGTACAGTTGTTGCTGGCTATGAGGGTCTTACTCCCCTGCTGACTGACCCACAGCTGACCCTGCCCTGCCATTAGGGAAGCCTCATTATCACAGCAACAAGGATGATGACAATGATGGAGAATAGTTATGTAGCATCAGGAACAGCAAGGGGTCTTAGTGCTTGCTGTGAATGTCCTCTCTGTAATTAAATGACCCAGTTTCTCGTATACTTTGTGACTTTGTGTGTTTTTATATGTGTAAGCATTTGTCAGATGACCTTATACCCAAGCAGGTTCAAGCAGTTTTCGATCGACAGATGGAGGAAGTCTTTCAGGCAGCCTTATGTAGCTGGAAGCTGGCTCAGTCATGGTGGGAAAACCATCAGCGCATACGGCGACCTTACATCGCACAGACAAACTATTCCAGAATACTGTCCTGTCTGTTTTAGTGTATTTACAAAGTCACCGACTTGTTCCATCTCTATCTTACCAATCCGTGTTTCTTTTCGGCTTCTTTTGTTTCTTTGCTCTCTTTTTGTCATGTCCAGCTCCTGAAGCTCCTGAAATAGAGAGTGAGAGCAACAGAGAGATTATCTTTGTCTTCAAAGTGTTATTTGATTAGACCAGTGTTATTTAATCATTAACTTGTTAGGTTGTCAGCCTTTAAAATGTACAAACTCCTCTCCTCTCCTCGACAGTGCAGTAGTTCATTAAAGACCCCAGTCTCATTTGCACCATCTGCTTCCTGTCTCCCTGTGAGCCTTCATTGTGCCACCACCCCCACCTTCTCCGCCCGTCTCTCTCTCTCCCCATCCTTCTGCCTCAGTGCTCAGCTGGAATGACAGCCAGAAATGGCAGCCTGCGGGGCATCCTTGTATTTTTTTTGTGTGTGTCTGTGTGTGTGCAGTTTTCAGGGTCTCAGTCGCGTTTGAGTGGACTCGTCGTACTCACTGAGTCACGTCTTCCATAATTTGTAGTATGACCTCTTTAAAGAAAGACAATCAAGGGCACACATTTGTGTAGCTTTCTGCGTATGTTTTAAGTAGTGTCATTTAGGTGGAGAAATGGGTTTAAATGTGTATAAAAAGCCGGCCAGTTAGTGTCAATCTGACTAAATTTCTGTCCATGCCTGCATAAATACAATATATGTTGCAGATTTCTTTTTTTGGTAACAGAACAGACATTGTTAGATATTTGTAAGTATGTATTTATACTAAGGCTGCAACAAAAATGTTTTGTTCATTATCAATTAATTTATTGTGTCTTATTTTGTGCTGTTGCATTTATTTTGATAAAACATTAACATCGTCTCTCTTACAGAAAAGTAGCAAATCCTCACATTTGGGAAGCTTAAATCAGCAAATATTTGGGCTTAAACCATCAAAATTGTTGATGATTACATTTCTGTTGATCTACAAATTGATAAATGAACTGTTTGAGCTAGTTTACAGTTGATGTCAAATATATTGTTAGAAACATTTCTTTGAAGAAATAACTCTAAAACAAGGTCTCTTTAAGCTTTTTCCTAGGCTTTCAACTGCATCTCATGGTCATCATCCACTCCAGCCCCTATTAAGACCATGAGGTGATGTTGAAAGCTTCAAAAAAAGCTAGTAAATCGAGGTTTTGTTGTGATTATGTATTCAACTATGAGTAATTCTTTGTTTTCGTGCCTTACCTAAATAACCATTCCATAACTTTATTAAATGTAATAACTGACATACTACACTCTGACATAAATGGACACATCACCAAACATTTTTCCTGAAGCCCAGAGTTTGGATATGGTCTCCATTAATGACCAGTATCCTGCCGGACATTATACAACATGACGTATTATTTGGCTGACAAGGTTTTCTTTGCCTGTGATGGCACCCACTGAATGCACATTAGGCTTTGTGTCATACAGCTGCGTCCCAATAATTTAAAGGCTGGACATCATTTTAAATAAACTCCTCAATATTGAAATTATTTTCGGAGTTCTAGGTGGCTTATACCTGTATGTATATACATGTAGATGTATGTGTGATGCAAAGTACATGAAAATACTGTATGTGTTCTGATTATTGGCTGCTTGGTTATTGTCATTAACACCTGCTCGTTGCTAGTACATTGCTCACTGCGTGTTTATGTGTGTGAGTTTCTTTCTCTCAGGCTCCTTGCTAGGCCAGTGCAGCATGACCTTGTCTGTCATTGTGCTTTAGCACTGACTGGCAGAGCATGCAGGCTTTGTCAGAACTCATAAGAGTGTCCAGCACTGGCCAGACACGTCTGTGTGGGAGTGTATGTGTTTGTGTGTGGTTTGCAGCGTGACGCGCAGTGGTCTGTGTCACCCTCGTCAGCTGGTGTTTCTGGATTTTTGTGAGAGGAGCTGATTGGTAGGGAGGGCACACAACCACACATACACACACACACACACACACACGCAAATCAATGTGAGTCCTGATCTATCGACACTCAAGACGTAACTCCTGTGCTGTTGAGAAGATCTTACAAATTGTAGCAGCACACAAAATTCAACCTGTCATCGTCTCCCTTTTTTTACTACCATCCTCACGAATCATCCTACAGATAACATTATTGAAATGGGTTGGGTTCACATTAATCCTTAATATTTCCCAACTTATACAAACTATATTGCATGCTGTTGACAACCTCTGTCAACTACCTTACTTCACAAAGCAAACTTGCTCTTGTTTTGTTTTCATATATAAACAGTTTTTTTTTGTAGTTGCAAAATGAGTGATTAATAAAGCTTTAAAAAAAGCATCTTGCCTACTGAGCAGCATAAATCCTTTTCACATGTCGATTTGATTGAAACTTGCTATCATCACGTTTTGTTTTTGACTTGAATATTCTTGTCTGATGCAAGTGGGTGGCTAGATTGTTCAACTAAACCTCAACTTAATTTGCTTTCACAATTTTGCGATTGAACTATGATACATTTGAATATTTTAATATGTGTGTTGCAGTTTGCAGCTACAGTATGTGCGTGAAGAATGACAAGTTGACAGTGTTTGGCTGCAACAAGCTGATGTTAATGATATCTTTAATTTACTGTGTCATAAAGGCACTGCTTTTCCTATATGGTTTCTGCTAGAGTTTAACCTGCTGCACTGTCATATTATTAGGCTTGTTTCCTATATGTAACTATGTCTTTTCCTGATCTTGTACTATAAGAATAGTAGACCATCTCTCTTTCTACTAGTAGTCATCATTCTCTCTTTGTCTGGTTCATACTTAAAGTTCTCCGAGAGCAATGCAAACAGTTGCAGCAGTCCTTGACCGTCTTGCCCTCACTCCTGGTGGGATGAGATCATTATTACTGGCTAGCTGATGGACCTGGAGGACAGTGGTGTAGAGTATATTTATGACTGTGTGTGGGTGCGGCTGTGTGTATCCCCTGTCATGTCCTGTGTCCAGGCATGCTCCCAGGGCCAGACTGAGTGAGTGATGAACATACAGTGGCAGGACCAGCGATGACTGAGTGAGATCCAGGCACTCGGGCCTCACCAAAGGTTTGACGGTTGGATAGAAAGAGGAGCAGGGGGGACAGATGGATTTAGAGGCATGGAAAGGCCTCATCCTGGCTGCAGGGTGTATCTTAATTTCAGAAGAGGAAAATGAACCTATTGGTACATGGCAAGGTTATATCTTGGACTTAGAAGAGGAAGGATAGAGGAAGGCATACAAAAAAATTAGTTAACATGTATGAACATTAAGGGAAGGAAATTGCAAATTTGCAAATAATAGTGAAAATAAAGATCCTTCAAAAATATAAAATTCACCTATGTCATAGAGGACCTTCATAAATTAATTAATTTGGGAAAAGATCGAGCTAGTAAAATAGATGAGTTGATGGACGTCTGTAGTCTTCTAAAACCTAAGCATAGTGTTGTTAAGTTAAGCATAAGTGTGAAATAACAATGCATTCATAGGAGAGAGTACTAGAAGGATGGAGCTCTAGTACTTTCTCATCTATCCAGTACTAGAGTACTGAATGGATAGAACCTTCTTTTCTTTATCCTTCTTGCTTTTGATCCATTATTCCCCTATTACAAATCAGAAATTTGGGGATTTACAATCTGTACATGATACTCAATTTGCCATATTACACCTTTGTTTTATGACAGATGGCACATAGGTATCTTTGTGCTTGTGTATCATCTGTAGGGAAGTGGTGTCAGGCTGAGGACCTTCGGCATTCGCAGGTGGTGGACACTGAATATCTGCCAGCCTCATCCATATCACCCAGAGCCCCCGCTCTCCTCCCACCATGCCTCACTGGTGGTCAGATTCTGTCCCTTCTTCTCCTCCTACCACCCACAATCCATGCCATCCTCCCCTAGGGTGCCACTGTTCCCTGCGATGGTCCTGTATGTGACAAACATGTGTGATGAGCCTCCGTGACATGCCATGTATGTACTCTACTTGTGATTTGGGATGTTTGTGTGTGCATGCTGGTGTGTGTGCATGCTGGTGTGTGTGTGACACAAGTGCAGGCCTTTCCTGCTACCAGATTGACATGAGTGTCTGTGAGGCTTTGCTCTTTTCAGACGTGCCTCACACTGGCAGTTGGAGTTTGTATGTGTGTGTGTGTACGTGTGCTTGCCTGCCTTCTAGCGCCTCTCTAGAGACTGACGGCCCCTGACACCTGCCATTTGGACGCTTTTCTCTGTGAAAAATGTCATCGTCTTCAGACCCGACGTGTGTGTGTGTGTGTGTGTGTGTGTGTGTGTGTGTGTGTGTGTGTGTGCGTGAGTGTGTGTGTCTGAGAGAGAGACAGAGAGATGGTGCATCCCTCAATTTGTCTCCCTGAGGTCAAGATTTGCAGCTGACTGAACAATGGACACAAGCTGTTTGAGCAGCCGGGACAGACAAACTTATGTGTGTGTGTGTGAGTTTTGTATGAATATATTTTGGGCTGGTAATATGTGACATCACAGCTCCTTCTAAGGTATGAAAATGAGGCCAGTCCAAGTATACTGAACACAAACTGAGTTGTGAAGAAAGACAGTTTGAGCCATTATAAGCTGACACTACATACAGTAGGTGTGTGTGTGTATATACAACCCTCCGTGTTTCCGTCTCGAAAGCCATATTGAGTTTGCCTCATAGATAACTCCATGTGTTAGTGACTTTGCACTGAATGGAAATTGTGGTTCAGTTAGAGGCTTCACACTAGTTTTTGCTATTGCTTAAAGATGTCCACCTGGTACATCATTGATAAATTAATATTTGATAAATAAACATTGATAAATAAACTATTTACAAAAAACTTTATCAGGTGGGGGTTACATTATTTTCTATACAGTAGATGTATATAAATTATAGATTAAATAACTTTTTCATTGTAATATATGTTATGCCTTAAATATTTTGCTTGCACCTCATTTGTGAATATCAACAACTTAAATGTAGAACTATGACATGGAGCTGTATTTGGGAACATGTACTGTATATCTAAAGGAAAAAAAACTACCATTAACAATTACCTATGAACTATGATTTTCTGGACTTCTGGACTGGGAATCTTCCTAGACCATTTATACTGTTTGTATTGATGGGCCTAGAATAGAATTTGAACTACAGCAATGTCTTCAAGCCCAATGTCAATATTGCATTTTTCAACCTCGACCTACGGTTTGGAGGTGAATGAATGGTAAATGGACTTGCATCTATATATCGCTTTTCAAATCTACCGACTCCTCAAAGCACATACCGACCTCTCGAAGTGTTTCACAACACTTGTCACATTCACTCATTCACACACACATTCATAAACAGATGGCAGAGGCTGCAATCTGAGGTGCCACCTGCTCATCAGGAGCAGGAACCATTCACACATACACTCACACACCGATGGCCTTCAGGATCAATTTGGGGTTCAGTATCTTGCACACACTTCGACGTGCTTTCTGCAGGGGTCGGGGATCAACAACCGCCCTACCTCCTGAGCCACGGCCGCCCCAAAGATGAATGCCTTTGAAACATATGTAGGAGTTATTGTAAAAATGTAGAGAGACAGGCCTTTGTATATCTTAGTATTTGGCCTTTAAAGTTTGTTTTTTGACAAATTCTGTCTGTCTCTGCTCACTCTCTTTCCCTCTTCGACCCCCCTTCCCCCTCCCTCCAACTTTTTCTGACTGATCTGATGAACTGTTTTTAATTTACATTAAGGCCGTGTGAGCCAGAAGGCTGTAATGAGGTATCAGAGTGTGTATCCATCTCTTCCAATGTTAGGTTTCTTGAGGGCCATCAGGGTCCAGTCATGATGTGTGTGTGTTTGTGTGTCAGGCCCAGGGGTGTGTCTCAAAGACAAACAGATAGGGGAGAGAGTTTGTGACTTTGCCCCAGGATGGGACAGGGATGAAGCCAGACCTCTATTTGTGTGTGTGTGTGTGTGTGTGTGTGTGTGTGTGTGTGTGTGTGTGTGTGTGTGTGTGTGTGTGTGTGTGT
>JBBPCS010000573.1:4215722-4230892 GCA_037974645.1 Hollardia meadi | reverse complement strand
CACACACACACACACACACACACACACACACACACACACACACACACACACACACACACACACACACACACCTTCCCTTCTGAGAGAAAGGGTTAAGTGAGTGTGTGTGTGTGCTTCTGTGTGTGTGTTTGTGAATTTATATGTGGGAGACTGGGTGTGAGAAAAGTGCACTCATGCACATACGTGTTTTTTAGCAAGTTCTTTTGTGTGATTCATGGCATTTTGAGCTTTGTGAAAGTTTATTGCCATTAGACCCAAAAAAGCGTAAAAGCAGATGTAACTCTAGACAGCTGGCACAGCATGCTCTCTCTTTTTCCCTCCCTCTGCTGACTCAGTGAGTGACAGCTCTGACAGAAGGGAGGAAATGAGCTGAGGGCTAAAAAGTGAGGCCCATTAAAATCAGATTGGACATAACTATTGGTGTGGGAACACTGTTTCACTACAGCACCACTGGCTGACAGGTTTTTCTGGAGACTGAGTTTGCCAGATACACGTTTGTTGAAACGGAGAGTCAATGTTATTAGTATTTTTTTAGTCAGTGGTTACCGACAATACAGAACATTACATTTAAAAGGCTACTGATACTCTTATAGATTTGGGACACTTATATGGACAAACATGTCAGGAGTCTTGTGTCATTAATAATTAGACAGTTAGTGGGTGTGGCTTTACAGCTCCCTCATCTGTCAATCAGGTCTTAATGTTGCTATAGTCTGTTGACAGCTGGGTAATTCTCAGGGCTGTGAGACTAACAGCTACTGGGAAATACACACACAGACACTGCTGTGTAAGAAAACATTGCCTGCAAGCCGGATATTAAAGAAACTGTCACTCTTCCCCTCACCTCTTTCAACCACTCTCCTTCTCTCACTCCATTGTTGTTGCGAGAATTTTCCTCTTTTTGTCCCAATGACTCCTCCTTTTCTCTGCCTTCCGTTTACCCCAGTTTACATCTGTCTTTCAAGTGGTAGGACACTACACTGCAGAACATAGCATCAGACGTAGCTTAATGGACTTGTTTGGGTTTTCACAATGTCAGCTGTTTCAACTTTTTTCCTTCCTGATTCCTGTACTTACGGCACTAATCCTGTATGGATTAGATATGATTGCTGTCATTTGATGGCCTGATTCAGGTTAAACCCTTTGTAAAACCTAAACAAATTCGTACAAAGAATGAAAGCCATAGAACTTTCTTTTATTATCTAATTTGATAGTCAGTCATTACTGAAAAAGAACACAAAACAAATGTAAGTTTGCCGAATGAGCTTGGAAGTATATGTTGCTTGCCATTTATGGATGTTGGATACTTGTGAGGTAAAAAACCTGTCGAGTAGCATACAGGTATATGAGATGCTGCTGGGATGTAGCAGGGTCCCGTTTTGGGGCTAATAAATTATGTGGAATTTGATCAGTGCATAGGCTTGTGTGCTTACCGATACTTGATCCAGCATTTTAAGTTGTATCAGAGGCATTTCCCATACTGATATATTGGTATCAAAACAACCCTAGTTTGAACTAGAGAATCCAAATATGATCAGGAAATTAAGAGACTTGATAGGGCTGGGGTTTGACAAAGAAGCTGAAACCACGATGGCTTACTTACCATTAATCAGTTGAGACATATAATAATATCAATATTTAAGCGTTTAACGAATCCAATAGCAATATATTAGCCAAAAAAACCCATCTTTGACATTTATGTGCTGCAGTTGTGCGAATGTCAACTTGATATCAGCTTCTAAATTAGGACTCCATGCTTTATTGATACTTAATAGACCTGTCATTGTAGTTTTACTCCTTTATTGTACTTTTTCAAATTTTCTATTTATGATTCTTGACTTCTGTAAAAACTTTTTTTTCTACTATGTTTATTGATATACACCAAGTCAAATTCCTTTTATGTGAAAACCTACTTGGTAATGATTCTGATTTTGAGACTGACCGGTCTATTGAGTGCCAGCAATGCCATTAAAACAAATGAAATTAGGCATTTAGACCTTATGGAAAGAAAATTTTAAGGTGTTTAATTTTAAAGTGTTATTTTTGTATTTGTATAGGTAAGTTGTTTGGCTTTCCCACGACAAGGATGAGTTTCTTTAGAGCCACCAGGGTCAATAGAAAAACTGTACCTACAGGTGTGTTTGCATTGACTTAAAAAAAGGTTTTTACCTTTGGTTGGTGAAAATGATGTCACTTTTCACACCAAGTCTGCTGTGCCTGTAGTGCCATGTGTGTACAGCCATGCAAATGTGTACGTGTGCACCTGAGCATGCTATCGTTCATCACCTGAAATAGTAGTGCCTACAGGGGAGACAGGAGCAGACAGAGCTGAGAAATGGAGGGGTGACAGTGATTGATAGTTTCTGCCTCTGCATTTTGAGGTGTGGGGGAAAAAAAATAAAGCTCTTAAAGATTTGATAAGTGGCTGAAGCTGCCAAACATTATCTGCTTCTATTTTAATTATTTCCTATAGGTATGTCGCAGCAGGTTTCTGTGTGTGTGTGTGTGTGTGTGTGTTGAGTGAGGTTGGGAAATGAGTCAAGCTTGCTTGTCTTTAACTTTATAATGGATTTGAACAGGTTCATACCAATTTTCTACTTACGGGTATTCAACATTTTATGAAACATTTACTGGCTATTGTCATGACAGGCTACATATTCTAGTGCTGTACATTTTACACCAAATAAGGGTATTGTTGTTTTAGTGGTAAAGTCTATAGCTAAGTAAACCTTTATTTTCCAAACCACAGTTGTCACATGCTTTATATAGAAGGAAATTAATAAGAAACTACAACTAATAAGATCAATCAGATTATAACCAGGATGGTAAAACAAGAAATCCAAAAACTGTGCAGTGAAAAGGAAGTAAAAGTGTTTTTGGATGATTGGAATGATGATGATCTGAAGTCCGAGTTATTTCCTTCAGGGCCAACAAAAACAAAACAAATTCATTTTTAAGTTGCTTGTTGTGTGTTTTGTCTCTTTGCGGCAAATAAATTACACTCAAAATATAAGTGTAAGGAGGTGGAGAGAGTTTGTAACATACAAAAGCATAATTAAACTTGAGTAAAAGACAACCAGATGAACTGATTAACAAAAGATCCACAAGGCCTAACACCTGCGCTGGATTATTTACATGATATTATCAAAAGTGTAATATTAATGATGTCAATATTTTATATATTATTTTTTTTACATATGTGTTTTGTCAATACCTGTATATCGAGACAGCCCTAAATCCAAGTCATAAATCCTGCTCAGGTCAGCGTGTCATTTGGACTTCCTGTGCCTGCGTGTGTGCATGATTGTTTTGCAAGAATTGAAAAATAGCCATTAGGCATTCATGAAAAGTGACAGAAAGAACATAAAACAATATCCTTGCTGTCATATCACTTTCAGCTTCTGATTTACAACTAGTGTTTAACTATGCATGTATTCACATGCGCATGCACGCACGCACATACATACATGCCTACATGCCTGTAATGGTATACAGAATGTTCAGGTAAGTCGAGGAGTACATGACCTTCAGATAACCTCAGGTATCTTGTTAAGTTTTACATGGAAGTTCATTGATTATCAAAGTTTAAGATGTGAAGTTGCAGTTTCACACATGCATAAGGAAGAACACATTTAAAAAGAGTAAACTTCAAATACTGGATTCTATTTTTATCTTTTGGGAGAGCTCTTGTACGATTGCAGCTTCTAGTCTTTCCCCTCACGGTTATAGGGGTTCTCATGACCCTCTCTATCTGTCTCCATCTGAACAAACACTGCAGCCTCAGGTCACTTCTACCAATATCTTGTAATGCTGGTTCTTCTAAAATCACTGTGTGGGCTATTTGTTTGATCACTTAAGCTAAAAAAGCAGTACCAAATTGTCGCTAACTGAGAAGCCTGGAAAATTTGACTGTATCACTAGGAAAAGTGTTTTTTCTAGGTGTATATGACTTACTGTGCTTTTCGGAAATGTGTTCAGCACTTGGGAAGGACAATTACCATATTAAAATTCTACAGGCCTTTAAACTTAATGAATGAGTATTAAATCATGGGGGAGGACTCTTATTGACTTGTGAAAATATATGAAAATAAGTTTCTCATGTCCCAAGCTGAATGCAATGCAGAAAGAAAGAGTGACATTTGATCCGGTAGTTTGTAATTTTCTTAGTTATCCTTCTATCATTTACTGCCCTCAGGCTCTTAGTACATGCAGCCACTCTGGCTCCAGCATGGTTCCAGTCTTAGTGGCATCATTCATGAATGGCATTTCATTCTGCTGTCAGTTTAAAGACCGCCGCCTTCATTTTCATGCAACATCTCAACCCTCAGCAGTTGTTTCACCTCCCTTTTTCCTATCCGGTGTTCCTGCTTTCTGGTTCTCTATTTATAATTTGTGAATTAAAGTTATGTATGCTTCATGATGTAAAAGAAATCTCTGTGTGTTTTATATCAGTAAAAGAACATTAATGTTTTTCAATGTCTCCGTGAAATAACTCTTAAAGAAGCTTATTTTAGTCTGCTGTCTTTGTTCTTCTTACCACACTCTTTTTCTGTATCTCTCTCTTTGATTGACATTCGGTAACATGGTAGCGTTCAAGTACTGGAGGTGCAGACAGAAGCACTTTGTTCTTGTGTATTTGTTGGCTGGCTTCAGCTGTTTTCCAGCCAATCCAAACATGACCTTCAAACATAGGGATCCAGCCCATTGGCTCTGGTTAAGGGGTCTGGGTTTTGGGGCCAGGGAGTGGAGGTGCTTTGAAAAATGGATGGTAGAGTTTGTAAAGGTCTGGCCACAGGGAAGCAAGATGTGCTTGTGTTCTGATTGGAGATACATTCAAAATAGTGTTTGTCTAAAAATCTATTCGAAGTCTTCTGGTATTGTCATTGTGAGCCTTTTTGTGTGCCCCCATAGCAACCTTCAGTCATGATTTAGATACTAAGAATGCAGTTTGGAGTAAAATAGTCAGAGTAAACCATAAAGATAGAAAAGACAGTAGGAGAAAAGTAAGATAGGAAAAAAACATCAAAGAGTAAATTCTCTTAAGAAGAGAAGTGCAGAGAAGGCTTCAGAGTCATCTGAAAAAATGGTCTAGGGCTACACATTAATGGCTTAGATGATTCTGAATTACGTAAGTTGTATTTGTGATATCTGGTGCCCATTAGCCAGTTTAACTTGAGGTCAGATTGATTAAAGCAAGAGAGAGGGAGAAAAATGGATTCATGGATTGAGAGATGGATAGAAAAACACAGTCATGCTCCATTGGTTCAGTTAGTACCACTGTAAACTGAGTAGAGCACCATGAGGGCCTCTGGGTGTCAGAACAGACACACACATGCTTGATAGTGCGCATGTATGTTTAATAGAGCAGAACATGCTAGTTTTCTTTAACAGTTACTCTCTTCCACACATTAAATCACTGCTGCTGGTGCCAGAGGCCTTATCTTTTAGACCAGATTGCTGTCGTTACTAAGCAATATCACAGGGCTTTGGGCTTCTCTTCAGTACAGTTAGCAAAATAATATTGTACTTTTTTGACCTAGCCAGCCAATAGCCTCTATTTACACACTATAATCAATAAATGTAGCTTTTCACAGCTGATTTTAAAATCTAGCCTTGGCCACAGGTTGTGGTTGGTTGAAGTGAATTTGAAGTCAGAATTTTTTTTTTTATAAAAAAGTGCCGGATCTATCACTTTACATGCCAATGTGATTTTATGATACTTAGCTGAGGTGTGCAACGGTCATGTGATAAATAAAGAAACTTGAGTTATTGCACTTCACTGAGATCAGCTCTACTAATATTTGGAGTATTTTTTTTATTTGGTTTGGTAATAAAGTATATTTAAAATATACAATTAGTTGTGAGTTGCATTATTGTGTGTTTTATGAGTGGTGGTATGGTGTGCCACAGAAGGAAATCCTGAGCTCCTCATCTTTAAACAAATCATTATAGAATCATTAGCAAGCAAAGCAAGCAAGCAAAACTGTATTTATACAGTAGAGCCCAGTCGTGGAAAGTACACCGTGCTTCATGGAAAAATGAATAATATGCACTGTACATACCGACATAAATACATACTCTGCTAAAAGTTAATTAAAAAGTAAATGCAGAATTGAGCACAGGGACGGAGAAGAAAAAAAGTAGTTATTAAAAAAATATAGTAATTTCGACAAAATATTTTTTCCCCCATTACTTTTCTTGTCTTTACATTACTTTAAATTGAATACTTAATAAAGTTAAGTTACAGTTTCAGTTCAGTATTCCCATCCCTAACTGAGCAGCTATGCCTGAAGTGCATGTGCACCTCTGTGTTATTAAACCTTAGATCCTCTCGTGCTGCTTCTACCTCTATAAGGTTTCAATAAGAATGTGAGAACACATTCATTGGGGTGTTACTGCAGGTTAAAACTTACTCACGCACACCTCCACTTTTCTTGTGTGAAAACATTCGTGTGACATTACAGGTGATTTCCTCTGTCTCTGTACCTGCCCTTCCTCTATATCCACTCACTGGAAAACCTTTAGTCCTAGTTTTATGGGAACTTCTTATTGTTTGCAAAGTTATTTTTATTGTCTCCAAAATGCCTCTGGTTGTAGTGTCTCTGCTTTCACACTAAGAATCAGATTGCAGGTCACATGTCACATGTCACATGTCACAGCACCCCTACAGTCTGTAGGGTGCTGCCTCTCCAGTACTTATCCAGCCCTTTTTAAACAGAGATTGCACAATACCGGATGCAATGAAGACCTTTCTCTAGGCTGTTTTTGCTTTTTTGCAGTAAACAAAAGGACTGTGACTTAAAGCAACCTCACTTTATTTTAGATAGCATGTCTGCGTTCCGAAAGCAAAAGTGGCGTGACGTGTAACACAGCATTGGTGTCCAGTATGACATTTTGCATACACATCCAGCAGTGTATTCTAAACAATAAAATAACATGGCAATGGCAATTTTTTAACATCCTTGTTATATGGTGAAAGCTGTCGTCCTCAGCTCGGAGGATAACAAGCTTCCAGACCTTTTGTTGTCTCCCCTTAAGGAGACAGGAGCTAAAAGAGAGTGTTTTAGACAGAGGGTTAATAGGGTGCTGCTTGAATGGACAGTATGGGAAAGATAATATGTTTTTTTGAACATTAAAGCTTGTAAACATGTTCTAGTATAAACTTAAAATAAAAATATCACTTTAAAAATGAGCATAATATGGCCACTTTAAATCTCCTGGTTATCGGTCGGCGCACATAACACAGTGACAAAACGTCACAGCCCTGTCCTGTCTTCCTCACTCCTGTTACACAGATGTCGATTTGGCACTGATACTTCTTCCGCTGCCTGATCAGAAGAGGAAAAAATTATCCCCCCCATTCTGCCTTACTAACTTTTATACAGACTGGGGAGGCGCAATAGTCCTGCCTTGAACAGGTTGTGTACAAAGGGCTTTCATCTGTCTTCTCTCTGCTGAATCACACAGTGTTTATCATCCTGTTTATTGTTGGCTAAGTTTCAACTAACTGCTTTGTTTATATTAAAGTAGTTCTTTAAAGGAAGTTCTTGCTGACAGAAGAAATAAAAATGAAGTCTGAGCTCATTGAATACAACAATTAAAATGTATTAAATAAAGGATGTGATTTTTTTTTTGAGGAACCATTCTTTGTATATGGAGCCCAAAAATAGCTAAGACTAAAAAAATAAATAACTCATAAAATGTAACTCATATTTTTTTATTTTCATAATAGTAGATAATAATAGAGTTTTACAGTTGTTTATTTTTCATATTATATCTGCTTTCATTCTTAATTTCCTTTTTCACAATAAAACTATATTTTGTGACACTTAATTTCATAATGTCACTTTTCAGATCAGTGGTGTCACCACCGTCTCTTTTGGCCAATGACTTCTCCCCTGCCAGCAAGCTCAACAATTGCTGTCATAGTTAGCCAGTTAGCACTAGCTAGCTAGAACATGCTAGGTGGCTGCCTGAAAGCAAAAGTGACTGTTGACAGTGGGGTTCCACCGTTATAAAAAAAAAGTGACAATATTAAATAAAATGAATGAAAATAAAAACACATGACATCTTGGTAAGAAAAACATTTAGGTATGTTAATCATCCATGTGTGCACACCCCATAATTATAATTGTTGACAGCTATTAAAATGCGGCGTAGGTTGTTTGCATTGGCAGTTTGCAAGAGCAGTGGAATGAAATCTTGAACCACACAGTTTCATTGATATGAAAATGTGTGACAATTATAATATGCCCTTTTAAGATAAGTACCTTGGGCTGTATATTGTCCCCTGTTGATGCAAGCCCATATTATTCTAAATTTTTTTTTTTTAAATCACTAGAAAAATCCTTTAAAGAACTTTTTGATTTTGCTAAGTTAAATTAAAATGATTGTGTCATTCATAGTTAAACGTTCAATTTTTCAGCGTAGGATAGTACTGAACTCTTGCAGTGATTTAGCTGAAAAACTTGGTTCAGACTAGGAAATGTCTCATAAGGGCCAAGCAAAATTGCCAAGTCTCTTGTGTTCTGTAACCCATGCATACCTCTGTCTGTCTTACTCTCCCTCTTCGTCATCATTATCATCTGTCCTGCTGTCCTGTTATTGCTGACAAACAACAGCGCGTTTGTTAACTAGCGTTGCTGTTAAGAGCTTGATCATGTTACAGGACAACCCATGCTAGTCTCAGTCACGTCATACACAGCACACACACACACACACACACACATAGCCCAACAGTAGTCCAGTTTAGACTGTCAGCTAATCCTCAAGCAGTTGCTGAGGCATCAGCAAGAACTCAGCAGCTGAACTCTTTGGCTTTTGGCCCTGTCCTGTAGCCTAGGGCTTCTGTTTGTCTGTTAGACCCCAAAGAATATTTTTTAAATCTTATTTTGATCATTTGTTTTGACCAAGTTCATTTTTTGCTTTTGTTTTTATTTCTAAATGTCTGTTTCTAGCATGATGTGTCAGCTGGAGCTCTAAAGGCAGCACTGGACAGCGTGGTGCAGGAATGTGTGAGCTTTGTGGGGGTGGACATCAACATCTGCTCCGAGACACTGATGAGGTAGACGACACATAAAGACACATACATACATGTGGTCACAAGCAAGTGCATGTGCACACACACAAATGCAAATTGTGAAACACAGATGAAGTGGGGCTTAGACCTCTGACATACTTTCCCTTAGCAGTCACAACATGGCAAAGCTTCATTCACACTCATGCATGGGCGCATGCTCGATGAGCACACACAGGTGGCCTGCCAGCTTTCTGTTGAGGCTAATGCTTCACACTCTAGCCTCACATACTGGGCCGACTTAACAGAGAGGATTGCGCAAACGCATAGAAATGTACATGTATGCATACATTTGCATATCTTTGGTAGAATTCACATACATACACTTATTTATAGTGTACAGTACACACATGATTCACAAGTACAGGAATTACACAAATTTGGCACACAAACACACTTGCAGTGAATATGAACAGTATAAAATGAGCTGGCATTAGCTGCAGGGTAGGCATCAGGTCATCTGTTTACCTGTCTGCTCTGCAAGTGAGCTTTTTCCATTCCTGCTAGAAGTTATGTTAACCACACATACACACATTAAATACACACAGACGTGTTGATGACTGAGGTATTATGTTGAGTGTTGACATTGCTGTGTGGTTTGGTGTGAGTGAGTCACTGTGGACATTAACAGAGCAGACCTAATTGAGTTTCAAATCACCTCTTTTTTTCATTGCCAAAACTGGACATATATACTCAGTAGATATTGGCTCATGTGTGTCTCTTGTGACTGTTGCTCCTGCTTTGTTAAATGCCAGGTCAAAGTCTGCACAATATGCTCTGTTTGTTTGTATATTATAGAAATCTAGTCTGTGTAAAGTACTCCAGAGATGTATGTAGTTAGACTACATTTTGAAACTAAACTGTGGTTTTCTCAAAGTTTTATTTTACACTGTTCCTCACATCACCAGTCAATGTACAACAGAGACCTTTAGAAATAAACACACAAACCTCAAAAGACTTCCAAAAATGATTTAAATAAATGTGGTCAATGATTTTTTTCTGATGATTTGTGACATTTCCCATTTTTATTTGTTGTTTTATATCCTAGGCATGTAGCAGGCCTAAATGTGGGCAGGGCGAGGAATATTGCAGAGTGGAGGGAGCAGAATGGCCCCTTCATCAACAGGGAGCAACTCAAACTGGTCAAAGGCATGGGGCCCAAGACCTACCAGCAGTGTGCCGGTTTCATTAGAATCAACCCACAAACCAGGTGCACACTCGTATGTAAACTGTATGTACAGATACATAGACTCGCACAGAAACATGGGTATGACTTGGATTCTATTTTGTATTGCTTTCTAAAATAATTCTACGGAAGGTTCAGTTGAAATTACAGCGAAAACAAATTTCCGTATTTAGATTTAGTGGAATCTGGCCAACCAGGTGGTTTTGGTTGCATTTGCCCAGGTTTTGAGATGTACGTATACCTCTGAGATTTCTTGGTGAAATTTCTTGCTCAAAACATTAAAAATGACATTTAAGAAATTCAACAGCAACATGTTGTTCAAGGTTCAGCCTCATCACCATGCTACACCCGCATACACATTACATATTAGACAAATAAATTAATAGAATTTAAAAAAAAGTAGTAAAGATAAGATAAAGAAGGTGGAATGCTGATATGTACATATGTATAAATACACACTTGTACTGTATACACACATACAATATTAGGGGTGTAACGGATCACAAAACTCACGGTTCGGATCGTATCACGTTTTTTTAGTCATGGATCGGATAATTTTTCTGATCAGCAAAATGGAAAAAAAGCTTAGGGTTAATTTAAAAATGTGCTATTCTGTGCCCTGTTTGTAGTCACCACCATAGATGTATTTTAATTATCATAATTTTATTTATTTATTTTATCTATTTATTTTATTAAATACGTATTGTAATATCAACTCTTAATACATCTGCGGCCACCACTCTGTAGTCTCACTCATTGTCCCGCCCACAGCTCTATCTGATTGGTTACACGTCACAAGAAATAGTCTATCGACACCGAAGGCTGCTGTGTTTGACAGACAGAGAGAGACTGGAGCTGTGAGTCAAAGCGAAGGCAGCAGCAACTTACGAAGTTGCAATGAATATCACAATCTCATGATCTACTTCTATGATGACAAACATGCCCAGTTTCCCAGTTACACCACTGAAAATGCCAGTCACAGCCAACAGGATTTCACTTAACAGAGGCAAAACTAACAGCTGTTAAATAAAAGTCGCTCATCGCGCTTCAGAGTAAAACACAGCACGCTACTTCTCGATCTTTTCACTGAAGCTAGTAAAACTGTATTTTACACTATGTTGGTTAAATTTTGCAAGTGATCCGCGGACCACATGCGTGTCGAACCGAGGGGCACAAACCGTCCGGATCACGGATCAACAACATTCCGTTACACCCCTAAGCAATATGTACAACATGGATGTAAAGTTGTAGTGTAGCAGAATTTCTGGTATATTGTGATGTGCAAAAGAACAAAAAAACCCATGATGGAACAGAAAAAAGTACAAACATCACAGATGCACTGAAAGTATTCAGTGTATATCCTGAAAGTATGCAATGTGTTTAACTTGTTGAGCAGAGATTGGTGAAAGGAGTCATTCCTCTATGTTGGTGTGAGGAAGATGAGGTGAAGTAGAGGAATCGCTAGAGAAACAGTGTAGTTAGTCCGGGAAATCCATAGGCCTCACTGTGGACAGCTCTCAAGGCACTGTTTCAGTAGAAAGTATTGTACTGAAATAATATTGAATAATGTTGACAGTGTATGTGGATTATCCAGAGTAACAAAAGTATTGCTTCTAAGACACTTTGCTGTCTTTTAATTTCTAAATTTAAGTTTTTAATTAACCTCCATTGTACTGGGGTCGAAGCAGGAATCTCAGCAGCCCACAAAATAAAACTTAAACTGCCAGCATGGTTGGATATGTCTAGAGGCGAGAAAATATGTTCGTTTTTTTTTACTTGTAATTTGTTAAATGTGCCCTTTGAAAATCTGTTGTGAAATGAAGGCTCTCTTAGACTTGGACTTTCTTCATGAATTTCAAATACCTTTCTTTTTTGTCAAAACAGTGCCAAATCCTCACCTCACCCTGCACCAGCAGTGCCACAGAAACCAGCAGCAAGGAAGGTTAAAGGAAAGGCTTGTGTCAACATACCAACCTCATTTAATCCTCTGGACCAGACCTGTATACACCCAGAGTCCTACCATGTGGCACAGAGGTACAGTACACACAGTCATTCTGGCTCTCTTACATGCATACATTGTCCTCATAAAGATATACTTTCACTCTCAAATTAATGCATTTTCATTCTTACACCCACATATTCTTATTTTCATATATATTTTCACGCACACATTCATACATTTTGCTCTCACGCACATGCGGCCAGTTTATACTTTTAATATTTTTGATAATATATGTTTTGAAGAAAATGTATGTATGTCTTAAGAAAATATATGTACAGTATATAATTGAAGAATGTATGTATGTGTGAGAGAGATGGCGGAAAAGAAAGGAGTATAGTGGAAACGGAAGGCAGGTCATTTATCGCACTGTGATTGGCTGACCACTTGATTCCAACGGCCACCGGTGTTCCATCCTCCAGACGGCTTTATACCCCACTGGGAGCATTTTTTTTTAATTATTATTATTTTCTATGTGGTTCCTGTGTCTGACTTCCTGCCTGTCTCGATCTGCTCTGTGCAGCTTGATGCGGCTTCCGTCAAAAATAGACGATGCACGTATTCTTCGCAAAGCAGAGTGAAGAGACCTTTCAAAAGGCACTTCTGAAACGCACCGCGGCGCACCTGGTGGAATTACGAGCATTGAATAGAATGGCCGCTGCGCAGCACGTGCCTGGTGGAATTTTGGGGCGAGAAGCTTGAGCAAGGTCATATTGCGGGGGGGTTGATTTTGACACTGTCTCATATGGTGCTTGTTATAGTGGTGGAGGACTCTGATTTGATTTACACAAACATGGGATACAAGAGAGGAGGCATTGGTTTTGTATGCATGTTTGTGTGACTGTGTGTGTGTGTGTGTGTTTCCTTTTGTGAGAAATCATTGTTAATGCTGCTGATGTTGATATCAGAAGCACATTGAACATCTGTCCAAGACTTGTATGTACCGTCTCTTTCTGTGTGTGTGTGTGTGAGAGAGAGCAGGAGGAGGCCCCTCTCTCCTACAGCTGAAGTCACTCAACTTTGCTGTGTTTAGTCTACATAAGTTCTGACAATAGTGGCTCAAAGCATCACTCCCCTTATGTTGATGCGCCTTTAATGGCCTCGGTGCATGTGTGTGGATGGGTGTGTCATATCCACATCCATCCATCCATCCATCCACCCTGTCTGTCTGTCTGTCTGTCTGTCTGTCTGTCTGTCTGTCTGTCTGTCTGTCTGTCTGTCTGTCTGTCTGTCTGTCCGTCCGTCCGTCTGCCTTTCTCAGTTGTGTTTGTTATCACAACTCTCAGTAAGGTGCCAAAATGCTCCTGTTGAAATGGGGCCCTTTTAAATGTCAGTCATCATTATTCACACCTGGCAGAGTGTGTTTGTGTGTGTTTTTGTGTTGTTGTCGTGTGTGTGTGTATATATATATATATATGATTTATTTTTAAACGTTTTTTACTAATATAATTTTTTTAACATACTATATAATATTTAATTTAGTGTTTAGAAATCTCTGGACTAACCCTAACCCTAGCTAAGGAGAAGGACTGCCACTAATGATTATTTATTTTATCGATTAAGCTGCCAATTATTTTCACAGTCATTCACTTCGTATTGATTAGTTTAGAAGATGTCAAAAAATTGTGAACTAAATTCTCATCATGATTTCCCAGACATTGTTTCTTTCGTCCAACCAACAGTCCAAATCCTAAAATGAAACATAGAATTCTTTGTTTACTATGATAAATGACGAAGGGAAACAGCAAATCCTTACATTTAAGAAGCTGGAACCAGCGTTTTATTTTCCCTTTTTGCTTGAAAAATGACTGAAAGGATTAGTTGATCGACTAATCATAGCAGCTCTATTAAGTAGGTGTTTGTGTGGGGTATAAAATCATCAATCTGCTATGCATTTCTCTCTCTTGCTCATTGTCTTTTTTTCTCTCCCTCATTAAATTTCTGTAGTTTCTCGCCAGTTTACTTTATCATTCTCTGCTTTTCTATTCTTCCTGCTGTACAGATTTCTTAATTCTGTGTTGGCAGATGTTGTATCCTTTATTATGACTACTTTATAATTTGTGTCTGGCAGTTTACTTAATTAAGAGCAAATTAATTTCACTTGCTTGTGCATATATCTTATGAAGGTCTCAAACAGAATATGAACAGCCCAAAGTGTTTCTTGTGTTTACTTTTATACATCCTTTTTTAAAAATGTTTATGACTATGGTCCTTGTGGTGGTTGAGGTAATGATGGTGCAGCAATTGCTTTTCCTGGAAATTTAGACAGCCTGGTGTTTTTTGATGCAATTGAAAATAATTAATCTTCCACCGCACTTAAAATCAGACGGTACCCCATGGCTCTGAAAACAATAGACCATCGTGAGTGTGTAGTTGAGCCTGATTTGGCTGTCTCCTCACATAAGCCCTCAATATTACAGTTGTAATGTTACACTTTGAAAAATGTGTTTAAAACAAATCTTGCTGTTTGACTTGTGTTGTCATCCATAAAAGTGATTTTTTTTTTTTTTATTTAGAAAAATGACATGGCAGTTAAGAATGCATGAAGTTTGTATCCGTACTTTCTTTATGCCAGCAGGAACTTTTTTTTGGAGTTGCCTTCACATTTTGAAAATGAATCTTACTTTGAAATTCTCTGGAAAACACTCTAGAGTGTGATTGTGTCTAATTAGAATATTGGCACATGGACACATTTAGCCCCTCTCTAAATGAAAAATCTCAAACTGCGTACATCATTAGATGTTATGGCATCACTGAGATGCCTCACTTCTCTTCTCACATCCTCACCTGCAACTGATGAAAACAGGAGGTCTGGACAGAGGCTTGTGGAGGAATGGTGTGTGTGTGTGTGTGTGTGTGTGTGTGTGTGTGTGTGTGTGTGTGTGTGTGTGTGTGTGTGTGTGTGTGTG
>JBBPCS010000573.1:4198912-4215622 GCA_037974645.1 Hollardia meadi | reverse complement strand
CACACACACACACACACACACACACACACACACACACACACACACACACACACACACACACACACACACACACGTTGGTTGTAATTATGAGTACAAACCCAACAGTGAGGGAGGCCTCTAGACTACTGGTCCCCCTTAAATGCTAACATACACCCTTGGAAAAATGAGATGGGCAATACACACACACACACACCTGAAAGTAGAATCCACCAGCCAACAAAACCACTGTAAGATCCATAGCCAGAATTCGGCCTGCTCTCAATTCAACACTGCTTTCACTCTCTCATCTCCTCTTTTTCCATCTTGAATAAATTTTATGTTACTCATAGGTTAAAGAGGTGCTCCTAAATTCAGTCTGGAAACTGGTCATGTGTCTATCACTATCAGCTAGTATCGAAAGAGGAAAGCCAGCAGTTCTGCCTCAGCGTTTATGAACAGAAAAGTTACAGTGTTTTTGGGTTGATGGCATAAACAGCTTTTTCCACACTTTGCAGTCGGATGACAAGTTACTCTGTGAAGTTTTGTTTATAATTATAAAGAAATTAGAATTTAGCTTTTTATACTTTAGTAGCAGGGAAATATTTTCTTTCTGTGCTGTATTTTAAACTCCAGTGAGTGATGAAGATGAACACCCAACACCTTTCCTAAAAAATTGGTCAGCCTCCTATCCCTCCTATCCCTCCTAGATTTAAAAAATTTTTTTTTTAGGTTTTTTTAAATTTTGACACAGACACAAAGACAGGAAATAGCGTGTGTAAGAGAGACGAAGAGGGATGACTTGCAGCAAAGGTCCCATGCTGGATTCAACCCATGGGGGCTATGTGGTAAGCGTTTTAGACCACTAGGCCTTCAAGACACAAGTATCTTGTGATAAGATATATGGTTGGAAAGTTGAGAAGCCCATGGAGGCACAGGAGATCAGATCCTGATGTTAGACAAGCATCCATTTTGGTCCGAATGTGATGTTTCTTCACCTCTAAGCCATTTCTGGCACATACTCTGCTTCTATTTTGTATGAATCTGGCTTGCTGGTGTTGAGGGATTGATTCCACTTGTCTCCCTCTTTTGGACAGTAGATGATGACTTTTCTGGCAGGGGCCTCTCCACTCACAGCTGTCTCATACATATTTGTACACAAGCCGTGTCCTATTACATCCGCAGTGTCCATGCCACTGCCAAATGAGCATTTCAGGAAAACATTGTGAATGAATCAACTTTTTGTGTGTGAGTGTGCGTTCTTGTATGTGTCTGTCCACCTGTTGTGTCCATCATACAGGGTGGGTGGGTTGGTTGGGGGGACAGCTGTGGAGTCTGTTTGGCGTCAGGCTGCCAGTGAGCGTCATCCATCAGGGACGCTACCCAGCTGGTGCACACATGAACACATGCATAGAAGCAAATGCATTCACATCCATCACCAGCTGTGGAAAGTGCCTACTGTATATAATATATACAGTACCCACAATACTCACACATTAGACTTTTTTGCTACTCTGCTGTCATGCCATTCTGTTACTAAGTCTGTTTAGAATGTAGAATAGCTAATTAGTTTGGATTTAAATGTCAGGCTTAGTGAATTTTAAATGGTGTGACCTGACTGACTGTCTAGACTTTTTGGAGGTGGGACATCCTGCTAGAATAAAACAATAGAAAAAGGGTTTTCCAGGCGGTTTATGGATGGACAACGGTCCAACCTTAGTAAAGTGGAGGCAGTTTCATGAGACAAGGTGTCAGGGCGTTTACAGCCCACTATGGATTTTCCTGATTTAATAGGGGGTGAAATAAATGTGTGTATTTGTGCTTGTGTGCGCATTTTAAGAAGAGAAAGCCCCACCTTGGCACCCTATGACTTTGTGTGTAATTAGTCCCACACCTCTCCTGCCCTCCCTCTTTCCCCCAGCTCCTTCTCACTTTACCTTCATTAGCTTAGCTTTTCCCTCTCTCCTTCCTTCCTTCTTCTCCGCTTTTCTCATCCTTTATTTTGTATTTTTCCTCATCATTCTAACCAGTCTGTTAGCACTTTTACCCTTCTTCTCTCCCTTCTGTCCTCTCCATTCCTCATAGGTCCATCCTTCATTGGGTGAGGGGTGTCATGCTTGTGCTTTAGTCCAATCAGGAACACTTGCTATTAAGGGTGCTTTCACACCTGAAAGTCCAGTTTTGTTACAAATTGAGAGGACAGAGGAAATGATGGAGCTCTGGGTTTATTAAGCTACTGCAACCCGTGCAACAGTGCATACAAATATAAACATCTAAACTTTGTCCATGAGGACATGCTACACATCGTTAGCTTGGTTACATTCTCCACAATTCAGTCCTTCAGTTCATTTTTACAGAAATGCTGAGCACCAAATTATATTTCATTCAGATTTACCTGCATGGTAAATACGAGAGACGAAAGAAAGTGGTGTATCCCGACCTTTGAAGCTGTCATAAAGCCACAATACAGTGTATGTGTCCATTCATCAATTATTTATATTAATTTAGTCCATAAGGGTCCACAAAAACATGTCATCATAAAAATGAATCCAAGTTGTGAAGATCCAAAAAAAAAGCTCCAAATTATGCCACTAGTATTTTGATATGGGCTCCCTCTCTCTCTCTCTGGGTTGGCCTAGATGCCCTAGATTGAATTATTTGTAGTTGATATGTTATTTGATAGCCTAATTTTTATACTAGTAATATTCATACAATTCAGACAATTTGATCGTACTTGTATTTCCCATCTTTGCTGAGCAAGAGTTTTGTGAAAGCACTTAGGCAGGGTGAGTTCAGTGATTGAAGCAAATAAAAGCCTGGGCTTTCAATTTAAGTTTTACAATATTTTACATATTTCTTTTTGCAAACTTCACTTCTCTCCAGATTTCTGTCTGTTGTGGGTGGGAATGCAGACCAGATTGGGAGTGCAGGCCTGCGACAATGTGTGGAGAGCAAGGTTAGGAGCAGCAGTGTTGAGGAACTGGCAAGGACAGTGGACACCACACCCGAGACCCTCAAACTCATCATAGATGGCCTCACGCAGCCCCCTGGGTTTGACATACGACAAAGTAAGAATCCTGCCTGAAACCACACGAAACGTTTCATTTACAATATGATTAAAATTGTGTAAGAACAGGAACACGATGAACAAGAACACAAAGGCAAAAGTATCCACAAGGTTTGTTTGTTATACACCCACTTTTAATCAATTAATAGCAATCCAAATTTATCAAAACTCTGCAGTTAAACTCTTACTTTTCAGTATTTCCATCAGGACACACAGTACATCTGTTTTACTAGATATATTCTTGTGCAGAAATCTTGTCACTGAACACAAAACTATCAGTGTTTTGAATATAAAATTACATAGACGGCACATTTTTGCAACCTGGCAAAGTCGCAGTAACTTGTCTTAGTCTCTCATCTTTCCTTTATAATGTCCTTTATAGGTCCCTACTGGCTGATAGAAAGTTGAACTTTTATTTGTCCAGTTCTTTGACTGGTTTACTAGTTTAAACACACACTGACTTTTCTTGTGCCTTTATTATAATAGGCATGTCATGGCAGTGTAACTTGATAGGTTCTGACAGTGCTGTGCCTTCCTCTCTGTAGCTCAACAACAAGTGCTGTGTTTCTGACATTGTGACGGATCCAGCAGACTCTGTTTTCAGACAGAATGTCTTTTCAGCAGTTTACCTGTAGCTCAACTCTCAAAAAGAGTTTCTGTCACTTTTTCTTGTATTGTAAATAGCTATAATATGTTAGATTGATTAAGTTAATTCAGTACTAAATAGGAAAAGTCTTTCTCTTTAAATTCTTGCTTGGTGTAAAAGAACAGTCTTTGTTGTTTTTGGGGCAGGTTGGACAAATTTTAAAGCAATGAAAGCAGGTGTTTTGAATACAATACCTGCTATTTAAAAAGAAAATAAGAATGAGAAAGATTATTAACCAAAGATGTAGTTATTAATATTGTGTTCACGTACTTGTGTGTTACACCATACTCCGTCACTCTGGAATCCTAATTTTAAGAATGATACATTTCTAAAAAAAAACACAGATTAGTGTTATTAAAACAACGTTGAAATTATGTAAAAACTTTTGTATAGATTAATTTGCCATGGATTATAAAACAGGTTTTTACAATTGCTGTCTGATTGTCAGACTGGTCAGTAAAATAAAAAAAAATAATTTCCATGCCTTATTACCAGGCTCTCCTTTTTCATACAGTTTAATGTGGGTAGGAAAAAAGTGGAGCCTGGATAGCCAGTTAGTCCTCTCTTCTCAAAATGAAGGTACATAGCTTCAAGGTTCATTCTCAGGTTGGCCCTATTCGGTTGCAGCACACTACGCTTGGCCTCCTAGTCAGTGCTCAGCTGAGTAAACAGGTGGGCTGCGGCTACCACATGAAATCAGTGCTGTGGGGAAGATAATTGAACCGGACTATTTCCTGGGGTGCAAGCCTTCCTTGTTTATGTTAATGCTACAGAAAGGAAAACGATCTCTCGTGAACGGGCCAAGTGGAAAGTGGTGTAAAATAGAATGCTGAGAAAAGTGGAAGTATGCAGACACAGGTATTGGGTTGCTGCTCGAAATGTAATATCTGTTTGTCATTTCTGCCCTGCCCCTTTCTTTCCTGCATCCCCTTTTCCTGTCTCTTATCCCAAATATGTGTGCTTACAGGCACCTGCACCTGATCTTTCCTACTTACACCTTGCCACCTCATCTTTTTGATTTTCTCTCTTTTTTGTGCCATCCTCAGATTTTGGGCAGGCGGACTTTAAGCGGGGCATTGTGTCGATGAGTGATCTGCGGGTGGGTGCAGTGCTGACGGGCCGGGTGGACAACACAACTTTGTTTGGGGCTTTTGTAGATATTGGTGTTGGCCGCTCAGGACTCATCCACAAAAGCAACATCACCCTGGACAAACTGCCTGTCAGCCAGCGTCGCCGCAGCCTGGCACTAGGACCAGGGGAACGAGTGGAGGTCCGGGTCCTGAATGTGGACCCTCAGAGGGGACGGATTGGCCTGGATCTTATCAGGGTCCTGCAATAGCTTCAATTAATTCTCATATTCAGTAGTCTATAATTGGACTGGATTTATGAGGAGAAATAACACACAAAGCTCATGGGATGCAAAGTACTTTAGTGATTGTGGATAATAAGCATAGCTAAATAACCCATTTTAACAGGCAAAATGTAAAGTACTTGATAGGAATGGCTCATTTGAATTTAACATTTAAAAAATCTTAAGTTGTTTTTTAAATTTTAAATTTAAATTCAGAATAATCCAACTCAGAGCTGCTGCTACAAGTCTAGTTAAATAAAATCAAAGTTCTTTACAGTTTTGTTAAAGGTTGAGACACTTTCTCCCCTGAAGTAATTTTGTCAGGCAGCACTTGGTCTCGGCCTGTGTATGTTTCCCGTTTCATCATTGGGAGTGGGAGTACATTGCCGGTGATTGCACACTAAAGCTGATTGCCTGATTCATGTTTACAATATCCTATTTTGTTTGTTAACTCTGGCCAACTATCTGCACACACACTGCTGTTAACTGACCATTAGAGGAGACTCTGATAAGACACTTATCAAGATGAAACCATAATTATTTGCACTTTAGCAGTAGTGCAGGTAGCCTCATACTTGAGCTGCTATTCTTCATTTTCTGCAAATATAATTATATTTAAATATTATTCGCATACTTATACGCATCCAAATCTTCAAGATAAGTTTTGTTTTATACTGCTCTGAACAGTTTGTTCATACGCATCTTTGTATCTTTGCTATTCAAAGCCGAATTTGTGAAACTGTAAGACCACTGGCATCATCTTCGATTGAAGGTTTGCCATTAAAAAATATTTCCAGTTACCTTGTGCTGTTGATGCATGTTTTCTCAAAATTAAGAATTCAGCACTCCGCAGTGTGATCTGATTCACATCGAAGAGGAGGGGCATGGATGAGAATGGAAAAGAGCGAGGATGGCATGAAGCAGGGAGAAAAAGGAAGGTGGGAGAAATAGAGGAGCGAATATGTGAAGTGATGGAGAGAGGAAAGAAGACACCAGTGAAAATACAAGTTTTTCTTCCAGACAACAGGAGAATGTGAAAAGGCAGCATGAGGGGTTTGGGGATGGGTGGAGAGACAGGGATAGAAGAAGGAGGAGGAGGAGGAGGTGGGGGGGAGTGTTTCTATCTCCCAGACTGCAGTAAAGCCTGAAGGCTTTTTAGGCATGGTCCCAGACACAATTATCCCAGGACACACACACACACAAACACACACTAATCAGCTGCTTCAAAATTAATCCCAGACTCCCCATCCACATTATCTAATTTGTTTGTTTTTATGAAACTAGAATAAATAAAAAAATACATAAAATATGGTTCTGAGAAAGCCTGAGGTCCCCTGTGCGAAACCTTCTACTGAATGCAGAATACCTAATCACTTTTAGAGCTGATGCTTCACCATCTCCCCTTGGGGGAACAGATAGAATATGTTCTCGACGCACAAACACAAAGAGATGTTCGATCTAGATAATCAGAAGTGGCAGTTTGCTTAGTGATGATCTGGGAAACTGCACACACAGACTGGATTCACGTACTGTATTTCGTTGTCTTTTGCGCACATTTTTCCAAAATGAATTCCATTTTCTAACCAAGGTGCCGTATTTTATTTGACATAAACTCTTTTTTCACTGTTTTGTCTGTTTATTTGTTTTGATCTCATTTACCGTAGCTTGGCACAGTCTTGTTTTAATGTTTCCAGTGTTTTTGTCTTGGGGTACACATGTATTCATAACAAGTAGACATAGCTTCCCTCAGCATCATTCCTGCTTTTCCCGGCCTTAATTTTCTTCCCTCTACTAAACGTGAGCCCACAGATGGGACAGGCAATCTGGCAGCCAGCACTTGCTGCCCCTTGGAGTTTCTGTCAAACACTGACCAGTGATGAGGCTGTGATAAGGAGAGTGGCAACAGGAGTAGTTCTCTGTTATCTTCTGCTGCAGTGGTTCACAGCTGTTGTGTTATGGAGTGAGCTCAGGTGTGCCTAGAGGATTTGGCGAAATGTGAAGGAAATTGATTGTAAGCAAGCAGTTAAATAAATTTCACACTTTCATGTCATGAAATGTCATGAAACATCTTAACTTCTCGTTTCAGAAGTCCTCGGCTATTTAAAGTTAAGCTACAAAAGAAAAAAAATATCCCAAATGGTCATGCAGGGCTCTTTTATCATATTTTGCTCAAAACCCAGCCCTGAGGACACAGGTGGATAGAAAATCATCTTAACTTTTTCCACACAGAGCAGACAGAATGGCTTTCACAGCTAGTAAATGCATCCTGCTAAGTGAACATTGAGTAGAGAATAGCTTTCTCTGTTTATCTCTGATTTCTTAAACACTTCTTACAGAAAACTCAAGGATACGTTTAAAGCACTGTAAAAAGTACCTGCAAAAAAGCAGTAACGCAACAAAAATGTAAAGGCATGGAAAACCATAGCAGCAGTAAAAATGAAAGCTACCACTACCGTGGTAACATGAATGTGCTCTGTAAATGTAGGCAAATTCACTCGGATTATGTGATTTCTTGTGTGAATCATGAGTATCCAAAAAAATTCCTCTAGATTTTAATATCTTAATCATGGATGGATGGAAAGACGGACAACATTACCATCTTTATGCCCCTAAGAGGAGTGTAATCTTATTTATATTATATATATTTGTGCAGATGCAACAAAGGAAAGTAGAAGTTGCAGTCAGTGTTGGCAGTTATTGATGCCGTCTTGTGGCTACTTTAGTATTATATAGTGTACCACAGTGTTTGAAAATGTTTTTCTTTAGGCAGTGCATACAAAACATTCACATTATATATAAGTCTGACTGTAAATGTACTGTTTATGTCTATACTGTATATATACTCTATATTCGTCTAACTTCCTGTGAGCATAGCAGACACCACAAACACAGCTACACTAGCAAAAAAACAATAAAATAAATAAAATGTAGAGTAAGTTATACTTGTAGTCACAGTCTCCAATACTCAGGTGCGTGTCCTGTTGACACTCTCTTTCTGTTGTGTTGTTCCATGACTATGACTGTTACTGTTATCGCAATGGTTAGCGTTTCTCCTTCCAGCAGAAAATTACTCCAGGTTAGCGGTGTGACCACTGACATCAATACGGTCTTCCTTTGGCTACAGATGTGAGTTTTGTGAGAGAGCAAAAAAGACAACTGTAGACCACAGAACTCTACACACATTTAGTCGACCGACAGTATATTACCAAAGATTGTTCTCATGTTTACTCACAACATCCAGTGACGCATTCAAGTTAGCATTTCTGAAACCAACTGCTAAGCAAACTTTCCTCCCTTTTTCTGAATTGTCACTTGAACTGTTCAAAAACCTTGTCGGTAAACTTCCAACACACTCTTCTTTAATGGACTTTAGTTTTACCTAAAACTTTCATTCATTTAAAGTTTTGCACATGGCTGCATTACTAAAGAAATTAGACTATTTTAAAACAAAATGTATTTGTAAAACTTGGGAGTTTATATTTGAAACTTTTTTTTTTTTAATTGGAGGAAGCAAAAAGGAGAAATAGGTTTGTTTTAGCGCCGGAACAATTAGTTCATCAACAGAATTTTTTTTTTTTTTAAGTAACTCCCTGTTTTCTAGAGTATTGTCATGAATTAATCGAGAAAATAATAAACATGTTGATGATGAAAGTAATCGTTTGTTTACTTGATTCTATATTTTATTATTATTTTTAAAAAGACCGAAAATAATGAAATTCATAGCCATTATAATTCAGCACATTTGTTGTATAAAGCAGAGTAAAGAGAGAAGAGAATGTGAGAACTAAGAATTTGTTTGAATGCAAATGTCAGTCACAAAAACAAAACTCATTTTCTTTTTTTCCAGTATCAGGAGACACATAACGAAAACATTTCTAAAAGGCAGAGGGTGAGAAAGATTTTAGCATTACTGTTAACTGAAAAACAGGAGTAAAGAGAGGAGAGATGGGTAAATGGAGGTAGGAGAGAGGGCTGGAATGAGACAGGAAATGAAAGGCTTTCTCCGGTTTCACTCCCCGTGACCTCATCAGTGTGATCATGGGTTTTATGAGCTTTCCCTCTCGACGCCCACACACCACCTCACACGTGCCAGGACACACACACGCACACACACGCACACACTTCAGCCCGTATATTTCATTCACTGGCTCGGAGACAAACACAGAGTACATGTGTTTTTGTCTCACTGTCTTCCTTTTCTCACACTCTGTTCATCAACCTTTCACACACTTCATCACACACCAGGATGCTCAAAAAAAAAAAAAAAAAATGCACCACTCACTTGGAGCCAGAGAGAAGAAAATGTGTCTGTATTACTGATTGCGTTAGCCTTTGCAGGGAAAGTGAGACTTTGTAATGAAATAAAAGCTTTCAACTAAGCAAAGATAAGATAAATGAAAGCTATAACGCCCCGACAGAATAAGCTGTCTATGCATATGAGTACACAAACAGATATTATAACAATACAGGCATTCCTGAGGGAAGGTGATGTGGCTTTTTGCATTGCAACTCACCAACAGAGCTTATAAATGCTTCCCCAGTGAGGTGAAGATAAATGACAGCAAGCATCTGATTAGTAGCAGTGAGCAACATTTTATTGAGGGAAGACGCTGCTTATTCAAAGCGTCTCCAGTACAAGTGTGTGTTTTCCCTTCCTTCCTTCCTTCCTTCCTCTTGCCTTTTTTTCCCCTCCAGGTCATTTCTTGTGCTGACATTCCTTTGTCAACTCTTTGCTTGACATTTATAACACTACTAGGATGCCACTTACAATTCCCAATATCTGGCAGCTTTGCCACTTATCTCCACAAAGTGGCAAATACCTTTAAGACTGTGTGTTTGTTTTAATCAGTATCCAGTATTGGATGTGGAGTGGAAAAGGCAGGGAAAGGGAACAGTGGATGGGCAATGTCAAGAGAATTCTCCTCAGCAGTGATTCCTGTCTGATAAATATTTTCATAGGTGCCAGGTGTTCAGCAGCCATCCTCCACACTCATACACAGAATATATAAATTATGTTTTGATTAACTTTAAAGGCACATACAGTAAAGAGACGCAGGAAAGGAAAAAGACGAGTACGAAATAGAAGTCAAATCAGGAGAGAGAGAGAGAAAAAACAATAATGTCAATTTCCAGGTATGCCAGGGTCAGCGTGGTAGAAAGGGAGAGAGAGGGACAGTTGTGGTTTTTAGGTTTTGATACTCAATCATTTTACACGCACAATGAGGCTACCCTGTGTTTGCTGATTTTGTTCTCCTTGTTTTAATGGAACATCCATGCTCTCATAAATTAGAGCATTGCTTTACGAATGCAGGAAAGAAATTGAGAACAAACCCATGTACAGTAGAGGAAGCCAGACAAATGCAGTCTGTCTTTGGGGAATCTTATCTGGAGCTTTTTCCTACCACATGCATCAAGATGAGCTTGTTTAAATGTACTTCTCAATTTTTTTATATGTGGGCAAAGTCTTACCATTTCAAACTATACAAGAATCCTATATAACCCATATGGTGCATTCATGCTGGGGGTATGGATGCACACTCCAAACTACCTAAACTCAGGGTTTCTGCCGATACAGACCCTTGATCCGATACCAGTCCTCCCTCTTTCCTAAATTTAAAATCTGTCACTGTGGAAATCATTGAAATCTTTTTTATATAACCTTAAGCCAGCAAAAATGAATGGAACTGATGGTGGAAAGGAATGAAAATTTTCTGACATTGAAAAAGGTTTGAAGGATCTGTAATCTGTGCCCACGTTTTTTTGAAATTTGCTTTTAAATGTCCATTCATCCCTCTTCCATATCAGTATTTATGGAACGAAATATTTTGAATAGTTTCCATCGAAGTGTATATAGATTTTTTCATATGATTATATAACACTATGTACAATTAAATTATATTAATTATAATATTGACAGAAATACACCACAATTTTCTCTATGATGTCAAATATAGGAAGACAATCAACTCTTTAATATCCATATACACTGTAAACTATAAATGAACATTAGAGAAACACATCACTGAGACTTGCTCACCTTTGCTGACTATTCAGCGAATTGCAAAATTGTGGTTTATAAATCGCCAGCACAGATTTGTAAACCAAATGTACAGATTTACTCATTGCTCTTTAATTTCTCATGTGACCCCAGGGAGGCTCCTTAAGAAACTGTATGTAATGATGGTTTCTTGTGCATGGTTTGTACAAGAATACAATATTGCTCTGTAATCTTGCACTTTGTAAAAAAAAAAACCCAAAAAGTGCTACACTATACTGATTAGCACGTTAAACCCGCAGATACATCTCTACATACGTGATTCCCAGTCAAATTCGTTCAGGGACACGGCCTCTTCCTCTTACCGTGTCACGACCGTGGTTGGTGGCTTATATTGATTGACAGCTGAGTGTTTGGGTTTGGTTGCCACCTCTGGGGATTTAAAGGCAACGCCTTTATACACATCCAGTATAGAACACTGGCGAGATCTCTCACACACTCAGACCTATAGTGTCAAAGCATTCACATTCACACAAACCATATAGATATAGTGCACAGGCAAACCTCCTCCATCCTCCCCACTGACACGCATATCATATACAAAGAGTGTAGACCATAACAACATTGTGTGTGGGGGAGGAAGGAAGTGGGAGCTTAGGGGGAATTCACTTACACTTAGAAACAGTTTGAATGTTCTAGAAAAGGTTTCCTCTGGATTATGATTTTACTTTCTCTTTTTTATGGGAAGCTCGGTGGGGAAATTAAAAAAAAAAATTATAGCCATGTACTGTAGCTCACGGTTGTGTTTTCAGTATGGACAGCCAAGAGGCCATGAGAATGACTAATGATCTGGCCCCTAGGATAATGTGATATTGCACGCTATATTAATTGTAGTCTCCTCCAAGACATTCAGTGACATTTTCTCAAAGCAAACTTAAGTTCGCTAATTCCATTACTCAACCACTGGTGACAGAGCTGACTCCCCAGAAAATGTTCAAATGTATTTTATATCCATCAAAATGGATGGAAACTTAATGAAGATTGATGGCTCATTAGCTCTTCTGGACAGTGGACAGACTCTCATTGAAAATGAAATGAAAATAACATGGACAGAAGCAAGTTAGCCTTTGTATCCATCGTAGAAAAAGTGGTTTCATCTTTAATTTCAATTATTATTTTTTATAAATGAAATGCTGCAGGTCGTTAGAGTTCCAGCTAATTACGCTATCCAGCATTTACCATTATCCACTCTATACTGTAATTTGTACCGTAAAAAGTATTTATGGTACATTTACTTATCTGGCATAAATTAATATTGACCACTGTGAAACCAGTGGCCACTGGTGAATGTTGCCTTTCCTTAACTGGCGATGTATGATGTTGCTTTTGTACTAGCTGGTCTCAGATTACAGTATTGTGATATAAAAATGTAAAAAGGTTTGTCACAATACTTGGAACAACACTCATGATTTGACTTGTGGACATTTTAATTTTTTTTTTTCCTTAGTAGTGATTTGCTAGAGGGATAAATTAGAGTACAATATACTGATCTGTTCCAAGCATTTGGTACAAAAGCAACTCCATTCAGCACCACAGAAAAGGATGTGACTGATTGGGTGATTGATTTCTTTTTTCCTATGAAATGTGTGTCTGTGGGATGAGGAGCAACTAAGCTAATGATGCTACTCTAACAACTTCTTTGAGGCAGTTTCAATGTGACATTACAAAGTCATTGTGAGAGTATACCTCCTGGGAATTCATTAACCCGCATTCAAAACTAAAATTATAATATATATATTTTTACATCAGGTATTTTGGTAATAATGCTGTCACTCTAATGTTGTAACCATTAGTACTTCCAGCCCTACAAGCTACAACTGCTAGCACAGCTGCTCCTGTACGAGGGTCCTGGTAACATCTTTAGCCTCTTTAGACCCCTCAGGGCAAAGACATGTTAAGCTAGCTATTGTTTGTTTAGCTGTGTGTTTCAGCAAGCCATTAATACTGAAGCCTAATAGTTCTGTCAGTAGCTTTAACACACATGGGAGCAATTTCCTTGACACAGATTACACATGGATTTAGGCTTTCAAAGTAGTGCTTCCTGAACATGGATTTAATGTAGAGTTAAAATCCTAAGGGCACCTTTTGGGAAACACAGATAATAAAGCCGGTGAAAGTGATTTTGCAAATTCCCAACAACAAGACAGGAGGAAGGCTCTGCAGAATAAATAATCCCTTGGAAAAGCAAGGGATTTTTTCACACCTTTTGTAATTAGTCCATTTTAAACCCTGCAGTTTTGTCAAATGCACATTTTTATTAAATTTGAGTTTATAGGAAAACAACTCAAACTTGAAAAAAGTGGTCATCTTGGTATACTTGCCAAGATAGTCCAACTACAGAAAACACTTTAAACATTAAAGGAAAAGTTCACCCAAAAATGATTTTTTTTTTTCAGTAATTACCTAGATGAAGATATATCAGTATTTGTACTCATGAAATCTTCATTGGGTAGCTGACTGAAGTTTATTCACTCAGGTTTATAAAAAAAAGCATCAACAGCATGCAAGTAAGGATTGCTGCTTATAAAAAGAAACTTGTTCTGTAAATAGTTCTTTGATGCTTGTGATCAAAAACATTGATGTAAAGCTCAATGCTGAGGCTGATCTGTTAATAGTTTTCTAATCCATTTTCATTCCCAAAGCCACAACAGGCACCAATCTTCCACCGTTTACAGAGTAAATGAAGTGCAGGTGGTAATGACATTTATTTAACTTGTGACATGAAAGCCTAAATCACTCATTGGTGATTAATGCTGTTCATCTTGCACTCCAAAGCTAATAGAGATAAAGAGTCTGCTCTTTCACAGATACAATGCAGCACCATCACCTTGCTGGCACGGGAAACCTCAGGCAATCTTCCAAATAAGCTGTCTTTTCAAACAAGTAATTGTATGGTTTTGGAAGGGGGAGGCAGGGGGTATTGAGTCAAACTGCTGCAGCCCAGAGTAACAATGGGACAGATTTTCTTGTGTGATTATTTTCCCAATCCATCATTGATTTTCCCAGTCTTTACCTGCCTAGTTAGCATTGAATGAGCTGTTTTCATTAAGTTTACAGACACCTGTGAATTAATTCCCTTCATATTGTAGCATGACTTGAGAGGCTGTTTGCGCATCAACAGTGCAGATACTTGTTGTTATCTGGTGAGAGATATTTGGCATGCCAACAACAGCTGGATTTCATAGGGCATTTTGCAAACCCCCACAGGTCCCTGTTGCAAAGCAGAATCGAACACAGTGGGCAGCAAACTCATAAATACTGGTACAGGAGGTGCGCATATTTCACAGATGTTCTATAACACGTAAAATATGGGCTCTCGTGTGCTTTTGATTTGCCAGGCGTAAAGTTCAGTTTAGTAGGTTCAGTCTGAACACAGCAGCAGTCATCCAGCATGCTGTATGTATCGTAGTAGATTAACTATTGTATTGGTATTGACTATTTCGCAGTGTTCAATATTTAAGCAATCTCTTTGCAAAGTGACAAAAAATTCTCTAAATTTCTGATGATTGTAAATGAATTTTATTTGCTTCCCAAACAAATTACTGGTCTAAGACAGCTGGTAGCAGACTGAATGGACCACCCAGAGGTGCAGGGAATAAGGCTACCGCCACCCACCTCAGCATGGACGGTTTCCCTGCTCCAGGTTTAGCTGGGTGCCCCAAAGAACATTACTGGCAGTGTGTGTGCGTGGGTGAAGGATCATGTTCTTGTTGGTCTACTGGGCAGTTGTACAATATTTCATCCAGGTGAAGCTCCTCTGTAGCAGGTGAAAATGTAAGGAGTATTAGACATTTGAAATTGGGAGAAAAAGGGGAAATGCCGGTGAAATAAAATACAACACAGCACACTGTTGTGGTTTACATGTGGTATTGCTAAAAACTTGTAGGAAAGAAAACTGTTATGCACTTGTACATGGTGTTACCCTAGTGGTACAATTCAGTTACCTATATTCAGAGGATGCATGAGCCGCCCTCCTACCACACACAAAAACAAGAGAGGAATCAGCAAAAAGAATATTTCACAAAGGGTTTGTTTAGATGTTTGCCCCAGAGGATATTTCCAGTTGCTTTTGTTTATTTTTTCCCCCCTTTGGTTCCCTTGTAATGGCGGAGAAATATTGAACGATTTATTTTCCCTCAGAGGAAAAATAGTGTTGTTAAATGAACCCAGAGCTATGCAGATGGATTTTCTTTTAAGTCTTTTTTTTTTTTTAGTAAATATTGAAATGTATACTATGTAGTTCACCCAGGAGGAATGAGAGGAGACTATTTTCAGAAGATCAGCTCAGATTGCTCTTGGTAAATAAAATCACTAGCCCGCCATCTTCTAGAGCAATTCTTCTGCCTCCCACAGTGTTTCCCAACCAGGCTTGTCCTAGAATATGATACAGTTGTACACGGGGCAAATATCGCCTGGCTATTTGGCTTGTGTGATGAACTATACACCAAAACTTCATTGTTAGTCAAGTCACAACTTATACTGTTTACAATCTCTTTACAGAACAAAACTACTTAATGTTCTCTGTGGAGGTAAACAACTTCAAATTACTTTCAATTTACTGCGGTTGACTAATTTGGGACGATGTTTCCAGCCTGCATGTAGAGAGAACACACTCCGGACTGGATGGGGTGGCAGTTATGGTGTCTTGTAACAATGGATGTGATGAAGGGCAGAAAAAATACACACTGTCTTTATTGAGCTGCAATTTGTAGAAGTTCCAAAATCGGTCCAGATATTGGATGTCCTTCAAACATCTTGTCTAATGCTTTTTCATGAGGAGGTTTAGGAAGTAGCACAGAGATCATATCCATTGTAACGGGATAGTTGAGGACAATAATCCATCTCGACCTTTTCTTTGAATTTGTATTTTCTACGAGTTCTTCTGTGTATCCTATATACTGTATGTTGTGTATTATGTATGTATTCTTCAGTTCCTTTAAAAACATGTTTGCTTTTTGCCAAAAGTCTTTAATTACCAAAAATGATTGAGAAATAATGAGTATTATACAGAAGTATGACCGTTATGGTGCTGGCAATATAGCTACTTTTAGGAAAGTCACTTCACCTTGTGTTTTCACTATGCTATGAAAATGCAGACATTTACAGTCATGCCAGTAATTAACAACCTAATTTGCAGTCATGTAGTCATGCAAATGCCTAAAATGTGTAATAGCTAGCTCTTAAACAAATTCAAGCACTGTCAGGTCAAGTTAAGCTGGTATAGAAAAATCTGTTTTTTATTTGGCCCCTAGATTGGCTTAATAATTGAATATAGGTAACAACTTTTGTTGGCTACTCATCAGCAACCTGGAGTTTTATCCTTGCTTATACATTTAGTTATTTTTGCTTACATGTGAGACTTTTTGCTTTCTCCTGAACAAATATCCCAATCATTGAAATCCTTTTTTCAACATTGCCAGCTGTCTTCTATGTTTTCTATTTATTTCTTCAGCCAGAAACACCATGAGTCTTGTCTAGGCAAAGCAGAGTTAAAGTCAGATTTTCATGTTTAGTTCCAATAAAAATCTTGCCATGGAAAGTATGTCAATTCTGCTTTTTGTCTTTAATTGTACCTCTTTGTCTGATAAAAAAAAAGGAGAGGAAAAGAACACCCC
>JBBPCS010000573.1:4183635-4198812 GCA_037974645.1 Hollardia meadi | reverse complement strand
AAAATACCCCCCCCCCCCCCCCCCGCACCTTTGCTCACTCACATGTGGATTCATTCCAGTGAAACCTGAGAAGGTAATTAAACATAATGAAGATCTATGCAGAACCATATAGCCTGTGAGTGCTGCAGAGAGAGCCAGGAAGAGCCTGACCCAGTCAGAGAGAGAGAGAGAGAGAGAGGTGTAGGTTCAGGAATTGTCTTGTTAGTGTGTGTGTGTGTCCATCTCACCTGCCTGTGGAAAAACCCAGTGGTTTGGTGTGGTTTCCTGGGAATACACTTCCTCTCTGTTCCATCTGTTCCACCACACGCCACCCAATCAATCGCTAACCTGATACTCTTGCCGTTCTGCCAGAGAGCCAATGGCAGGAGCCATCGGTGATCATGTGGTACTCCAGGGACAGTTGGCAGCCCATTTGTAATCTACAGTTAACTGTATAATGATATTTTTACTCTGTTGGAAACCACTAGAGTTTCTGTGTGTGTGTGTGTGTGTGTGTGTGTGTGTGTGTGTGTGGGTGTGGGTGTGGGTGTGGGGGGGGTAATGATCAGTCTACTCTTGCATTCTTCAGGATTGCTCTGATGTTCTTTGACAGTTCACAGTATGTGTGTTGTGTATATACATTATGTGATTGCACAAAACCTATATCACACTGCATTTTTGTCTTCATACTGACCATAAATCAGAGTTGCCTGTATTTATACAGTAGATGTCAGACAGTATTTGCATACAGTAATTAATTGGAATTTGGTTTTGCATCTACCTTTAATCGTCAGCCACTTTCACGAATGTCCATTCCTGCTGTATTTCAGCTCTCCTTTAGTGCAGATGCTTTAAGGTCACAAATCTTAACATATGCGTCATGTGAATCAGCGCTCGGACCACTGTTGATGGGCTTGTCAGCTGTTGGCTCTTTCTGTCAAACTTGCACGTGTGCACGTCGTTGGTTCTAGATCTATTTACATAAACAGTGCGTGAATCTCACATCTGAGTCTGAGTATCGAAACTGTTGTTTCACCCACCATTTCCAAAGCAAACAGGCTGTGATTGCAGAGAAAGAGCTTGATCCGTTGTTAATGGTTTTCTAATGGACTCAGTGACTGAGATCCCAGGCTGCCACTGTGGATGGCCAACTCCACATTAGTTAAGAGAGTGACGGATACAGGAGAAGGATAGTAACCAAGAAAGGGTGCTAAAATAGGGGCATGCGACAGCAAGCAAACAAGAGGAGCAAATAGGAATAGATGGACTACAACCCAAGTCTTAAATTGCATTCATGTTTCCTTCACTTGCGTCTTTTCTGTGCATCTCAGTCCCTCCATCCGAAGATGCACAGAGAGATGCAATGAAATCATTGGAAGAGAGATGAAACTAGGAAATGTGTTTTAAGAGAAATGAGACTCTGAAGTGTCATGTAATGTTATGTCCATTTCTGATCACAGCTGGATCAGCTGTCAGTCAGCATAAAGAGCTGTAGAGACTTTTGATGGAGTTTGTGTCTGCAGCACACATATGCACTGTGCTAGGACTAAAAGGGGCACACAGTTATCACTGCCGAGCAGCAGTGTTTTCTCTCTGTAGCCTGTTACCTCTCTCTGTTACCTGACCTGCATTCTGTATTCGTACTGTGTTCTGTGTCCTGCTCTGAGGCACAGGAACAATTTCTCTTGGCAGAATGTGTTAACATTATTTTTTCATTTCTTTTCATTAGTATTTATTGATATGCTGATTGTAAATTCATTATTTAATGGCCCATAATATGATTATGTTGTCTTTTGAATACTGGGGAAAAAAAGTAGCTCATATCCAACCTGATGTGATGTGACTGAATGGAGATGACAAAAAAAAGTCAGGTTGTAAAAAGTGTTTCTTACTGACAGTCAGACACTCTGACTTTAATTGGATCCATAATAAAAGTTAATTGGGGGAATAAAAGCTCATGAAAAGAAAAGTCTTTCTAGTAAATGAAAAAAGTTGTTTATGGTCCTTTTGTTGTTCAGACCTACAGTTAATACATTTTAACAAGATGCTGAATTTGAAAACAAAAACAATGTAAAACTTAGCAGTGATACACTTCTGTTGTGTTCTGTTGCAGTTCACTCTGTTATCTGTCTTCACTCCAGTATGAAACTCCGGTGTTGTTGTGATGTATCAGATCAGTCTGATTAGCTGCATCGTTCAATCAGTAATTGATATCCAACAAGGGGGCATGTTGGTCAGTAAAAGAAGATGATCGCTGTTCTCGTGTATCCTCTCTCATGGCTCCGTCTCATTCACTGGAGTAGAAAGGAAAGCTTTGGGAACGCCTGCAAAGTCTACGCCGACTTCTGGTCCGAGCAAAGATCGAGGGACGAGGATATATATCAAATAAGAGACTTGGGTAAGACGAGAAAGAGACGGAACTCTAATAGTCTGACTTCACTTGGCTCATACTGAAGAGAACCAACAAGCATGTAATCATCCTATTTTCAACATATCCTCACTTGTATGGTGTGCTTATACTGGGTAAGTGCGAGGAAAAAAATGTCATTGGAGTTAATTTGAAAGGTTTTTAGTTTGGGGGAGAGCAGCTTTCTTGTCTCTGTGTTGGTCATTCATGAACTCCAAGGCAAGGTCTAACCTGTCAGAGATGACAATGATTTAAAAGTCAAGAATGTATTACATAGAGAGCAATGAATGGGTGAATGAGTTGAGCGCCGAGTTTCAGACTCTCCAATTTGCTGCGAAGAGAATATGCACCTAGTCTATTTTTGAACAAAGCCGCGTCAAGGTGAACAGAGCAGATTGAGTCTTGTATTTGTATTGTGTTTGTATTTGACGACCTGGGTATGAGACTCATCAGGGATCTGTCTCTCCACAATTTTGTACCTTACCTTCAAGCCTCCATGATGTATAACTGTACACTGTCCTGGTCTGCAGAACAGGTTTGCACATTGGGGTTAGCTGCAGTGTCAAAAGCCTTAGAAATCTGTTGCTAGTGGACGCACATCGTCAGTGTGCCTCAAACACCTCTTGGTGTACCCTTTCAGCACTGGCACTTCAGCTCTGAAGCCACTGATTTGCAGGGCATATTGAGAACATTTCAGCTGCGTATCAACCGACTCTCCTGAGACATGAAAATGATTGTTTAGACAGGCACTGAAATGACTATTTTAGCGTGCATGTGTAAGGACATGGGGGAAATAGATTTTCTCGCACCAGCGGTATTTATGAAGGGTGACTAAAGAGGCGAGAGAGAGGGTTGAAAAGAGAGTGATGAATGAGAAGCAGTTTTAGTCATCACGCTCTATCTCCAGAGCCTCTTTTTATGTTGTGCTTGGTTCTTCCAGAGCCAAGTGGGGAGGAGGAGGTGGTGTGTGTCCATGTGCATGCATGCATGTGTGCTGGTCTTTGTAAGTGCTTCTGGTAATGTGCTTCTTTGTGTATGTGTGAGTGTGTCTGCGTGTTCTTGTGTGGTATTGCTGAAGGAGAACAGCTTAGAGAGGGCAAGCCAGACATATAAAGGCTGCCAGGATCCTGAACACACACTCCAACAGGAACCACCATTATTAATTCTTTAGTGAGAGGCCATCCTGATGTGGAGCCAATTCAGACCCACCGCTACACATAAATCTATCCCAGAACTCTCCGCTTCAGTCTGGCCAGCTGGCAGGTCGTGTTGGAGGCGTTGGAATGAGGAGAGAAATCCATCCAGCTACTTCTCCTCGCCTCCCATTTGTTCTGGCCCCCTCTTATTTATGACAGCTGACACCTTTATTTAGTGACAGATACCGACTTGGCAACAATGACTTGTACAGAACATGCCTCTCCTTGTTGTTGGATAGAATTGAACCATTAATCGGTGGGTTTCTTTAGGCAGGTGTGTATAAGATTAATACAAAACAAAGGTCCGATTGTCACAATTCCTCATTGCAACTGTGTGTGTGCACAGCTTGGAAAAATACAGTACATTTAAAGTTGAACCATTATAGTTGATGCATGCTTACAATAAATTTGGAGTAAAACATTTTACAGATTTTCTTCATTTTCCCATTCAGACTCAGAATCTGGAGATTAACTTGTGTGATTGTCTGACTGCTTGTGTTTCTTGCCCCATCGAGCTTCTTTACGCGATGTCGCTGCACTTACAGGTCTGAGCAATTAACTGGGTGCACCTTTTTCACACTGAGGAAGTTTAGGTTTTGACTGGTTGTCTTGAATCTTTACACTGTAGGCACAGTGGAACAGATAACAGAAGGAGAAGCTGAGCTTTGTGTGTGAACCAATGAAATAAAGCCACTGGCCTGTCTGGTTGTGCTTAGTTTGCTCCTCTCTTGCAGGTTCGTGGAATTGGTGGGCGGGGCTATTCACTTGAGCTGACAGGGAGCTCCTGGACTTGCTGCTACCAGTCGCTGTAAGGGTCACACATGCACAAAATTCAGGGAATCATTTACACTTTGCATGGAGTTCAACACTGCTGAACTTTGATGCAAATTTCGCCTCGGCTGGCGATGGTCACACCTTGAATTTTGCACATGTGTAACTGTACCCTAAAAGCATAAAAACCACCGTCGTCCTCTCTGCAAGACTCTCTGCACATGCTTTGTTTTTTATCACGTATCCCACCAACACCTGCACACCATACTGTTCATACATCCACTCACTTACACACTTATTTTACTGACATCGACATCTCAACTCTTTTGCTATTTACTAAATAAATGTTAATTTTAATACATCTTTGGTGTTTCACCCTTATTTGCCATGGTTTTTTCGATCCAGACATGACAGCACCCTGAATGCAGAATTTAAAAAAACATAGAGGGTAATGGAACTTCATTCAACACCTGTTGAGCTGAAGAATTATAAACACTCTATAAAAATATGAATCTACGTGTGGTTGGTGTGTTAGTGTATGCACTTATGTGTATGTGTGTGCAGCCCTGGCTCACTGCCTTCCTATTGTAGAATTATCCCACATTTAAGGAATATCTTTATCTTCCTTAAAGGTTTCCAGGGGGCAAAACAGTGTCATCAGACACACACTCACAGTTGTGTAGACTATAATTCTCCAACTAATTATGTTGGTAATGAAGTAAAAGTGAGCTCAAACTTGGCTTGTGTGAGTCATGATGGATAGCGTGCTCAGTATTCTGGAGTGGAGTTCATAATATTTACCCAGATACTGCAGGAAATGAATGGATTGAAGTACGGCCGTTTCAATTTACACACTTTTCAGGCCTCTTTTTTTTTTTGGCACTTTGATTTAAATGAATGAGAACATTATCCCTGTCTCCTTTTGTTTTGTTTTCTCATAGCTCATTCTGTTGCTTCCCTCTGGCCTCCTCTTCACCTAAATTTACCAAAGTGACAAGACACACTGATTGGCTTACAGTTTTTCACATTCACTTTGGCTCAATTCTTGAATGAGAATCTTCGAATTGTGAGTCCAGAGTGCTCAGAAGTTCAAAGTGTGACGAAGGTGAAGAGAAAAATGTAAAAAGCTTTTATTCACATGGCTCCTTCATGAAGAAATAGTTAAAAACATAGATTGTGCATGTTAAAAAACAAGCTGGCTGTAGCAGCTCAAACAGCCTTAAGCCACAGAAGAGAGCCTTGAGTGAGAATATTTTTTTCTAAGCAATAAGTTCAAATCTCTAAGCAATTTGTTTGTTGTTCACAACAGATTTGAATTTCTTATTAATTCAAGCAAAAGAGTTCAAAAGAGACAGTACAATTTCCACACTAACCACTTGCAAGTGACTTGATGATCAAAACTGATGAGTTGATAGCCAGTCTAGCCATCACATGCAAAATGATTCATTCACTTATCCAAATCTGTCACACATACATGCATATTCCACGATTATATGACGTTTAATGTTTGTAATGCTAAATTGTCAAATTGCCTGCCAGGTGACAGTAATGAACTAGGAATCACAATCAACCAATCACAACATTTTCAATTCACTTTACAGTGCATGTAACACATTTTTGTATGCATACAAATGTGCATATATCTTATTTTTTTTTTGCACATTTGTACAGTAGTTATCTTTCCCAGCAAAGTTTTATCTGCTTTTGAAATCTGAATCTAAAAAGCTCACTGTGATACAGAATAGCATTCAGCTGTTTTAAGAGTAGATACAGTATATATTCAAGAGTAGAACAAAAGAGAGATTTATATATTTTTTTAAAACATTTCGAGGGTTGACTGCCATGGTGAAAAAACATCTAAACATTTTGAGTAGTACGGCTCACATGATAACAAAACAACTTTTCATTTTGGTGACGTTGGCCAATTTACTGACACAATTACTTGGTTTTGGGTGAATTCATCATCATCATCATCATACCCAGATACCCAAACAATTGTTTGACTAAAGGGTGTGCACAGTGGCAGGGCTAACACATGGCATTAGGGATTGCATATTAAGCATTGCAGAGCTAAAATGAATATTTACTGTCCAATGTTGGTGTTTTTTATTGTAAAAAATATGTTGTTATAAAAATGGGCTGCAATGCCAAAAAGATTGAGAGTCTTTAATCTATTAATCAGCTTTCTTGGAAAAAAAAACGTGTCCAATATAATGCGTATTGAAGCTTCATAAAGGCTACCTGCATGCTTTACAGTAACCTGATTTCCATGTTTTCATAATTTGCTGTTTAATATCCACTAGCTAACATGTGGTAGCTAATATCTTAGTCATCACAAAATAAAAACAGGATAACTGAGGTCCTTTATGTGTTGCACTTGGAGACTTTGTTTTCAAAGACACTGCTTTTCTTCTTGGACCCTCTGTGACCTTGATGTTGCAGAATCAAAACAGAAAGAAACCAGATTACATAACGCTAATATACAATATGATATGATTATTATGAGACTGGCAACAAATTCAGCTGTCTTGCCTGAGATATGCTTGTTTATGTTTTATCCTTAACATGTAACATTAAGTGTCTTCAGGACAGCTGTATTCATACAAGTTCTACCTTATTGTGATTTTGATCAAACAGTGATAGTAAATGGGTTTATTGATAGGAAGGGGTGTACTAGTGGAAGCATGAGGTGGTGCGACTGATGCTTTGGCCCCCTGAGGCTGTGAGATTTTACACTGCCTCTCTCTTCTTGGCTTTTTCACCTGAGAAAGGAAGCTTCGCTGTAATAGAACCCCACTACCTCAGGCACTGTATACACACACACACACACACACACACACACACACACACATAGACGCACACAAGTTTTGGGCTTGGCTGGATGGGGGATGTGCCATTTTGGGTTTATTTTTCTGTTGCTGTATTTCTGTCTTTGTGTGTCTGATTTTGTCATTTTAACACACTAAACATGAGCCTGTGTCTGTGTGAATGTGTTTGAGTCCTTTGTGTTTCCGTCACTATTTTAGTCCATATGTATTTTTTCCATATGTATTATGCCCACTTGTGACTTTGTGAGAATTTTGCGAAGTGTTGCATTTGTGTGTATGTGTGCAGTGCTGTCAGGTGTCACAGTGAGCCTTAAGGTGAATTACGAGAAAACGAGAGAGAGGAGGCGAAGGCAGGAGATGAATGAGGGGGTTGAGATGGAAACCTGAGATGGTCAGACCTCACCTGGAGGCGGAGCTGGCTGCCTCGGGGCCATGAGCTGTCACTCACTGCAGGAGTAATCGTGTTGTTCCCAGGACCTTTAGCTCAGGTGAGACAGAGAAGACGAGTGCGAGAGGGAAATAGTAAGAGAAACAGAGTAATGTTTTTTCACACATACCGCACTGATACTTTATCTTACATCCGCTATCATTTTCCACCTTTGAACATTCCTGCTCCACCGTCCATATGTGCATTCACTGTTTACCTTTGGTATTTGGCTTCAATTTACTAGTGTTATAATATTCTATAAGCTGTCATCATTTTAAAATTATCACAGTGTAGGAAGAACAATTAACTTATATAAAGAAGGACATTGCATCTCCAATTCCTCCCACTTTAAAAAAAAAAAAAAAGCCAAAATATCCCAGATACGAGCACTGCCATCTTGCTTCATTTGGAACCAGAGTCTGAAGCTGCAGGATCGAGTTCTCGCCCATGCACCCAATGCAAGGCTCAGCTGTCAATCATGATGTTTCAGGCCCTTTTTACAGCATCAAATAACTATCAACTCACTAAAACTTTGACGTGTGCTTTGAGTTTTTAGTTCGGCCCATGTTTGCTTACATAGAGGTGATGGGATTTATGATCTACACTGCAGCCAGTCACCAGGGGGTGATCGAGATGTTTTGGCTTCACTTTTGGCGAGCTCTCATGTCGCTCATCTTTATTTTACAGTCACTGGGAAGAACTCACTTCCCCCCTTTCCAGTCATACAAATATATGCATTTGCGTGGAAGCTGAGAGGTACTCAATCATGTATGTATACATTTGCCTGTGTGTTGTGTGGAGGGGATTCCCAGAAATGTGTTGACAGTGTCAGTTTTCCCACTCATGTAGGCGGTTATCCCAAGTTGTGTTCCGATCAAATTACTCTGGTTTGTGCTGATTCTGTGTATTTGCATGTACATTCATGTATTTATGCCTGTGTGTCTGATTGCATGTGTACACTCATCATCATTTGTGTTTTCTTCTGCACCTCACATCTTGGGAAAGGACTCAGAAAACTCTCTCTTTAACAAAGTTTTTGACCTGAGCCATCTGCATGAGTGTGTGTTTTTCACCAACTGTCCCTTTACAGTATTTTGTTCGGGCTCCAATTACGACGGCCCTCTGTCTCATGCTCATTGTCGTCACAGCAGCGAAACCTGACCCCTGCACTCTGGATGTTTGTTTCACATGTTTATTTTCACAGTAGAGACGCATCCTTCCTTCCATCCTTCCACCTCCTTCCGTCTTTTATTGTCTGCAGCATATAGTGTAGCTGCATAGATGAATGGGGTGAGATGGGGATAAAGATTTTTTTATAAAACATGCATGCATGTGGCATATGCAAGGATTTAGTTACTCTATGGCACAGGCAAATGCAGCTATGAGTATGTTAAGTGTTATGCCATGTGTGTACTGTATATGTTGATTAGCATTTAAATGATAGATAGATGGATGGATAGATATTTAAATTTCATCTTTGCTTAATGTAAAGATTTTTAGCAAAAAGAGAGAGTGACACATAATGACCCCAAAACAAAAGATTTTTTCCTTGGATTGCAGTTGAATTTAATTTTAATATAATGTAGCCATGGTAGGTGGTTGATTTTACCTATGTGCACACACACACCTGGGAGCTGGCCATGTCAGTAGCCAGAAAATGCATTTCACTGTCTGCTTCGACTGGCTGGTAAATAGCTCCATTGAAAGTGCCTTGCTTTAAAGTGAGGTTAAAAAACCACCAAGGGCTCACAAGATAAATCTTTGGGGTCAGGCAGTCAAACAAATTGTAGGAAAGAAGAAGAAAGATAGTTATGCTGCACAATTTTTTATTATTATTTTTTATCTTACAGATATTTGCTAATTATATTATACATTAGACAGCTATTATATATAAACAGGATAACTGAGGTCCTTTATGTGTTGCACTTGGAGACTTTGTTTTCAAAGACACTGCTTTTCTTCTTGGACCCTCTGTGACCTCTGTGATATTATACATTAGACGGCTATTATATATCATACAGTATTTTTTTCTAATGAAACTACTGTATATTTTTAATTGTTCAGGCCTTGATCAAATAAAACAATCTGACAAATTTAGAGAGAAAAATCACTCTTGGTGGGTTTTCAAGCCAGAAAGATTGGAAACCACTGCATCCAGGGCAACCTGGACACCTTGACAGTATTACCACCTTCTATTCCCTTCCATTGTTCATATTTTAGCAAGCATGGAGCGTTCAATAACTTTCACACCACCGCAGGTTTCCTTATAGAAATGCCCTGAAAACACTAATGATTATTATCATTCTAAATGTTTAGTGGAAATTAAAGCTTATCATTATACAGACTGGTTTGGAGTCATAACAGCATCACCTGTCATGTTTTCCTTCATAAAGTGTGTATTCTGGAGAACTAAGGAGAAAAAAAATTGAATACAGTTTTAGCTTGGTAGTCCCAGTAGGAATTAAACATCTAACCCTGACTGTATCAGTGACATGCTTTACATATTAATGTGTGAAGGACCGTGTTAATGTGTGTGTGCGTGTGCGTGCATACTGTATATGGTTATAATCATGCAGCGTGCGTGCTTGTCTGTGCGCATGCATGTAGGTGTGAGCACACGGATGACAGCTGACTACTGAGTATAATAAATGAAGTGCTGAATGTATTTCTCTCCAGGGTCCCCCTAATGGGGGTGCTGTGGGGAAATACAGTACACACACACACACACACACTCACTCATCTCCCTCAACATCTACAAATAACACACACACATATCCCTCTTATAGGCCCTGTCTCCATTCCTCTCCCCCAGCAGACATTCCACTTCTCCCCAGTGAGGGAACCATTATTCGGCCTGCTCTGCCTACTAACTCTCCAGGCTCTCACTTGGCCCCCGCTTACTTAGCACCTCCCCGCTCCAGGCTCTTCTCTCCATGCCACCATGCAGACTGGTTGTGGGAGGCCCAGAAACTGGACTCTTTTTACCCCCAAACAGAAAGTCTTTGATAGGGATGGTCCTGGCAAATGAAGTCCTGACCAGAGTAAGAGACCCAGCCCCTCTCAGCTTTCACAGGGGGACTTCCAGAAAACTCGAGGGACCCAAGGAAGATTCGGAAAATAAGTTCATGTTTTGTCAAAATATGTGACCTTGTTCCCTCTCTCTTTCGATTAATACTTGGCCTAGTTTATACACGTTTCTAACAGATCAAGGAAATGTTGGAAAAATGGGATGGGAATAGAATAAGGAAGGAAAAATGCAGTTTCTGGATTCATTTACTGACATTCAGAGATGTTTTTTTTTTTTAGTTCCTCAATAGTTAAAAGTGCAAATAAAATGTTTTTTCTGCTCCCATTGACAGTGGGAACAGAAAGAATCTCTTTTGAGTATGACTTGTAGAATACAGAGGGCATTGTTTTCCTCTGTACCTGCATGTGTGTGTCAACTTTCCTGTACAGTTGTTGGGACATGACAGTCCTGGCAGATCTTGTTGGGTGAACTCCCTATGACTCGGCTGAGGATGTCACTACTCAAGTTGCAGACTAGCACACACACCCACACACACACACATACTTGAGTCTCACCTTGTCAAAAACAGGTAACCACCAGGAAATAGAAATGTATGGGAGAATGTGTTGTATATGTACCTTTCACACATTTAGGTAGAAGTGTCGTGAGTCTGAAAGTGAAAATCGTCGGCCACCGATTGACAGATGTAGTTGCACCAGTTTGTCTATGTAATTAACTAGAATGAATTGCACAATTGTTACTGACAGTGAATGAGGTAAAGTGACAAAGGAAGATTGTGTGTGTGTGTGTGTGTGTGTGTGTGTGTGTGTGTGTGTGTGTGTGTGCGCGCGCGCGCGTGTGCGTGCGTGCGTGCGTGCGTGGGTGTGTGAGAGAGAGAGAGCGAGAGAGAGAGAGAGAGAGAGAGAGAGAGAGAGAGTAAGTGTAACAAAAACATTGCACATGTCGTACATAGCTAACATAGTTGTCAATCTCCTATGGTTGCAATTACTGTGCGTACCTTTCCAAGTGTGAGGAAGTTGCTGTGTGCTGTATGTGTAAGGTTTGTGTTGTGTGTTTACTTAATGTGTTAAGATATACATGTTTATTATACCCAAAGGCCCCTGTGTATCAGCCAACCAAAGAGTGTGTACCGAAGTTTGACAATGGTTGCTAAAAAGAGCACAAGAGATGACATAAAAAGATGCAGATTGATGAGCTATGATGCTACTGCTAAAAACATTTCCCTCAAACTCATGTTCATTTTGCCCCCTTTTCCCTGGTTGTGAATGGGATCACACTATTTTTCTTCTCTAATTAGGTTTTTCAAGGCATATAAGCACCAGCATTGACTGAATATAAAGATGTATGACATGAGGGTCGTCATGAAGATCGCCCCCAGGTGGCGGGCTTCAATATAGGTTATAAATCCTGCCCCTCAATGTTATCAGATAGGACATGGGCCAAACTAAAATTAAAAGTACCTCAAATAAGTTTCTCCTAAAGATGGTTTCTGTCATTATAATCAGTTTTCATCACACTGATATATGTTCAAATGTTTTAATTATTTATTTGGTGCTATAAAAATGGGGTGAAACGTCATGATTGACAGCTGAACCCTGCTTGCGATTGAGTCGGGCGGGTGTATGGGCGGGAACTCGTTATCGCGGCTCTGCCACCAGGTCTCGACAGCGCAGACTCTGGCTCAAATGACATCACCAGTGCAATATGGCTTCTTTTCTTTTCTTTTCTTTTTTTACAGTGGGAGGAAGTGGAGACGCGTCGTCCATCTTTATTTGTGTCAATGGCACCACCACTTTGGCCAAAGCTTGTTTATTGTTTTGCAACGTTTTCAAAACATGAGAGCCAACGGATGATGCGAGTTGATTACAGCTCTACTGCATCTGTTTCGTTAATATTTACTAAGATTTACCATTTGTTGCCCAATCAATATTGACATTGTAAAGTCCGATGCAGATTTCGACCATGACTTCATTAGATCCATCTTGCACAGTGAGACTTGAAATCTTTTTGTTATCGCACTGTTTAGAAGTGCACAGTTGAGCCTGTGGGCCTGCATGTGCAAGTTAGATGTATCGCCTTTCCCATTTTGCCACCTTGTGCTCAGCTGTTCGCACATCTAATCTCTGTTGGCTTAAACCACTTCATCATGCTAAAGTCACCACTTTAACACACACACTCACTCACTGACACAGGTTGACCAGCAGCACACACACATTCACAGAATATGAGAGAGAGATTAACCTGCCCTGCAGTGTTAGAGAGCAGCTTATTATGAAAGAGCATTTCATGCATTCCAGACATGTCACCCAAAACCATGTTGTTTACCATTTAGTACTGTGGGAGCTGTCCATCCAAGCACTCACCGTGCGAGTGTGTGTGTTAACTGTCGATAGGCTCATCTAATCTTGCTCTTAAGACCTTGAGTGAACATGTCAAGACTTTACTCAGTTGTGTGTATGTGTCTGTGTGTGACAGGTTGTCATGTTATCCAGGTGCTTTTACTAAGCTTAGTGTTGACATTGTCATCAGAAGATGGGTTTTGAGTAAAAAAAGAAAATGGGAATAAGGAAAGAAACAGTGCTATGGTGTATTCTTTTTTTTTTTAATTAAATCTGCTAATCTAAACACTCATTGTTGGTGTTTTTGAAGTGGTCAGGTGGTCAGCAAGTATTATCAGCATCATATACTCATGTTAAATGTAACTGACTTTTCTTTTTTTTTTCTCTTCTTTTGTTTATTTTTTTCCCATCGTCCTTTTCAGTTTCATACAGTATATGTTCCACACGCTGACTCAACGCAACAGCACTTTTCGAACTGATGTACTATTGCCAAACACTAGCTTGGCAGGTTTTGAGCAAGTCAAATTTAACGCAGTTTTCCAAAACACTTGTTTGAAAGCATGAAAGAAACTGAAATTTAAGAAATGTTTCTCTAAGTTTTTACTTTGTGGCAATAACTTAAAGCCATTGCACTGCAGCGCTGCTTCTCGGGGTCAACTCAATGATCTACATACTGATTAACAATGTTTATGGGTGGTGTGTGGCTCAAATTTACATACTCACACCTGCTGCAAATGCCTGCTTTTGTTAATCTGAATCTGAATTCATAGATGATGATATAAATTGAATTTTACTTTTAGTTTACACATGATAGTATAGTAAATAGGCAGATTACCTCAAGTCTAAGCAGGAAGTAGCTCTGATATGTAATGGACCAATACAGGAACTTAATGGAACAATAGGTTCATTCATGCAAATTGTGAATTTGACTCCCCTGCTAAAAGGCGAGCAGACAGACGAAAATGGAAGTAACAGTCAAAAGGATGCAGGTGTCACAGAAGTAAGGAAATATAAGGTTTCAGAGTCAAATTCACATATCCCTGCCGTGACCTTGCATTTCAGTTCACAGCCTTTGAACCTGGCCTTGAGGAAGTGAGCCACACCTGTTCCACAGTAGCAAAGTTCCCATAATCTTCTGACATTTTCAACCCAAAGTACACTCACCTGCACTCCCTTCACTGTCGCTTGCACTTTCACTTGACTACACTTGTCTGTTTATACCTGGTAATATCTGTCTACCTTCCAGCTTGGCTCGCTCATACAAATCAACAAAACACAATGCAGAAACCCAAAGACAGACATAAGACATAATACATAACCAAAGACATCTGCCAGCAATTTAGCATCATGTTGCATAGCCGCTAATCTTGTTGCACCTTTATTTGTTGGCTGTTAAGCCGTCATATGTTTGTTGTTGTGATTTATTGCAGTTTAAAGGGCAAATGAAGCCTTACAGGTAAGGCGTGTTGGAATGGAAAGCACTCAATCCTTTGCGGCTAACCTACGTCATTAAGTCACATTAAATCATGTAGAGTAGTGTATATATGGAGAGAGTTTGCTGTAATTAAATATTTAATAACAGTGCGACAGTGTGTATGGGTTAAACCTAGAAATACTAATTGAATTCTTTTTGTTGACAAGAGCATCACACACCCGTGGTTTCCAATGCGCATCAAAACAGTACCTATTGTCTTTTACTGTGTCTAAGCCAACACATTGACAGCATCTTGGCATTGATGTGCCTTGACGCATCAAAATATACCACTGTCCTATTTACCTCCGCAGATGTGTTTCAACACTTGAATTGCTTGAATTTAGTCACAAGGTGTCTACTGTATGTGTACACCTCTTCCCTTCAACATGGCTGTTGTGCTTGGGTGTGTTGTTTGTTTTTCTCTGTATGATTATTTATCAGTATTGAGACTCAATACTGTGCATTATACAATTCCTATGAGCATGTCATTCTAACACATTTATGTGTGTGTGTTTTCTGCCAAGCAGTTGCATGTGAACAACCGGTGTGAAAAGGTCAAAGTGTGAGCTAAGAGGTGATAGAGAGGTGAAAGACAGAAAAAAGGGTGAGAAACGGAGGTCCACAGTGGAAGTTGATGTTCCTGTGCCGCAGGGCTGTGTGTGTGTGTGTGTGTGTGTGTGTGTGTGTGTGTGTGTGTGTGTGTGCGTGTGTGTGTGTGTGTGTGTGTG
>JBBPCS010000573.1:4136292-4146524 GCA_037974645.1 Hollardia meadi | reverse complement strand
GTGTGTGTGTGTGTGTGTGTGTGTGTGTGTGTGTGTGTGTGTGTGTGTGTGTGTGTGTGTGTGTTTGTGTGTGTGTGGATGAGTGTGTATGTCAGGAAAGCCAGTTTGTTTGGCTAAGTGAGGCAATTTTGGTCTTTAAGTATCTCATGTCACTTCCCCTCAAAAGGGGACAAGTGATACAAGCGCTCCATTCTTAGTCTCTCACACACACACACATACAAATATTTCTTCTGAAACATGAATTTCAAGATAAATACTTGATAATCTAAAAAAGAATAATAAGACATTTGGACAATATATTAAGTTTCAATATGAGGTTTCAGTGCTCAAGAGTTTATTACTTTATGTATGAACCTCTAATTATTTTCCTTCCATTACAGTTGACTCACTATTGTTTTGCGTGCATACCCACGTCCATCAAACAAACAAATCAAAAGACCAATGACTGATGTAATTGAAATTAAAGCATTGAATACCCCCCCAAAACTGACTCACTGACATGCTTGGACAAAACAGCACGAACATGTGTGTCAGTGCAGCACTAGAGGAAATGCAGTTGCTTGACAAATGCAGCCTAGTTCCTTTAAGTCAAGTAAGATGTTACCTGATTGGTTCTTTCAGGGTGGTCCTCTGATTAACCTGAGCAGCCAGAAACCCAACGACTTTGATCTGTGATTGGTGAGGTCACTGTATGAGGTCAGCCAGTGTCTGCAGTGAAACTGAGGGCCGCTGATGAAGTATTTGAAGAGCATCGTTCCAAAATGAGAGGTGACACCTAATTTCGCCAAAAGAGAAAAAAAAAGGACATGATTACTGGCTTGCATGAAAGTAGAGCTCATATTTATTCAGATTGAATTCATCAACCAGCTGCAGCCCATGAAATCACCCAGTTTTTACACTCAGAGACATACATGAAAAGCTGTTAAGTTGGATATAAGGTTTGGCGATATAGCTGAAATAAATATTATGATGCAAAGAATTTTTGGAGATCTAGATATCCAGTATGTCATGATATGGTAAATGTTTGCAAAATCACATATAAAGTAATCAAAAAACTAAAAGTTGATTTACAAAAATAGTACCTCAAACTATTAGGCAGTTAATTGAATAGTTGTTGTTGTTAATCAGCAACTAGTTTGATAATCAATTAATCTTCTGAGTCATTTATCAAACAGAAATGCCGAACTCTCTGATGTTTTTCTCTGTGTTAAATCATTTTAAATTTAATATTTTCCGATTTTGGACTGTTGCTTAGACAAAACAAGACATTTGAAGATGCTGTTTTTTAGTTGATGATGATCAAATGAATAATCAACACTCAATAATGAAAATGAACATGAGGTGCACCCCTAATGATAATATATGAGTATTTTCCTGCCTGGTAACTTTATGTTGGGTATCCTCTTGAATTAGTGACACCTCTCTCTTTTATGTCTGAAGTCTTTTCTTTTCCCTCCCCGTTGCCTCTCTTCCTTTGTCCCTGCTCTAACATCTCTCCTCGTCTCCCCCGTTGCTTCAGAGAAAGATGAACTATAAACAGCTGTGGTGCTCCCTGCCTGTAGTGAGTTACGGTGTGCTGCTGTCCTCTTGGCTTTTATTGATATTACACTGGCTACAGCACTGCCTGCCCCCCTTTGTTCACCTAAAGTAAAAAATGAATTTAACGTGTACCTGGAGTGAGGAGGTCAGGGAAAGGTTCATGTGTGTGTGTGTGTGTGTGTGTGTGTGTGTGTGTGTGTGTGTGTGTGTGTGTGTGTGTGTGTGTGTGTGTGTGTCATATTCACTTCCTGACCCCAGGACACTCCTAGAAGTGCAACATCAGGCTACATGCAGTTTGCAGGAAACAGTGAGCTGAGATCCAACATGATAAACAGCTCTGCGACTTAAGTTGCCTAAAAGAAGATCCTGCTCTTGTGTGTCTATATATTTTGTTTCCGTCTATGTTGGGCTGGGACTTCCCTCAGTGCTGTAAATTTTGTCTTTTCACAGGTTGGTGCTCACACAGAAACTGGATTTTACACACACACACACACTTTTGAGCCACCAGCTGCATTGTAGGCGCTCATTAGCTTTTTGGTGCCCTGACCTGAAGGTGTAAATTCTACATTAATGCCTCGTCTGTTAACTTGACTGACCTTTGATGCTCTCACTACTGTAGACAACACACGCACGCACGCACACACACACGCACGCACGCACACACACACACACACACACACACCTCACTCTCCACGTTCACACACCAGTACGCATGCATGGCCATACATACACATATTCAGAAAAGCACTTGGAGAGCCCTGCAGCTGCTGTAACCCCCCCACCCCCGCGCGCACACACACACACACTGTACCGCATTCTGCCGTTCCTCTAACACAGACAGGCAGGAAGCAAATGTGTCATTTATTAGGGCCTGTTTCCAATCTGTGCTGATGATGAATTTCTCCAATCTCGCATGTTGCTCCTGAACATTCTGAGACAAAGGCCTCTTATAAAATTATACTGTCATTAGAACGACTGCTCTGATTAGATACTGGGACTGGATTAGCCATCTGCTCGGCTCTCACACAGAGGAATGATATGATCAGAACTAATTACCACGTATTCCTACATGAGGACACACTGGAGGGTTTAGTTTCAAAATACAATATGCTGTATTCATTTTGAGTGGCTAAAAACTGTCCTTGTGTGGTAGAATTCTTTATTATATTACTGTTCAGTACAATAGGGCACTGTGATGTTGATAAAAAACAAATTTTACAGTAACCTGATTAAAACTAGCAATTATAAGGTGAAAGTAAATGATGAATATCTCATTAAGATTGTAGCAAAAGGTAATACGTCAGATAATAAAATATAAACACAAGATACAGATTGTGAAATCAGATTTGATATGTAAAATGTCACATTTTCATATTCAGATTTTTTTAACTCCAGAATAATGTTTTTAGCTTGATAACACATGCCCGCTTTGTAGAATGAACCTTCATATCCATGTAAACATTTTACATTTTCAGTGCCTCTTACAGCAAAAGTCGTTCCACTTGTTTCCCCCCGTGTCACACAGCATGAAAGATGGGAGATTGGACAGTGTGGACAGTGTGCTTGGAGTTGCCACTGTGGTGTGGACATGTGTAACAATTTATCACTTGTCTCTCAGCACATGTATGGGTGGCCCAGCAGTGGGTATTATAGCAATTTGGGAGCAATTGACAGTAATCCCCTCTTTCTGCTTGTGTAAAATCTCATCATCCCTCGGCACGTCTTTACTAGAAATGACCGCCAGAACTGGTACAAAAAGCTTTGGGTCTGTTGTAGCTCATATTGTATATTATTATCAGCTTGTCTTTTTCTTGGTGGTCTGGAGAGGCCTCTCAAAGTAAACCACTACACTCTCTCTCAGGAAAACTGAGCATAAATGATTGTCTCATGTTTAATACAAACAGAACCGTAGAAGAATTGATTGGTTTGATACAGTGCCAAACTGTAAAATGGCCATACAGTATTGGACCATGGTGGTAAAGAAGAGCTGGCCTAAAAAACAAACTCTCAATTCAGAGGTCAGCCCTTAATTCTGCCCCTCATCTGTGGTTGTCAGCTTAAGTAATCACTAAAAGAACAAGATAAGAATCATGAAAAGAAAGAGATAAGAGAAGAAGCTGAAGCAGTTAGGCTCAGTTACAAGAATCTAAGAGGACCTCAAGAGTTATGCAGCTGCTTTGCTGTCTGAATTATGTTTACTGGCAATGTCTTTTTCAATCCAGGAAATATGACTTGTTGTAGCTACTGTATAAAAGTTGAGAGGAGGAGGTCAGGGTGGATAGATTGGCTTTCAAAGCACCGGAATTTAACACCAGAGCCGAGATTCACTTCCCACATGGTGTTTCATTAAAGCTACTGAAACATTTAAAATCAGGGAAAAAATTGCTTAGATATGAAAGTGAAGGTGAAGGTGTCCTGTCTCAGCCTTCAAGTCAGTGTCAACTTTTTTGATATTAAACCAAGACGACGATCTTTCTCCTACCTTAACCAAGTGTTTTGAGTATATAATTTTTGTATATGAATATGTTTTTTAGGAAACGGGGTTGTGCGAGAGGAACAACTGTCTACTTCTAGCTTGAGATTCTCCATGAGACAGTGGAGGAAGTTGTAAATGAGAAGGCTAACGGGACTGCTTTCCTCTCTCCATTGCTATTATGATCCTAATATAATAAATCCTAAATTTGTTCATATACAATTAGTTTACAGATGTGCAAGAGACTGTTTGGAATTATTTTATGCTATAATAGTTGTGCATGTCCAAATATCATTTGCTGTAAATCGAAATTGTTATGTTATGATCTATACACTGGCTGAATAGTTTAAAGGGGTTATGATGAATCAGCAACATAAAGGAACTAAACCTTAGTAAAGTGTAATGATGCACGAGGCAGTTCCTCTGCCTGACCCCCATCTTTTCTCTCAAACAGTTGCGGTTGCCATATGCTCAGATTGGCTATAATACTTAGTTTCCTGGACAAAGTGTCCAGAGGTTTGCAGGCGTTTAATATGCCCTGCAGGCAGAATTAAAAAGCAATTATGAAATCCAATTCTTCTATATAAAACAAATGAGCGAATATGCTGTGCCACACTTTTGTTTAAAAAGCAAACACTTGCCTTCATCTTCATTATATCTCACAGTATGTCCAATAGTGAGCAGAATGCAGCAAAACATTTGATGGATGGTTTGGTTTAGTCATTTAGACGATTAAAGTCGACACATTATTAACGGGATTTCTTGGAGGCTTCAGAGTGAAAATGCGGTTTGCAGAGCCTGAATAGGACATTGAGCAAAAAAATCAAAACAAAAAACAACAAAAAATACTGGGCAAAATACTAAAGGCAACAGTGCTAACAAGCATTGATCAAAAGGATCCCCTCCTCTTTTTGTGGTGGTCTGTGCTGTGATGACAGCATGAGTCTTCAATCAAAGTTACTTGTGTTCTTTAGAAAAACTTTGATTTATGACCAAATACACCAAATTAATTAAATTCCCATCAGCCTCAGAAAAAAATAACATATTAGCATGATAATGCACTAAACTAAAAAAGTAAACATGGTTAACATTAAAACTGCTAAACATCAGCATGTTGACATTGGCTGCATCTAAAATTCCAAATGAACCTCCTCTTTCTTTCTAAAATCAGTATGTGACATCTTTTAATATGTCCGAAACTATAGGAAACTAATAGTATGTAAGGTGCATATTATTTCCAGGGAAAATATTATTTATGCAAGCAGTAGACACTATGTTGGCATAAATTTCCCACAATGCAATGCAGTGACGGCAACTACAACAATAGGCAATGGCCAACAGCGACCGAGGCAATATTTTAATTTGATTGATTTTTGGCGTGGGTTACCACATTTGCATGTCTCCAACTGCACTCTTCTGCAGGAAGATGCATACAACTGTTTATCCACAATATTACTATTTATTCACACAAAAGTATGTTGAATAATAGTACACATACTGGTAGTGTGTAGTACGACATTTCGGCACAGCGATTGTCATTGAGAATGCTGCCATGCTAGCGTTAGTTTTTAGCTCAAAGCACCTTTGTGCCTTACAGAGCCGCTGGCATGGCTGTAGTCTCTTGGTCTTCTTCTTGATAGCACTATCCATTAAAACTAATACTGGTATCTTGTTTGTGGGATGTAGGATAGGTTTACCTCTCAATCTGCAGTGATAACAGGTAATTTATGCTAGTGCAAAGCAAATTATATCAGTGCCAAAATCTTTCAGTCTTTCATTACCAATTGCATTCATTGAAATTATGTTAAAGAATTATTTTTATGTCATAACAACATTAATGACAAAGTATATTCATAGAAATTAATTTTCACATGCATACCAACTTGTTCAGCTGTTAAACCCACACAGATACTGAGGCTGATTACAAAAAGCCTTCGAAGTGTGTATTTGTGTATTAGGAAACAGTAAAAACAACTCACCGATCACATTACCAAAACTTAATTGTCAATCATGTTTATGCCATACAAACACCATGTACTGTAGTATGATGTATAATAAGACGTTTCTCCCTGATACAGTATCAGTCCAACCGCTGACTCTATCGTCGAACTATTTACTGCCCATATGGCCAGTGACACAGGGTCAAGACTGTGTTTCAAGTGAAACCACGAAGTGTTGTAAAAACCCTGCATACAGGGATGGATACAAATTCAAGCATTAGCACATTGCTAATTACTGCAGGTCGCTTTTAATAAATTCTTTCCTGACATATGAGTTCCAGCACTGTAAAAAAAAAAAAAAAAAGGAAGAATGTTGCATGAAGGAAAGACATTAAGCTGTGCTGCAGGCTGTAAGTAGACAGCTGGTGTTGTATGTGGAGGAATACATACTGTAAGATCTATGAGATTTACAAATTCGAGTCCTCTTTTTATTTATTTTAGGGGTGTGTAAAATCTTCCCTCATGTTTATAATCATGGTCCTACGTAGTGGTCCTATTTTGGTATCTTAGTTGCTTGCCGTGTCAAAATACTCCAAAGGGGCAGATTAGGTGTGCAATAATTGTCAATGAAGCATTACAAATTTCAACAACTACACATGAAAATCCATACAAACTGCATTCATTTGAAGCTAGTTATTGAATATATAAATATAAAGTAGAGAGTAAAAAGAGCTATTTTTGGCAAAAACAAAAATTCACAGTAAAGGCATAAAACCTATAGGCCTGTACAAAAGAAAATACATGCATGGAATGGCTGCACTTTGCCCTGTGCACCATTTGCCAAATTGTAGATGATAATACATAATTCCCCACTAGAGTGTGTTTGCAGTCATTTAAAACAAGCCTACAGCGTTGACATAAATCAATGTATGTGTGAAGCTGGTATACCTGCATGTCTCCACACTGCGAGTTTGACGAGAGACAGGTCTGAAGGGATTTCACCATAAAGTTTAGGAACCGTGAAATATCTGAGAAGTGCTGGAACCCTACTCCTCTCCAAATTATAGCTGAATGTGTGCTATACGGTCTTAGTGGTCGAGGGGAAACGCCTTGGCAGTGCATAAAGGGCTCAGTGTGAAGCTGAAACGACCGTGGGACTCCTGAAAATAAACAGGAATCAAATGGAGTGATTGATCGAATAAATTAACTTCAGCAGCCAGACATGCGCTCTCTCTCTCTCTCTCTCTCTCTCTCTCTCTCTGTCTCTGTCTCTGTCTCTCTCTCATACAAACACACACACACACACACACACACACATACATTGCTACTCATCAGCGCCAATGACCAGCCTTTTAGAAAAACAGACACTTGTTGCTGTTTGCTCTGGTGCTCAGGCCAGCTGCAATCTGGGAGTACGTTTGTTCCACAGCAGTGTGGTGGTGGTGGTGGTGGGTAGGCAGTTGGGTGTTGGTTGGTAAAGGGTTTTTGTACCAGTGAGTAATGGATTTAAACACATAAGTACACAGCCTGTGCTTAATTGTAGGGCTTTTAATTTGTTCTGTATCCTCCTGAACATGTTTAGATTGCAATTATGTGGAATGCACCAAAACGTATTTAAGCTTTTTTTTTTTTTTTCTGAAGACAGCTTATCTGCCAGTTTCAGATTGATACTGTACATGAGTTTATGTTTCTGTACAATATTGCCCTTTGATTATCATATCAGATATTTCCAGGTATTTGATCAAGTCAAAGTTTTTTGTCAAGGCAAGTCAAATTTTGTCTATATAGCGCCAATTCACAACAAAAGTTATCTCATGACACTTCACATACCTTTTACCATTAAGCTGTAAGTCAAAAAGCTCTGTGAAAATAGAAATGAAACAGAGAAATGTCTTTTCTACCTGATTGTGTTCATGCTAGTGTTTGGCCTGTGATGATCATCAACTGTAGGTGAGGCTTGGTTCACCTTTTAACTGCCTGTGAAATTGCTGTGTTTTGTGCAGGCCTATATAGTGTAGAGGGGCCTGAAATATAAACCGTTCAATCTGATGAACCTGCCGAACGGTCAGAGCGATGTTGAAATGAAGACAAGAACCCCCGGTCCAACACACACACCACACACACGCACTTCTGCCCCACCCCTCCATCTCCACCCCTCGCTGCTGCTTGCCTGTGTTGTTTATTGGAATCTCTGTAGGATAGCCCTGGCCTCTGTGGTAACAAGATGGATGTAAACAACCAATTATTGGATAGGCCCTCATTCATATCCCTTTAAACGGTACAGACACAGAGGTTCTGGCTTTAATAGTTTCTCTCTGTCTGCCCAACATTTGGATGTCTGTCCCTAAGAATGTTACTCATCAACCCCTTGTTGTGCTTGTCTCAGGCCAGTATAGCAGTCTTACAGAATTAAAGCCATGTCCCCTCCTTTACCCCCACCACAATACATAGTCTTTGCAACACACACCAAAACACATCTTGCAATAATCAGCTCAATTAGTGCAGGTCGTGGTGGAAAGCAGCTGAGGTGAGCAGTGGGAGGTTGTGAAAATAGGGGGTTGGCTATTAGGGGAAACGCGATCTCCATTCATCAGTGGCCGTAATAATTACCGTTTCAGAGCCAGAGCCCTCTGATCAAACTGATCCGTGGAAACAAGTGGTTTACAAACACTGTCAAGGGCCAGATATGGGACCCTGATTTGCCCTATCACTGCCAGTGCGCCAGCCAGCGGTGCAGGCCATGAAGAGCCCTACACAACAAAGATGCTTTGTGTTTCTTTTCACATTTGAACTGCTTATTCCACTCTTGTATTTGCTCTATTTTTTCCTCTCCGTTTAGTAATAACACGCCTCCCTGCTCATTAAACTTACTAGTCGGATGCATTATAATTCAATTTAGATACGACAATTTAATTTAAGGGCAACGCAGGTGAGCAGGTGTTTTAATTTGACATTTTAATGTAAAAGATGCCAAACTAACATTCAAATTTAACAGCATTTCATCCCATAAAACTAATAATCTTTACAGATTGTATGGTGGGCAGTGATTATAAGGCTAAAAATACCTGTCATACCTGTATATCAATATATGAATAACTACCTGTTATCCAAACATGTATGTACAGTGTATCATCTCATTAGAATATCTTTCGGCCCCCATCTGGAGCTCCCCTAGAAACCTATTTGGGTGACATCTGCACCTTTCACCCCCTAAAATGATCCAAATGACTAAGGACAGTGTCAGTTAGGGAAAAAAGGGGTCTTCATGTAACCACTGCTGACAGACACTCATCAGTATACGGGATGGCAACAGTTGCAAACAGTTAAAAGTGAAGAACTTTAATGAAAAAAATGAAAATAAAATGTGTGTGTGTGCGTGTGTTGGATTTTTATCTGAATTCGGTTTAAAATATAAGCGCCTGTCAAACTGTGTTTACAGACGTTCATATTTTCCCTCATTGCTGGCTCTCTGCTCTCTGATGTTCATGTGCTGTGAATCAAAGTAAACATTAAAACACATTCATAAAGTGATTGGATGGTGTACTTGGTTATATTATGATAGAAATTGTGTAATTAATTACCTAATTATTTTTAAAATCCATTATTTTTAATATATCCTCTTTATTTATTTATTTTATTTTATGTGGGAATAATAATAATTTGCAGGCTATAAGGAAAAATGTCTTCCTTGTTTTTCTCACTATCCATTTGAGGCGAGCATCGTTCCCCTGACGATTACCATCAGTCAGCTTAATGCCGTGATTCTCTCTGAAGTGAGCTTCAGGCGAGCCAAAGTCAGTTTATTAAACACAGGGAGAGCACAGGACGGAAACAGGGATCAGGCTCCTCTTACAGGACTCCTCTTCTCTGCTGACAAACTAACTTCATAATTACACTAATCATTCCTTTCAAACATCCACGACTTGAATGAAATAGCTCGTTGCGATAGGCCTGTATGCATCGGGGAAATATTGATCTGGAATTGGAGTGATCAGCCGATATTTAATTTTTACACCAGTATGCAGCTCCTTTAAGATTTGAGATGTGCTGCTGATATTTACCACTTTAAAAAAATGAAATAAAGGTTTGCAAATAAATCAAATTACGTCTATCAAATTAATGCTAGGCAAAAATAATAACAGGCGTCAGAAGTTGAACAGGTAATAATTAGATGAAGGCTGCTGAAACAGGTCTGCCGCAGGAGACAGATGTGTGTGTGTGTGTGTGTGTGTGTGTGTGTGTGTGTGTGTGTGTGTGTGTGTGTGTGTGTGTGTGTGTGT
>JBBPCS010000573.1:4120766-4136192 GCA_037974645.1 Hollardia meadi | reverse complement strand
CCCCCCCCCCCCCCCCCAAGCCAGCAAGTTCGAGTGATGTGACACTGAGTGTGGATGTAACTGACAATCGTGTCTCTAATGAAGAGGTCCCATGGTGAGGCTGAGGCGATAGAAATCCACCAACATGGTCAATCTTCGGTTCGATAGCGCACCACGCCCGTCCGCGTGACACTGGTCGCCACGTAGCCTATACCTAACATCACCACAACACACCATATCACCTGCCGCAGTCTGGAGGCTTTCATCGAGCAAAAACTTAGGAGTTTTTGCTACTTTCAAAAAGTACTTTCAACAAATTCTCCCTCTAAAATCCAAGTCTCTTCATCCCCTCTTTATTTGATCTTAAATGATTACTCGGGCTAGTAAATCAATTCTAATCCTGCTTGCGATATTTGATCATCTCTGACCTCCATTTTCCTCCGCTGACAGCCAGCAGTCTTAAATGCAAACGGAAAGTTTTGTCTCACCGGTGTGCTGCTGCGGCAGACTCTCCTCCTGTGCTCTCCGTCCAACAAACTGTCGCAGCACACCCGGAACACTTCATTTCACCCTTTAGACCGGCTGCACACCTTCACGTTGTTTGTCACTCTGCGCTCCTGCCGTCACTGCCTCACCCCTCGTTTGGATAGGTTCATCATCATCATCATCGTTATCGCATGCGTTACTTGTTAAACCTTATCACGGCGATTTAAAAACACATTGAAGCAACGTTTTCAATTCATACAACAATGGTATAAAATTATTATAGGGATCATAAATATAAAAATGTCATATTTAAAAAAAAAATACTTCAATAGCTTTTCATTTCATATAGCCTAAAAAGCTCTTTGATACTATCGCACACAGTATTTACATGCCAAATTATCACGAAGCTTATCATGAATTACTATTTTGTTTATTTTGTTATTGTTGGTACCAGCTCTCTTATTGGAGCATTTTATGGCTACATATAGTGAAATACTATCTGTTATCACTGAAGCGTCACCTGTAAACCCACGTTATATAGTTATATTTATCCTACAAAATGACGTTACAGTTTTTCACAACTTCAAGTGAACTTGGATCTAATTTATAGGCGACAGAATTAATCTAATTGCAGCCTGAATTTAATTGTGTTTACTTTGATATTAGTTTTTGCTTCATGAACTTAGCCTACATGGTTTTAAATACATCAGGTATGTCTATTTTTGCGAACTTTTCATTACACCAGGCTTTTGTCGACTGTTAACAGTTATTACACTTGTATGAAATGATGAAATTACTATCTTTAAAGTTTCAGGGGTTGGAAATCTTGATTGATTTGTGAGCACCGCTTGAGGCATTGAAGACATACTTCAGCAGTCTCTGTGCGCTCTGGCGCCATCCGTACCCCAGCTGCGGGACCAGGGCTGCTCTACTTCTCCCCGCACCCACTTCCCCCCACCCGTCAGCTCTGCTCTCTTTGGCTACCCGAGGTGTCTGTCAAAGTGAGGGTGAAGGAAAAAAAACTGTTCTAGAAGAAAAATCTGAGCGATATTTCTGTTGGTAGGCGGGCTGGTTGTGAAGGGAACAATCGGGTTGACTTTGCCAAGGAGCCACCTCAAAGCATATCAGGTTACTTTGAGTGACAGCGTAACCATGGCAAATAATTTGACTAAGGCTATTGTCTTATCCTCACCATCCCCGGGTCAGATAACCGACCAATCAGAGTTCATATAATCGCATGTCTTGCCAGCTTGGAATAATATTATTAAAACGAGCCAGCGAGCTCGGTCTCCTGGAGTAGGTTATGTTGAAACGGCATAGAAAAGGTGGAGGAGAACGGTGGAAGGAGTAGCAACTTTCTCTCTGTCTCACCAACTTTATGAGGATTTGTCGTCTGTGGTGTTGCATGGCTCAATGGACTTGAGTTTACTCCACAAAACGCAGTTGGATATTTCCTCACCTTGGGCTGTTTAAAGTTTTAAGATACTCTTTTGGGGACCTTTTGTCGCTTATGGACTTAACGCGTTTTAATTTAATGTGAGAGAGTGGAGAGACGTGGAAGTAAGGCACAATATAATCTGTATTGATTTACGTTGTCGCCATGTCCATGCTTCCGACTTTTGGTTTTACGCAGGAACAAGTGGCGTGTGTCTGCGAAGTTCTCCAACAAGGAGGGAATATCGAGCGGCTGGGGCGCTTCCTCTGGTCCCTCCCGGCGTGCGAACACCTCCACAAAAATGAAAGCGTCCTCAAAGCGAAAGCCGTGGTCGCCTTCCACCGGGGGAACTTCCGAGAGCTCTATAAGATCCTGGAGAGCCACCAGTTTTCGCCGCACAACCACCCGAAGCTGCAGCAGCTGTGGCTGAAAGCGCACTACGTCGAGGCGGAGAAGCTGAGAGGCCGCCCGCTCGGCGCCGTGGGGAAGTACCGCGTCCGGAGAAAGTTCCCCCTTCCCCGTTCCATCTGGGACGGAGAAGAGACGAGCTACTGCTTCAAGGAGAAGAGCAGGAGCGTTCTCCGGGAGTGGTACACTCACAATCCTTACCCATCCCCACGGGAGAAAAGAGAGTTGGCCGAGGCCACGGGACTCACCACGACGCAGGTCAGCAACTGGTTCAAAAACCGACGGCAGCGAGACCGAGCAGCGGAGGCAAAGGAAAGGTAGGATTACAATCGCAGTCGTGAATCATGTTGTATTTTTATCAATGTGAAATCATTTAAGTGAAAACATTTAAAACTGGCAAAAAACAAGGAGTGTTTCTCCGGTGTGTTTACACAATATGATTTGCTGACCTACATCTGGCAATTTATTGCATTGACCAAACATTTGCAGTTCTTAACAAATCGCTCCAGTTGTGTCCACGCATCTGTGTTTGGTGGGAAATTATATTAAAAACGGGAACTTTTTCAGGCTTTGGCGTTTAGTCACTGTTGTTTGCATGTTTGTTATTTTTAATTTAATACTAAATGTTATGAAAGGCCGTGCGTAAAAGTTGAAAGGCAGAAAATTAAAGGCTTGTTGTCAGATAAATTACAAGGTTATAAAGTTGCATTTACCATGCCTTTATTTTTATGTTTATAAGATGAAATTTGACTTTCACATTAGGATCAGAGAAAAAAAAATACATTTTAAGCCTGCAGATGCTGGAGTGAACACAGAGTATAAGGAAACATCTCAGAACGCGTTTTAAAGATGTTTGCGGTGTAATCGATGTTGACATTTCATTAAGGATAGTTTGTACTTTTCAAAGTTAAGAAGTTACATAGCCACCGTGCAGAGAGGTTTGGGAGACGTTTTTAGTCAGGTGCTCGCTGGTTGGTGTCTTCTTTCACCCTCTGGCAACTAATTGGGTCTGAAATCTACACGTAAATCATGTCTTCTCACTGAGAAAAGCCTTACTCACACAATGAAAACATATGAAATGTGCCATACGCTACAAGCACACGTTTAGCAATAATTAGACCTGTCAATTACTCAGACGTGGCAAAGGCCGACAGCTTGCCCACTTTGACAGGCGCGTTTACCCAGAGGTCACTCGGGTGAAATTAATTTGCCATCAACAGGTTCGATAGTCTTCAGTCACTGTTCGCCACAGCCATTTAACGTCCTGCACTGGAGTGAACTGATATGTCGATGACTTAGGCCTACTTATTGTTTGTTGTTGGCACGCGTGCGCACGAATGCACTCCTGATTGTTGCGTTCATAAATCATTAGACCATTTATGTAGGCATTTGATCAACTACATGGGCCTATTATTTATGCTTATATGGCTATTGTAATTATGACTTGGCCTAATTAATATCCCTGTGTGTGTGTGTGTTTATTATAAGAATGTTTTTTACGTTAAATATATAATTCTTATAATTTCTTCCATATTTTCCCTGCTGCTGGAGTTGATCTATATTGACACGTGACGTCTTCTGTTCGCAGAGAAAACAACGAGAACAGCAATAGTCACAACCCTTTGACTTCTTCCATGAATGGAAATAAATCTCTATTGGGGAGCTCGGACGACGACAAGACCCCCTCGGGGACACCAGATCACACGTCTCCGAGCCCGGCGCTGCTCCTCGGCTCAAACACCGGTTTACAGTCCCTGCACGGCCTCGCGCCCCCGCCCGGACCCAGTGCCATCCCGGTACCGAGCGGTGCAGAGTCGGTGCACCATCACCACTCATTGCACCATGACAGCATACTGAACCCTATGTCTTCTAATCTAGTGGACCTTGGCTCTTAAAAAAAAACGGGGACAGAGAGCACAGTTTTGTTTTTTGTTTTTGAAAAGTAATTTACAAGGGCGTGAGACTAGCTTCAAGCAGTTGCGGCAAAGGTGCAAAGCAGACAGACTGGAACACTGCGAAAACAGCCACCGTAACAAATCTTCTAGTCTCATATTCAACCTCAAAGTCTTTTTCAACAAGTGGGAAAATGTGCCAGTGGTGCAAAAGCAACTGATCCTCAAATTAAACCTCCGCTTGTTTGTTTCCAGACAACACGTGTCAATGCAGAGCACTTAAAACATTTTTTTTCTCGAAATAGGCTAAAAGCAGCTGCCACGTCTCAACCGATTGGCCTATTTCCTCTTTAATTCGCTTGAGGAAAATATAATTCCAAAGATTGTATGACTTGTTAAGACATCATTCGAGGTCGTTCTAGGCAAAATAGAAAGTATTTTCCCGGAATGAAATAACGTTATGTGTTATATTGTTGAAAACAATAACAATAAAATGTCTTAATTCTTGTACTATTACCGTTGTTATTTTAGGGGTTTAGATAGGCCTATATCAACAGACTCTATATGCACCGAGTTAAGGACACCCCATCGCCTTTTTGTTCCTACAGGATTTTCCAGGAGAGCCATAAGCAGTTTTTTATTCGATTTTTTTCCTTTTTTGAGTGGGACTTGGTGAAATGATGGGGTGCGCCTATATGGTGGTCTCAAGTGTCTTATAAGAGCCGTGACAAGATGAAATATCTTAATCTCTTGATATTATTAGTATTTGCATTTTTATTTGGAAATAGACTGCATGTAAACATTGCGATCAATGAGGAAACATAAAACGATTCACCTATAGTTTCATATACCCTTTACAATAAAAGAAAAAAGAAATACGTGGAAATGGAGGATTTCTTTGATTCTGAATGATTCTTTGACGTTTTTATTTCAGAGAACCAGTTTGTTCATAGGCTAATAGTTTGTCTCCTGCGGGTCACCTCGTTGTCTATTTCGAAACCATTCAAGCTGGGTGACATTTTAAAAAAATATTTAAACGAAGCAAATACTCCAACACCAGAAGAGCTGCAGGCAAATCTAATCTTTACGCAGTCACAGAGGATTTGTTTACTGGATAACCTGTGTGCATTTGGAAATGATGTCTTATTTGCACTTTTGAGAATTTATAGGTTATTTAGGTATAATTCTGTAACTAGAAATGATCTAAACGGCCAGACTTTTGAATGTGCCACCAGTTCTTTAATAATGTTGGGGGAATGTATAATATAGCATTGCCTAAAAACCAAGAGTTCCTAGATTTTGACATGTATCCCTGCTCTAAGAAAGAGGTTATTGTCCCCTATGTGTGCCTGCCTGCCTGCGTTCACGGGTCGATGTCCCAGGATTATCTTCCATCTAATCATAAATGCCTCAACTTGGGAAGTCGTGAAGCAGGAACACTATCGGTTTCTCCCCATTCTTTACAAGTCATTCCCAGGCGTGTGGCACTGTTTAAAAATCCTAAAGCCTGAAATATGAAAATAGGGAAGTATAGTCCGATGTTATGACCTTTTATGAATTCAATAAATATACTTTAGGATTTGTAAATTGCTGTATGAGAGAGAGTTTTGAAATATAAAATTTGACTTAAGGTCAAAGTTCATCTAAAATGACAAGCCTGGAAAATATATAGCCCAAATATCGACACTTAATCCATGTGCTTTGTATAAAACAACACTGAAGTCAAGAGACAATGTGTCGTGTGTCGATATTTATCCGTGCTTTTCCAGCCGGGAACCTTGATGTTCAAGTGACGACACCTTATCTTTCCGCGCTCGGCTGAGGAGAACAAAAGTGCCGTGGTGTTTGGCGAAGAAAAAAACAACAACAACACAGAACTGGAAACGGGCGTTGAAAGAAGACACTTTGTTTGAACAGCTTCAGCAGCAGCACACACACACACACACACACACACACACACACACACACACACACACACACACACACACACACACACACACACACCCCACATCCCTGTCTGCTGCCCGAACTGTTAGCACAGGCTTTTGTATAAATATTAAAAAAGCAACACATTTTCATGCATCATTAGAAGCTTCAGAACGACTACGTTTCGTATTATAGGCCACAGTTTCAGACTTAACTTTCTAGTATTCTTTTTTCCAATAACAGTAGCCTATAATGGTACCTACCATTTTTGTATATTTGTCTTTGTGCAATTTATTATAGGCCTAATCGGATTGTTTTGGGAAAATAGCAAAAATGCATAATTACAATCCATAATCCCCCCCATAATGTCATCATATCTTATACTTTACTGGATGTTTATTGGCTATGAATGGATGGAGAATTATTTTCTTTGAATAAGTGGGGGATATTATGGTCCTGTAATAAATCATCTCGCAGGCCACGGCGGCTCCCATGGCAGCGTACTGTGTGAACTGTATAAATTCGAAGGATCAGTTGCACTTTGTTGGGTACAGATTCTGGCGTATGAAGGTCAGTTACGCATGCAGCGTCAAGCCCACACTTTACAATTAACGAGGACTTCAGTGCATATGGATCTACTCAAAACAAGCCTGTAATAGCGGCTTGTGAGGAGACATAACACGGAATAGTTGGTCTCTCACCAAACCGACTCTGTAACCAAGAGCTGTGATTTTAGTCTACTCGCGCCTTCACTCTCTCTTGTTTGCTTGAAATGTGAACTTAAACTGGCGTTGTGAATGCGCAATGTGTGCCTAGGCTATGAAACGCTTTTTGGGCAAAAATATTTTATAGGAAAATCCGCCAGCATTGAAGAAAAGTCCTAACAAGGCGCTTTGGCTATAGCCCTACACGTTGATTTGATTCTGCCACGATCTGGGAACCAGGGCAGCAGAGGGATCAGGAGAAAACAGCCAGACAGGTGGGAACTAGTCGTGGTTTCAGGCCTTTTAATCCTCTGTCAGTTCACCACGCGGAGACGATGTTGCGGAGATTAAATGTCAAACGTTCATTAACTTTAGGCAAACAATCTCGTAATGCCACTTTGCCTCAGGAGGAAAACGATGAAACAATCAGGAGAGAATGTTGATTATCACTGGCCTTGTAAAGATCACATCAATTTACTTTTATGGGCTATTAAGCAACCGGTTGTTCTGACCTCAGATCTGTTTTTTACCCCCGTGATGAACAAATTAGTGTTGCTGTTGTCATAATCACCACCCACACAAATACATTTTGTACACACGCTGTCTTTACTAAACAATACAGTTGTGATTATTATTTAATTGCCGTATTGATTTTTGGATTTTAAACAGAGGGCTGCTGTATATTGTGGCAGCTAAGCTATTTTATTTGCAATTTATAGCCTAGTCAGGCTCAATCAAGCCATTTTTTCATACTTCGTATTAGGCATATTTCTATGGCATAATATTCTGCTAATTTTCGCATCAGATCAGGCAGATTACGTTTAATTTTAGCGTTTGTCGGTTTAATTAGTTGTGTAAAAATAATTAAAATTATGGACCTGATAATCTCAACATCTTCTTTCTGCCTTAGCCTAGCCTATTTGGTCAATCTGGTTTGACAGGTCTGGATTTCTGTTGTTTGCTAATTAATACGGTAGGCCGTAGAAAATTAAATAAAAAATAAAAAAATCAGTACACAAGAAGACGTTAAGCTAATTTTGTACTGTCATCTTGTCTGGATCTTTGAACAACAAAGCTGATTAAAATACAAGAAATTCTAAGTATAAATTGGTATAATATGCTCGGGCGTTTCTTTTGAAATCTTTATGTAAGATTGATTTTTATTTAACATATTTTTGTAGATTATAAAAGATACAGTTTCTGGACACTGCTGTCATTTAGGACTTTTATACAAGAACACTTGATAATGATGCTGTGCTTCACTTTCACAGTATAGGCCAACATTTTCTGCGTTAATTGACAAACTGCAAGCAAGATTTATAAAGCAATTATTATAAAAACATTGATCATGGCATAAATAGCATACTAGGTTACCGTTGTTAGGTAAAAAGCTTTTATCTCCTAAATGTCTTTTTGGCAAAGTAAACACATTGTTTTAGGTAAGCACAATGTAAGCATTATCCAAAATTATTTTAAGAGTTGTTCTGAGTTTGAAAAAGTGTCCCAGCTGAGTGGATGAAGATGTTATCCTACAATGCACAAAAAAAATCACAAAGATACCCTTTTCATCCATTATGAGGAGATATTCATTTAACTTGCACTTTAAGTGATGTTAAGACATAGAAATGTCAGACATGGTCGTTATACTGTGACACATTATTGGTCCCAGTGGGGAAATTCTCTTTTTTTTTATTTAGATCTCCTTCAGGGAGGTCAGAGGTCAAATTTTTATAGCAGCAGCCTCTGAGCTGGAAGGGATTCACAGTGTCCTGGAGGGTTTGTCAAACCACTGTCCCAGTTTAAAGATGAAATCCACCAGTCTGGAGATGACCCACATAACTTTACAGACAAAATGTGCAGCAGGTGACAGAGCTCTGATTCCAAACATGGTCCCAGTTAATTGTCAAAAATTAAAGGTTGAGTGTATATGAAGATGAGTAGTAGTAGTAGGTACCACTTATTTCTGTAAAAAAAAAAACACACACAATTGTATATTGAGTGTCAGCAGTTGATGATTGTCATTTGTAGCTCAGAGAGTTTGACTAACAAGGGAGCTGGGATTTACATTACTAATATACTAAGACTGCAACGTGGAAACTGTTTGAGCCAAATGACAGAGGAATATCATCTGGTTGGAACATCACTTAAATCACTTTTAACTGTGGGCTTCCACAGGAAAAGGTGTGTACCACTTTATTCATATTTGGTTTTAAAATGAAAGCCTGGGCATTTACTTAAAAATACATCCAATGTGTTGAACTGAGCTGTATGACAACCTCAGTCAGTGAGCAGGACAAATACACCCCTTTCCTCTGGCTGTAAGTAACAGCAGACTGTTCTTCACCGCTCTGTTTGAATGGGAATAACATGTCTAATGCTGAAATTCCTCTTTGATAATCGAAAAACCATGACTGGATAATACAGGAGCTGCAATGGCATTGCCAGAAGAGGAGAAGCTGCACAGTAAACATGAAAAGGTAAAATACCAAAAATGTACACAACTTACCTTCTACCTTAGATAATTTTACTAAAAGCAGTAAAATTATGGTATCAAACATAATGTATGATATGTATTCTGTTTTTGTGTTTTTTCATAACACATAAATTCATGCCTTGATATTGTCATAAAATCTTATCTCATGAAAATGTTTTTTTAATAGCTTTCTTGTGGTTCTTGTATGAAATAAATCCAGACTGTAGCCAGTGGTGGATAAAGCCTGCTGAGCTGAGGGATTTTTTTGGGCTGAATCTAAATATAACATGAATTCAAATGTAAATGAAAATGGTTCACAGGCAGTCTGCTCTTGGCTGATTCATTAATATTGACATGCAGTACAGACCCAGTGTTTTCAGGCACAGATGAAGTGATGAAATTGTGCACATGTCCAGGCCAGAACTCTGAGGAACACCCAGATAGACAGAAGGATAAAATCATAGTTCATCAGTGGTATGATTTTGAAGATGTGGTCCGTACTACAAACACCCTCGTTCTCAGTGCCTCACCCAAAATCATCCCCCTGTTTGGGGGATAGCTTCGACAAAGCCAACCTGGGAGTAAAATGTAAATATTAAAGCCAATCCAAAGGCTAACAAGGAGTGCCCTAGCAGCATTAAAATTTAAACAATTGTTGCTTATCTCAGCAGTCACAGTAAACAAAGCAGTCTATACTTTTGTTTATGACCAACTTAGACAAACAAAATGCTTTAAACTATTTTATTATTGAAAATACCTGTAACTTCTGCACATTTGGCCCTTAAATTATTAGCCTTTGACTGATAAATATCACAAAACGTGTTGTGAATACTAGTACTGCAAAAAAAAAAAAAAAAAAGCATCTATTGACAAAACTGCACCATTGGAAATATTTGCTCGCATTTTTTTCCAAGACAATTCACTTTCAGAACACACATGTATTCAAGATAAAACTTATCTTTTTTGGGGGGTTTTCATTTAACTTTGTGGCACTTTGAGGTCAAACACAGGGGTGTGATTACTGATGAGCACATTGATTTCAGCCTCACCTCAGCTATTATACTCTCTTTTTTTTGTATCAGGTGTGTCCCACAAAACAGGATAAAACAGTAGGGGGGTTTGGGGAGTGAGGAGGAGGAGGAGGAGGAGGAGGAGGAGGAGGAGGGCGGGGGGGGGTGGACGGTGTAGAGTTACGGTCAAAAGAGAGAGAAAAAGAGGGATGACCAGGGGCGTATGAGCCATTAATGCACTCCCTGTGTGCTGGACGCGTTCTCTTACAAAACACACACTCTCATAAACACATAAGCACACTGCGGGTGCACTTTGCTCCAGTGAAAGGTCACCTGGCAGACCGAGTCCTGACTTCCATCACTGCAGCGCACTCCTGAGACCTAAACACTCAGAAACATATCAAACCGCCACAGTAAGACATTTCATTTGTTTAGCCTCAGCACCACACATTTAATTTTAAACAGTGCAACAGTGGGAAAAAAAGCACCACTTTACTTAAAGACCCCTTATTTACTATTCATAAGCAGAATATAAACAGTTAATAAATGCTTTATAACACTAAAATGAAGGTGTACGCAGGACTATTTCAAGTGTTTATTAATGCAAGGTATTTGTCAGCAATTATAAATTCACCTCTGATATTATTGTGGCATTATTACAACTGTGTTTTACTTCATTCACCATCTGTTTATACACCAGCCTCCACTTATGAGTGCCCACAAGAGGAGTTATAGTTGTAATACATTCAGTACTACGTACAACAAACACTTACAGTCTTTGTTTGAGCATGTGTTGGTGTAAAAAAGTAAAGAAAAAAGTGTCGTAGTATTTGTGAATTTGTACCTGGTGTGTATATGTGTGTGTGCACTTGGGGTCAAGAAAGGCTCACCTGGGCTTTTTACCCCTACTGTAAATTCCTAGATGGGAGACAGACACGGGCTATTCTGATCGCATTAGGTTCACTCCAATGGCTTTTCCAGCTATTGTCACCTGACACCGCTCCATTAAATCTGTCCAGCGTAAAGATTAACTACGCCGTTCTTTATGCTTTCACTTGGTGTTCACTCTGAGCAGGGCAGGTTAAATCATGCACATGATTTTCATAGTGTGCTGTATTTTACGTTCGGCCTATCTAGCCTTTTACTTGATGTTATATCAACTCGCAGTGCAGAGAGCCACCAAAATAAATTGTTGTAAAAGTAGTTCATTCATCAGTTTAGTCTCCCTTTTCATATAGTTAGTAGGAGTGATTATAGTAATTATAATAAATATAGATGCACAGTTTGTCAAGCTCTTGTTTGTTTTTTACTTTTTGTCACTTTTCAATTTGTTTAGCCTATTTTGGTCTGCTTTTAACCATATTTCATATATATGCAGTACATTATTCAATACACATTTCTACTTCTAAGGTTCCTTTTAAAGTTTTGATGTTTTTGCTTTAATAAACAGTAGAGAATGATAAGGGATAATTGGTTCCTGATGTGTCACATAAGCAGACAGAGCTGCATCTGAACTGTTGGTACCCTTCATGGTCATTAATAGAATCATTCATACAGTTCTGCTTTATGAATAGTTCTATGACTGATCAGGTTCAGCAGCACAACAAGCTTCTCTCTCGCTCATCATTTGCTGATGTTATGTTTATTTGATGTCATATAGCACCCTAAAACTGGTCTGATAAAAGTCTGGTAAAGAGGAAGTAGCAGGGGTTTTGCTGTCAGCAGGTCCTGAGAACACCACTATAGAACAAGTAATCTTCTAAGACAAATGAAAGGATAAATAAATTAGCGCCAGCAGAGATTCCAATTTAAACAAAAATCTTTTTTTCTTGCAATTATTATTTTAATCCAGCTGCATGTGACATCTGACCTATTTTAATAAACTCTGCACTTCATAGTTTGTTAATATTTCAGTTACAACATAATTTGGCAATATTTCCTGTACAATTTAGTTTTGTGTTATAACATATAGCTTTTGTTTTTTATGGTGTAATTTTTCTTTTGTTCTAAAAGTTTTCTGAAAAAGTTTTGTTGAACCATTCAAGAGGGTAGTGAATTAAAAAGCCTTTACTGCCTCATGGCTTTTTGCATCATAATATGAGTAAAAATATACCTGGTGGCCTGTAGGCATGTTTTTACTGATATATGAAGACAAAGACATGAAATAATAAAGGCTTTTTCATTCATTCCCCTTTTGAGTGCCTCAGACTTCAACAAAACTAGTTGGATCCCACAAACTGAAGAGCACCAGAGGGACTCCATTTTTCACACCCCAGCAACACTCCTTGCATACTGTTTTTTGACTGTTTTCCAAAATACTTAACAGAAAAAGCACTAAAATATTAACCAGAGACAGAAAATCAGAGAGGTCTTGAACCTTTACCCACCACTACACAACTATTTGTAACTTTAAGTGATTAAAGGTTATGCAATCATCCCAATCATCCATATCCTGCTCTGGCCTTGTCTGTTCCAACTCAGGAGCAGAGTCGGGGAACTTCCCTTTAACTTTGATCAATCAGGATTGGTGTTGATTGTGCACACTGCGCCTGTTTGCCTGAGTCTCTACACTGCAGGTTTGTCTGTTTCCAGCTAAACACACTAACAGGTTCAACCTGCCAGACCGTTGACTCAGCACAGTGTGTGTGTGTGTGTGTGCGCGCGCGCATTGGCACACAGTTTCATGTAGGCACCGTGCTGTTTTGTAAAAGAGGCCTTTACTGTTAAAAACTGAAGACAAGCTTTGCATATTGTAGGCTACAATAAATGGGGCAACATGTCATTTGTATATTACAACTTTGTAGGTTGAGCAATAACAGTGTGCCAATCACAAAAGTAAGTTAAGTTAAAAAAAAAAGAAGTAAAGACGCAAAAGTTTGTGGAATATGGCCTCTAACATGTTCCTTTTACCTGAGGTGGGAAAGTTGTACCCATAACAATCTGTCTGTAATTGGAGATGAACAGGAAAATAAGATGAGTATAAATGAAGGCATCTGCTTGATAAACATGAATTGCTTCATATGATTCTATGACACCAATAAACACAGTGGCTTGAGACACAGAGACACATAAAAGCCCGCTCACATACTGTATAGACACACAGTCACTGTGTTCACTCCACTTAGTACAGTGTAGATCTGTTTAAAGAGTAACAAAACCTCAGAACAGACGTGATGAAAGGTGGCCATTTGGTTTGCTTTATATTTTAGGGGAAAGCAGCAGGACTCTGAGCAAAAGGCTGAAAACCCTGTTTGAGCTGAACACTGCTTCCACCTAGTGATCAGAGAGTGACACTGCATGTGTGTAAATAACTGAGGAACACACAGACACGAAGTGGGGCACAGCTTGGTTCTGATACAGCAGGTGTGCTGAAGTGAAGAAGACAGGGGAACACAAGAGAGCAAATCATCAGCTTCTGTACTGTCCACACATCTTCATCAGGTTTATACATGGAGATAAATGGAGTACAATGGGATTCATATTCCAACATTCATTCATATCAGGTCCAATTGTTTGTTTTTTTTAGAGTTAAAAAAAAACAGCTCACCTGTATTTACCTGCATTTACAAGTTTTGTGTTGAAAAAGAGTTGCTGGCAAATTATGCCATCACATGATACATTATTACTGTTGGACATAATGTCAGTACAATAGCCTTTTTACAAATCCACAACATCAATCATATTTAATTTGTGTTTTCCATACTTGAAAACACAAAAAAGAAATTGCTATGGTTCTCTCTTTATCTCCATCCTTTCCTCTGTTTCCCATCCTTCCCACTCCCTCCCGCCTTTCTCTTCCCGATAACTTACACTAGACTGGTTTCCAAGCTGTGGACTCCTCATGTTGTTGTGTGTTTTTTCTCCCTTTTTTTTCTTACCCACAGCGGTGGCAGCTGCTTGAAGTCTCTTTTGCTTTGTTGACATTCACTTGCTGCTTGATTAGCTTCCCCACTGCACTTGAAACGCTCCTGGGTTTCAGCCAAAGCAATTTTGTAGTGAGAAATGCAGAAAACATGCAACGGGTATAATTTCACTACACAATGAGGGGTAAGCATAGATGGGGTGGGGGGAGGATATGTGTCAGTGACCTTAAAGCTTCTGTATACACCATTTTTAATTTGTTATACACTTGACTTGACACACACACATGTAACTACTGGAATGGATCTGGAAGCCATGAATGCCATTAGCAGCTTGCATAGACAATGTAGGCTGTGTGTTCTTCAGAGTGAATGCATAAAGCTGAATAGTTTCCATGTAATGCATTTTGAGTGAAAACGTGCCGGATGCGTCGCTCCATTCTTGTGTTTGTCCTTCAACTTTGCTTCACTTGCATCTGATCATTTCATGAATTAAGTCACATTTTCTACCTTGCACTCATGATGACCCCTTGTGGTTTAAGAAAGACTTTTCTTTTGGTTATTGCTCGACTCATGCTTGAATAGTGATTGGGACAATAAGTAATTCTAGTAAGTCATGCTGTAGGATTTGTTCCAGCATAGTTTGATGGCATTCAAGACTATTACTATTTTTTTTAATTTAATTATATCAACTAATTTGTCAAGAGTTATTTAACCTATTGCCCATTTTCCCCTTGATTTCTTAGAATCTTTTAATAGATAATTGTTTTATGGTGATTTAGACACTAATCTGGAGGCTATGCCTTGAGGATGCCTTGCTCATAGGCACAGTGGTGCTTTGAGTGAGATTAGAGGGCTATGGTGATGAGTGTACCATGCACACCAAGCTAAGATTGTCATGGTGACTGTGGTGTTAAATGGACTGTATGATGCTACATAGTAACAGGCTGTCTATCTCACGTTCCCAGGTGCATTATTATATTCAATCCTGAAAACAAATAAGTTATTCTTACTTGTTCTCAATACCATGCCAGTATAGGCTGATAGCTGAGCAAAACAAACAGACATGCTGATGTTGATGATGTTTCAGAGTGAAAGCTAACTTCAGCCAGTGTGAGTGTGAGTTATTATAGATCACTAGATGGCAGTGTAACATAATGAGACAGCTACCTACTCTAAAAGTACAGACTGGAAAGTGTGTGTGTGTGTGTGTGTGTGTGTGTGTGTGTGTGTGTGTGTGTGTGTGTGTGTGT
>JBBPCS010000573.1:4091870-4107289 GCA_037974645.1 Hollardia meadi | reverse complement strand
CCCCCCCCCCCCCCCCCCCCCCCCCCCCCCCCCCCCCCCCCCCCCCCCCCCCCCCCCCCCCCCCCCCCCCCACACCGGTAATTCACATTCTTTTACATGGCTTTTGTTTACGTTAAGCATGTAATTAACACCCCCCAAACAAGTTTATTCACCTGCCCTAATTGTGTGTTTATCCGAGGGCTTGCTAAATGTTCCGAGCAGCGGGGGACGAGAGCTTTGAATGCACATCGAGCATTAGCGTCTTCTCCGTTTACTTACAGTCTAAACCTCCAAGCACGACAACATAAACAACATTTTTGCACGCTAAAACACTGGTACTATGATGGCTAAGCAGACTGAGACTGGCACGCCGACAGCTCCCTTCCAATTTGACCTCATTGCTGCTGGTTGATTGATTGATACTTTGTCAAACTTTGTTAAGAAAACTTTTACATAAATGATTTCTCTCAGTCAAAGAAGTGCTATTATTCTTTGGATTCAGCAGTTCTTGCAGTGCGCAATTAATCTAGGAATCTAATATGTCAGTTACCATACTGGTTAATTGTCAATTAGTAGCCTATGTTATTTATTTATTTATTTTTATTATCAGTCTGTTCCAATAAGGGCAGCAAATAAACAAAGCTGATGTTACGTCATGTACGGGAGAGAGAGAGAGAGGAGACTCGATTAGAGAAAGAAAGTACAAAAAGGTGTTGACTGTAAAAGGTAAGAGGGAAAGAGAAAGAAAGGCTCGAAAAAAAAGGGTCTTGTTTTATTTTTATTTATTTATTTATTTCTGCTCCCTCGTTGACCCCAGTTTGGCAGAGGCTGGCCAGAAAAGGCAGCACACCCCTCCCTGGCAAACACAGGAGAGACTCATGTGCCTGCTGCTCTATCCTGGATTCATCTCAACAATACACAGGACCAGACTTCGGAGTAATGCCGGGTACGTACCCGACCCCAAAAAATCACCCTTTTCTCATTTTTCGTTATTCCTCTAAACTGAGTTGTTCTATTCATGTGCGTTTATTTTAGCACGCATGAGAACTTTTCATTATAATCCACACGTCGAGAGATTAATGAAATTTTATTCGAGTCATGTTGATATTCAACGCAGGTATTTTTTAACCCAACATATCAGAAATTAGGCTACCTTCTCTTCTTTTTGTTCTTGGTTTTTCTCCTCTCTTTTCTTCGTCCCCTGAGCAGGGTCCAGTCCGCGGACTGTCACCATTCGAGCCTGGGACTGGACGTGACACACTGGTTCCCTGATATTTCTCAGGTCAGTTTGTCCACGATAAGGATGGAAGTCCAGTCGCTGTTTCTGTAAGTTTTTCTCTAAGCAGACACGGTTTCCGTCAACGAGGTTGCCAATAAAGTTCGGCAAACTACTATTAATTTTATTTTTCGGACTGTTTAAAAAATGAGATTATAATGATGATCTCTGCGGGTCTTCTTTAGTTTGAAAGAGGTATATCTCACATCTCTTTTTTAGATCACGACAGTCCGTTTTTAATTTGGTTTATTTGTTATTTTTTATCCACGGAGCGCCGGAGAGATGTGTGCCTTTGCAGAGCAGATGTATGATGCTGTCGGGACGGGGCGCACTATCCCCTCCGTCCCATGCTGGCCATGCCAGGGTACGGACTCTGCACTGCGTCTACACTGTAAAAAGTGGCAATCTTAACAAGTCATTTAATCTCGCACAGAGTTTTAAAAAAAAAAAGCTTCTTGCTGAAAAGGTGTGAAACCCCCTGGCAACAGGACGTGATCATTTTCATTAGCCTATTTTCCAATCTGTTTCCAATCTTCTTTCATGACTATTTATATCTGTGCAATTTTCTTAATTTTAATAGAGAAATAGGCTATAAGACATATTCTTTTTTTCTTTTAAAGTGCTAAAACTTGTTTCTGCAAAATTCCTGTAATGTGCAAATTTTCACTTTATTGCCACTGGAAGAATTTAATGGCGTTTGGAGAAAAGAAATATGATAAAAGATATTTTTGCAGTGCATTCTTCCCTGCTCTCAGATTAAACCTATGCCCTGCTAGTGTGGCAATGTCGTTTTATTTTCCCATTTAAAACCGATATAGGTTAAAATTACGCATTGCCATTTTGCATGTGATTTATTTGACCGAATTACCTCAAGCGCCAAACAATTACATGTTATACTGAGTCGTTAACTTAGTAACCTACTTGTTATCACCGAGGCACGATGTTTAACATATACTAATGACATTAATTTAAAATGAAAAAATAGACTCGACGACTGAATAAACGGACATTTTGGTGAAAGTGTCATCATGATCTGCAAATGTGGCGCCAACTTTAATAGTAAAGCTTTTACAAAAGTTTTTAACACCTCTCTCTCTCTCTCTCTCTCTCCCTCTCTCTCTCTCCCCTTTCTATTATTGTTTTTATTGTGTGGTCTCATTAGGGGCACTTCCTGGCAGGGCTGGGAGCTTGTATCGGAGCTGTCCAATCAGTGTATTTACACGGGTTGTTAGCGACAGTTAATGAGGGCTCCTCCCCGGGCCGGTAGAGAAAGGCGCCTCAACATTAAGATTTACCTTGTGTCAACTCGTTACTTCTAATGAACCTCCATGCAAAAGCCTCCTCGTACTCAATGGAGCCGCGCGCCCGGATCTTGTGTGTGAGACCTGGAAGAGTGGAGCTGCAAGTCGGCCTCACTCTCCTTCTTTTCTTCCGCTCAATCAGGGAGTTGCTTTTTCTCTGCAGGTCTGATTCATGATGCATGCATGCACGCCCGTGCGCGCGCGTGTGTGTGTGACCGTCTGAATCAAATTGAGGTGGGTGGTGCATTTAGCCTATAAAGCATCACTTTTCTTTAAGATTGGCAACACATGGCTATGCTGCGCTGCAAATTAGCACAGTAGCCAACAGCCCATCAAATGTGTTGAAATTGAGGATGTCTTTAAAGATTGTTGTCTAATCATCACTAAAAGGGTGACAAAGTCCGGAGGGAAAGAAAGAGAAGGAGAGTGTTTGCGTGCCGTATCACAAACCTGATATGTCTTCTATTGTTTGGTGAATGAGGCTTGACATGTCAGCTTATTGCCTCTGCAGAAGTAAGTTCATTTATAATCACCCTCCATCCCCCACTAGAGCAGCAAACTCAGCTCGGGCTCTGGCCCCTCAGTTCACCCCTCGTCTGGCCCCCAGTGTAGCTTGTTGAGCCGCATCAGCAACACATCACTGCGCCTCAATGCAGGTACAAACTGGAGGAGTTTGGCGGATCCCTGAAGTGGACTCCCCTCTTACTCTTCTTACCCACAGAGACACCACTTAAAAATCAATTAGGCTCGACTTAGTCTCTCCCTCGCCGCCATGCAGTCATAATTTCCGAAACAGGTGGTTTCCTCCAAATTTTGGGAGGGATTTAAGTAAAGTCCAACTTAGTTTTTTTTAAATCTGAATCTGAATCTATTTTAATCTGAATAGATTCCACGTTCTTTCTCTCTTCAGGAGGTCACTTCGTCTTTTATTTGATATCAAATAAAAGCGACCGGTTATTTGACTGATTGTAATGTGGGAAATTAGTCGAAATTATTTCATTTTGTAGTCCCTATATTTTGTCTTTCGAGCTAAGAGTAGTGTGAAAAGCGGTGCTCACAAACTTGCACCAAACGATATGTTTGCAAACGACAATGGGATTTATTATTGCTCCCAAAACTCCACTTCCACCAGCAGCCAGCAGGTGACAAGGTGGCCACAACTCAGCTATACAGTATATTCACGGTTGTTGGCACTTTGGTGACAGATGGTGAAAGTGACATGGTTTATATATTAAAAGCTGTTTCTAAGAAAAATAATTTTATGACTCATACGACCTCTTCCTTCATGCCGTGAACTCGCATGCGCATTTTTCTCATGGCGCCACCATCAGTTTAACGGCACACTCGCCTGGTTCCCCGTGATAGAAGCTGCAGCAGTATGACACGGAGCAGCAGTGCTGGAGGAGGCCGTGTGTCACGTGTGTTCACTCTTCCATGCAGATGGGTTGATTTGGAGACAGAGGGAGAAATAAATATAATGGGCGAATATCAGATGTGTTGCCCCGAGCTTTACATATGATGCTCACCTCTAATTGCGCAAATGACTCCTTTTTAAAAAAAGACAAAACCAGACTCTCTTCACCTTCTCAGCTCAGCTACGTCTTTATTTCAACACCCAGCCCTTGCAGAACCATTGTGTAGCCTATCATCAATCTGCATGTGTGGGCCTAGAAGTGCTCGGGCCTCCAGAGAGCTGACACGATGGCCAAAGTTACATCAGCAGGAATGATGACAGAATTTCTCTCGGAAAATATGACTGTTTTGGACTTGACTGTCAAGGCTGATTAAGCGTCCCGGCACTTAGATGCAGATAGGAGCTGTGGAGATGGCCCTTGAGCCCGGTGTCACAGGAGCTGACAAGCCGTAATTACTTTGGCTGACATATCGCTCTCAAAGCTTACTAATGTGGGAGATATGGGTAGGACACACAGCATGCTCACAGTCCAGGCCGCTCAACTCTTTGGCCACGCAGTCCCTTTAACTCGGGTTCAGATGCTGCTGGGCCGGACACATGCTCCACGGCTGACCTTTCCCACTTTAACATTTCAGTAGTGAAATGGAATAAGCTCGTGATTTGGTAAGGGAGATCATAAGGCAGTGTGTGGATGAAAATAACATGCTGTGACACAGACATAAGGCAAATATAACAGTAAAGTGCCGGAAAGTAAGTCAGCAGGCTACATTTACTCAAGTATAGGCTACTTAGGCTCCCTTTAAAATGTTGATACATGTATCATTTTAAAGGGAGTGGACATTTTATTTTGACAAATAGCCAGTTACTACTTTACACTTTAATTAATAATTTACATATAAATATATCAGTATCTTAAAAAATATGACACAATGTTAAAGGTTACATCTAATGTAGTGTTTTCACATTGTGATACAGCTGTTTTTACTCCATTAAAGTGTCTGAATGCTTCTTCCAGTAGGATAAATATATTTAAAGGGATAACATTTTCTAAAGTAAGCTGCTGTTAAAAGGACTCCTTCCCTGAGGTAAACTCAACAACAGTAGCAGAAAGTAACTAAGTACATTTACTCAAGCGCTGTACTGTGCAATATTAAGGAACTTGTACTTTACTAGAGTATTTCCATTTGACTTTATACTTCATCCCCACTAAAATTCAGAAATAATTACTGTACTTTTTATTTAATTTATTTAACAGCTATCGTTAGCTACTACGTTTCAGAATAATATTTTACATACTAATAGCCTGCATGTGATCATTTTAAGATTATATTGCAGCCAAACCATTCAACAATATATGATGTTGTTGTATTAGTTAATGCTTCATCATATATTTTTACTTTTCTTTTGCTGATAATACTTCTCTCTCTCTCTCTCTCTCTCTCTCTCTCTCTCTCTATCTGTGTATGTCTGTGCGTGCGTGCGTGCGTGCGTGCAATCCCGTCAATCTCATATTTTGTTTGTTCTGCTGTTTGCATGGCATGTAATGAGCAAAACCGACGTCACACCCCCCCCCCCCCTCTCTCTTGACTGCAGCTTTTGACATTACTTCACAAGATTGCCCGTTTGCCCCCAAGTCAAGTTAGAGACAGGGAAGAAGTGTAAAAGAGGTGAGCCATGTCATATCATATCCGCTCAGTGCATGGGATTGTTGGCCTGCACGGCTGTGATCATTGTTGAGAAAAACAATTCCAGCACAGAGAGTCCGAGCAGGCAGGAAGGCATCAGGAAAAACTGGAAGAATATAGTCGCAAACAGAGTTGCACATAGTTTTTCATTGAAGCATTTGCAACAAGCTATTAAAGCTATTGGTTTATCATTTGTTTCCTACATATAGATGCATTTACACTTTTGAACTTTGGATTATTATTATTGGGACAGTCTATTTTCTTTTATTCAAACTATTTACGCTCCTATAACATACAGTATACTGTGCTGCACTTTGAGGAGATGTCATCAAATTAAATTAAGGGTGACTTAATAAGGATATATTCATCAGAAAAACTTTTAAAGGCTAAAAAACTGCTCTCTTGATCCTCCCGGGTGTCCCGGCCACGACCGTTGTGTTATTTCTAATGTTATGTTTTTAGAGACAACTATTTTTAACAGGGTAGCCTATACAAATCCCCGAAAACCCAAATCTTAAAAAAAATCGTTCTAGGTCTATTTTTTTAAATGCTGTATATTTATGTGCATATTTATCCTTATAATCAGTTGGTTCAGTTTTGTATTGACATTGTGTAGCCTGCTTGGCTATTCGGGCAAAGTGCATCTTCCTTAATCGAATCGAAAATTACTGCAATTTTGCTTAAGTATGCCCGTTTGGCTAATTGTTAAAATAGTAGCTAAGTGGTCGCTATAACAACAGATTGGTGCCCGTGCAAGCTGCTTTATGGCGCACCTCTGCTTACGTAATTTTCAGGTGTGCTGACATAGACTCAGCAGCCAATCACAGGTGAGCGGGAGCTAACGGCCATTTAACTGCATAATAGCTTACAGGATAATAACGGAGGGATGCGGCGGCAGAGGAGCCGGTTACTCACGGGTGAGCAGCGCCCGTCCAATCTGATATGTGTCACGCATCTCCGCTCGGCTCGCCAGATCAATAGCGGACGTCTGGGAGAGCAGGGAGGAGGGTGAGGGTGAGCTGAGCTGCTGTACAGGTGCAAGGAAAGGAAAGTGCAACAACTCAGCAGCAGTCATGCAGGAAGTCTGCACAAATGGAAGTGTTACATAGAAATTATGGCCAAAGGCAGCAGTTTGTGAGCTCTTTGTGTGATTTTAAATAATAAATATTGTATATAGAAATAATAATAAAAACAGGCCTAACAATTATTATTATTTATTTATTTATTTATTTATTTATTGAAGCTCAATTTCAAGTCCTGAAAACACAGGATTCTCTGAGATTTTAACAGTTTTCATTACTCACTTGTTAAATCAATAAGCGTCTTTTAAGTCTTAAAGTCTTTAAAGTCTAATAAAGTGTACCCTAAAGGCCATACGACAAAAACATAATAAGCACTTTATTTGGGGAAAATAAAATCTTCCTTCATTATTCCAACAAAAGCTATCATTTAAATTTGATCCAGCCATAGTCTATAAAAAGAACAAATGGCATTTTTAAATTTGTTTTTCTTCGGACGAGACTCCTCAGTGCGTACTTCAACAGTTATCTTATCCTGCACCTTAAAATATCACGATTGCTTCTGGTGGGATGTTGTACAATCCTGCAGTGTTCCCTCACAATATCAGTTCGTATCAAGTTAGATACCCTCACTACGCACACCCACTCCCGACCACTGACACCATGTTTTCATACACTGCTCAAACCACTGAAGCCTGCATGTACCTGGCATATCTAGCACACACACACACACACACACACACACGCACGCACGCACGCACGCACGCACACACGCAAAATACAGAGAGAAAGACCCAGAGTGATGCTCAGACAGACCACCCAGCGAAAGTCACCACATTAAAACAATCAGTGGGCCTACACCTCGTAGACTTATCCGTCCTGCTATTGACACATTGAGACATTTCAGCTTTATTTGCAAATGTTCATTCATTATTCAGGTCCTATTTATTAGCTTTGGATGGCAGATGTCAGAGCGTGATAGACATGTTTATGTTTGACTGATTTAAAGAGCCATTATCCCGCCTGCTTATCAAACATTCATGTGTGGCAGCTGTAGTTGTGGATGCCTTCCATCTAGTCTCCTGTGGCAGCTTAATTTCTCGTCTTGAAGCAGCCACGACCTTTTCTCTCAGTTAACCTATTATCTTTTAACATTTAAGAGACAGCTTAGCCCAATGAAGAGGAAAAATTAGGCCATCTGAAAGCATTATATGGAATAGAACTAAAATGCCACTTTAAACGATTTGTAGGAGAAAGGCTTGCTGTTGAGCATTACAGGCAACTTAGACGAATATTACCGTGACCTGTCCTTGGGTTATCGATTCAACTGACACAATTAGGCTAGTTTTGTTTTTTGTTTTTTTTAACTGCTGATAATCATTTGTACAGATCTAATAAAATAGTCTGGCAACATCAACAGCAATTAATTGTGGTGTGAGGCTTCGTAATTTTAAAAACTCAAACTGATTTTTAATCTGACTTTTTGCTGTTAACCAAGGTGATATTCAAACCTTTTTGATCCTTTACAGAATATTTACTCAGCTTTAAGTTCGTAAAGCGGCTTTAACACTCACCATGAGGTAGCCTACTTTTGTTTTATTATGTTCTTTCTTGGTTGATATTTCCCCTGTAATACAGTCATTTTAAGGGGGGTTTCTGTGATGGAACAAGCTTCTTGTGTTGTAGACTATTATCCTAAAACTATAGTAAAATCTGTTCATTTAGCACTTGAGGAACGAGGAAACGTGTAACTTTTCCAGTTTCATTGAGGCAACATGGCTGTTTTTCACAGACGAAAAGATCCGCGCTGCCTTCCCGCTGCAACATAATATTTTCTCTCCCTGTCGACCGGAGCTGCACCGACCATCCGGCGTCCATGCCTTTTTCGTAATTGCCCTGTGAACGGGGTGGTTTTCATTCTTTTGACCCCTCCACGAACAGCACGCCGCCGCCGCCGCCCTCGCTTCAACCCTCCACCCGGACCAAACAGCCCCCACATTAAGGCTACGTGTGCGCTCTGCGGTTCGTGGGCTAAATGCCGTGCAGAGGTAATGGGAAGTCGTCGGAAGGTAAGGTCGGGTTCACGGCGGGGTTAAAGAGACCCGTCCATGGCTCCTGTTTGCACCCCCACCCCCCCCCCACCCCTCCCTCCAAATACACACACACAACTCCGTTTCCTTCCTACAGGAGGATGTGTCCTGTGTGCCACCGTCCTCACCCCGCAACAACCCCGCCACCGCGCAGAACGTGTTTGTTTTTGTGCGTTTATTAAATCTTCCCCCGGCAGGAAAACGACCAATATCACCGCGTCACACGGTGTTGGTGGGTTTAGGTTTTTTGGTTCGGCTCCTTGAGAACTCTTTTGTTTGAAGCCTATATTGTGAAGTCCGGTGTCTATGTATATCTCAGACTGACTGATTCAAGGCTGTTGCGGTCAGTCCAGCTTTTTTCAAGAGTTTTTTTCCAAGGTTTTATGTTCAAGAATTTTACAAATTTTAAAGCTAAAACTAAAAATCAAATTAGCTCTTATTGTTTTTTTTGCAATTAAAACACAATCAGCTAAATTATTAATGGTCATAAACCACCAAGGGCAACTTTTTAAGCATATATAATTTAATTGAAGTGTTTCACTTGTATTCTTTGCCCTTTATTCAACATTTTTGATCATAGGCCTAAATGTTTTCTTTTTGCCACCAGAAAGAAGTCAATGAACTTAATGATTAACGAAATGCCGCTTGTGCCCTTTGGCAGCAAGGCTTTGATGAATCCATTGTATAAACCATATTCAAGCAGTATGGCAGTGATGTAAGTTTTTGGAAAGGAAATAGAAGTTATTTTTTTTTAAGTAGAGATTATTATTATCTCATTAGGGATAACTGCCTGCAGTTTAGGTGGATTATCCACCATTTTAATTGCCATTGCATCATTGTTCAGGCGTTTAACCTTTTTCCTGGGTTTTGCTCTAATGTAATGAGAATTACATTGTGGAAATTGCAGAACTCTATCATGTGATGTAGGTTATTCCTTTAAGAAACCAAATTAAGTTCTAATAATTAAAGGTTGAGATCTGATATGAAAAAAATAACAAAAAACACATTTTCTATTGTATTAGTGATTGTATAGTGTAGTGATTGCATTTTTTTGCATATTAAATAAAAGAATGTTTTTTATACATGAGAATAATTTTACTAGAATTACATATTCTGTGAGAGATTTGGAGTAAAGAAAAATTTAAAAAAAAACTTGTTTTAAAGCCAGTTTGGTGTCAGTGTTACTTTTAAACTAAATTGACACGTGATTGGAAAACACAGGATTGTGTGTAACTGATTAATTGACATTTAACACTCACACATAGAAAAGAAAAAAGCTAACACGGAGTATATGAACTATAATATTTCATGTTTTATCAGATGTAAAGTCCTGCAAAATCTGATTGCTCAATTAAAAACTATAATGTACTAGCTTTACATATTTTATTAGTATAAAAAACAACTACAAGTGAGCGACAAAGCTGTTTTAAGTCATGTGAAAAATGTTAATATGAAAAACATTGTAGCAACAATGGGTGTTTTCTTTTTTTGCTTAAATAAGGTCTGCACATTATGATATTACAATCAGGACACAAAATTGTATTGTGCAAACATACAAAAACCATACAAATAAAACTGTTCACAACCTAAAGTGTTATGTAGTTATGTTTTGTGTTTATTTACTCCTAATTTGCAAAGGCAAATATGATCTTAAAAATGGAACTTGGTTCAGTACATGGAGGAAAACCCCAGAAATTAAGCATATGGAAACTTCTCAGAGGGTAAGAAACAGAGAAGAAACTACCACTCACTCTGTCCTTTCACTTAGGGAAGAAAAGATGGGAGGAAGGCTAATGGGATACACAACAGAGGGTAGAGAATGGCAGAAAGAAAAAGAGAAAGCGAGAGAAGGCGTGGAAGAAGAAAAAGAATGGAGAAGTCACATATCCTCAGTGAATGTGATTGAGAGTCACCTGACAGAAACAAGACAAAAGCAGAAAGGGAGAGTAACAGAGGTACAATGGGGCGTTGCATTGGAGACGGCCTGTTTTTGTTGTTGCCTTCCCTCTGTTTTCGTGTCTCTCTCCCAGTGTCTCTCATTCTCTCCCTTTCTCTTTTTGTCCATATAGAGACATCTATACTGGAGGAGACAGGAGAGCGAGAGAGGGAGAGAGATTTTGGTTGTCTGCCTATCTCCTCCTCACCATGGTGCCCATGAGACCAAGGAGGGAACACATACACACACACTCTTTCAGCTGCCGCAGAGGAGAACAGCTTGGCTCTGTGTTACACTGAAAAACCCCACTTTCCCCTCAATCAGACAGACAGGTAGACAGCTGGGTGTTACGCTAAATCCCTTCCCCCATGTGTCCCTCCTAACAAGGGCTCTGCTCTTACTGTCACTTCTCTCATTCTGCTGCTCTCTTTATTCCATGCCTCACGCTCAAAAGCGAGCGAGGGGAGTCAGCTTTGGGAAGTGTATAACTATGATATGACTGTGAAATGTGGAGTAGTTTATTAATAGTTTAGAGGAGGCGTTGCGCTTCAAAATGGCAGGACTAGTCAACAGAAACAGCCATTTAAGACACTCAAAACGCAACATAATGTCTCCAACACAAGTGTTGTCTGTCCCTCTCTTGTCTCTCTCCATCCTGACCCTAAGTTCACTCCTTCTAAGTACCACTTCACCCCCAAGCCCACATTTTGTGTGTGTGCACTGAGAATGTTTTGATTTCCTGTGTTTGTGTGCCTGTGAGTGCGATAGACAGAGATGAGAGAGGATGATGGTCAAGCTTGGCCTACTGACTCATCCACAGAGAACTGTGTTGATACAGGAATGAAGCCATCACACACGTATACACACTCCCACACACGCACACACATAGACACACGCGCAAGCTGACAGCCTCTTCCCATCAGTCTTTTGTTGTGCTTGCCAGTGATGATGATCTCACCACATAGCAGGACTAAGCCTCAATAGTCAGCCAGTCAGTCAGCTTGGCAGGCAGACAGGCAGCCAGTCAATATGCCCATCAGTCATCAGGCCTGCCAGTCAGTTAGTAGCAGCTAATTATCAAAACAGTTATTCAGACAGATGGGCAGGTAGTTAGATTTCAAATGAGATGATTGCCTTTACTCATACTGGAAGGACAATTTTGTGATATTTTACTTAAATCTTCAGTGCGGAACTTCTGTCTCCCTCTTCTGGCAGTGAGAGTAATTACACCAACACTCGACGTTTCTTGTGAAGCCATTAGCTCCTACATACTATTAGTTGCTGTAGCAGCTATGATTGTTCTCCTCTTTGTTAAAACACATCGCTGCCAATCAGCCAGTGCGGGAAGGTCACAACAGACACCGGCTGAAAAACTGTGCTTTACTGCGAAACACGGAAATATTTGGTAGATTGTGTGGGCTCCTTTTGCAAGGGCTTGTCAGTAACGGATATGTTTTTCTATTTTCTGCTACCTAAAGGTCCAGTGTGTTGGATTTAGCGACATCTAGCGGTGTGGTTGCAGACTGCAACCAACTACACACCCCCTGTCTCTCTCCCGTATGGTGGCTAAAAACCCAAATGGCCCTCTCTAGGTCCAGTGTTTGGTTTGTCCGTTTTGGGCTGTTGTAGAAACATCGCAGTGCAACATGGCTGACTCTGTGGAAGAGGGCCTGCTCCCTCTCTAGATATAAAAGGCTAAAGTAAAGATTACACAACAGTTAATAGTTTCAGCTGATTATACACGAATGAAAACAGAATTATGAATATTATATTCCGTCTCCGCCTGTGTCCCCTCTAAAATTCTTAGATGGTGTAATTCAAATAACTGTTGGAGGCCCAAAGAGGTAAAATGAAACAATATTTCACAAATAATATTAATAAATGAATATTAATGTTTATAGTATGTTTTCTACCTTTTTGGCCTATTAGGCTACTCGTCTCATGACCCCTCAGATTAATCTAATGACTGTATGGAGGCGCCCCACATTGACGCTTCAGTATTAACAATCTAATAATGGAATTTAGTATAATAACATATCAGTCATAGAGGACATTATTTCAATACAAATATTTTTACTTTTGATACTTAAAGTACATTTAGCTGATCAAACATGCCCTCCAGACTTGTATTAAAATATATTATACAAATAGTGTTGTTTTTTTTTAATTACCACATTAAAATATTTAAAAAGGCACCCATTCCTTCTCCCTCATTAAAAATTCCAGAATATATGAATATGTATGTATATTAATATATAATACGATGTCTCCTACTTCACTGTAAAGTCTATTCTCTCTATTTTCTTGACTTCAAGTAGAATTTTTAGTGGAGGACTTAATTATATAGGACTTTTACTATATTCTTGTACTGGTACGTTTACTTAATTAAATAAAAGATCTGAGTACTTCTTCCATCACTGTCTTACACCTCTCCTCCTATACTATACTACAAGTTTTCTTCTATGGGTCGGACATGAGGAAAATGGAAAGAAGAACATTATTTTCCTTAGAATTAATCTTATCTCTCTGTCTTTGAACATCAAATGAGAAATCCTGCTCTATATGCTGAAATACAAATTGTAATAGCCACATCAACTCAATAACAAGCTCTACTATTAGCGGGTATCAGAGCATTCAAGCCCAGGCAAGATTCAGAATAGCTATCCACCCTTTTATTTCCAGCAGGTTGAGCTTAAACAGTCTCCCCAAAAAAAGCCCCTCAGACTGCAGCTGATCCGAACAAAGACACAGAAAGCTGAACATGCAGAGTTAGGAATACCACTGCTTTTCAAAATATGTGCATGCAAAACCAAAAAACAGCTTTTATGATATGAACCCTCTTGGTCTCTCAGGCCATCAGGTAGTTTGTTTACTATTCCCGCAAACATAGCAAAACATAGAGAAGCAGCAAGTTATACTGCACAGAACTGGTGTTCACCTGGAGGAGTTCTGATCTATAAAACCAGATAAAAAAGGGTTTGTGTTTTATACTGAAGCACTCAGACCATCATCCAACTTGTGATGACATCCTGAACTCACTCCTATTTATTCAAGTCTTCCTCCTTTAATCAGTTACATTTATTTGTTTTTGTCCTTATAATAAATCATTTAAATCTATTATATTGTGTAACTTATTTGATGTCTGTATGCGTTTCATAAACTGCTTTGTATAAAAAATGTATGTAAATAAACTTTGTTTACTTTGCCTTAAGATGACAAGAGTGTTTTGTTTTAGTTCTTCAGTTTTAAAGAACACTTCACCCCAGAATAAAATCCTCTTACCTGTAGTACTATTTATACATCTACATTGTTTTGTTGTAAAATGCCACATTTTGGACACATCGGATATAGAGATGTCTGCCTTCTCTCGGATATGATGGAACCAGAAGGCACTTCACTTGCGGTGCTCAAAGCACCCAAAAAATAAATTAAGAAAAATGCAACAGCAATATGTCTTTACAGAAATCATGATGCCGTTACCCAGGACAGACCTTGTTGTGAGCAGTTTCATGTCGGAACTTTTTTTTTTTTACACATCACCGCACAGTAGAAAGCGTCTAAAAATGAGAAGCTGGCTAACTGCTAACTAAAGTCATGTTTCCACCAAAGCACCTTCTGTATACCCTTGGTGTACATAACACATACTTAATGTGCCTAAACCTGAGATCAATTTAGCATTTCCACTTCAGACAGTGTTCTTATGTATTCAAGGTTGTTACCAGAGCTTCGGGGATAACCCTTCTTACTTTTCCAGCAGTTGAGAGACAATGGAGGAGACTTTCCTTGGTCATGAGAAGCTGCAGCATTTATTAACTTGCTAACACACTGCTTATAGCCTACTGCAGGCTTCATTACTGCCTGATCAAGAGCATACTGTACATACTACTAACGTTTTCCTTTGCTCCATTGGTATTCATGGTCACTTTTCTGCTGCTCTCTCTTTCTCTCTCTCTTTCACTCGATCTACTGCACACTTACTACACATACATATGTCTTGTGTTTTTCTTCTCAGTCTGTGGTTGTTTATTACAACAAGGAGAAAAGGCTGATTGAGAAAAGGCAGCAGGCAGCAAGAATAAAGGCTAAAAGTCAAGAGTGTTGTGAAATCCTACATCAGAGCAGAGACTCTTGTTGCTCCAACTGACCAATCAGTCATCTGCTTTGTTTTAACTCCACCTTTTAGTATCGGATCAGTGTGCCAGGTACCTAAACAGAGGGGTAACGAAAAAACAGGAAGGCGTGGAACGCTTCTATTGGTACCATCCACAACTTTTGGTAATGGAAATGCAAAAATAACCGTTCTAATGCACAAAGAACTGAAGTGAACTGATCTGGACTGCTTGGTGGAAACGTAAGCTAGTGAACTTTACAGCTCAGCCAAGGAGGACGCCATTAATGTTTACTTCCCGCCCTGTCATGAGCACGAGCCTCTCGTACATGAGTAGATGCTCATTCCCTTCTGTACAGTGATATAGTGTAGTTCTGTGGATTATCTTGAGTAACCTGGTCATGATTTCAGGAATGAGACATTGCTGTTGTGTTTTCCAAATGTATTTTTTATGCTTTGAGCACAACAAATGGAGTGCCATCTAGTTCCATTATATCCAAGAGAGGGCAGACATCTCTAGGCGATATCTCCCAAATCAAATCAAATTTTATTTGTATAGCGCCAATTCACAACAAAGTTATCTCATGACACTTAACATGTAGAATAGGTCT
>JBBPCS010000573.1:4044681-4058627 GCA_037974645.1 Hollardia meadi | reverse complement strand
TGTGTGTGTGTGTGTGTGTGTGTGTGTGTGTGTGTGTGTGTGTGTGTGTGTGTGTGTGTGTGTGTGTGTGTCTTTTATGTAAAATGCTTCAAACTTCAGAAGTTGACAAACATATTTTTGTCTACAGACAAAGAATACAAAAAAATACTTTCAAGATACTTTGCATGATAGAATCATGTAAGACATTTGTGTTTAATTTGTCTTTGGTATTTCTTATGTGGGAAGAAATTGACTAAAAATAATACAATTTGTGAAGCAGTTCACAACCTATTGTCTTTTGTTGGTGAAGTTATGTTAACTTTGATTGTTCTTTTGATCTTTGATCACATTTATTTTACCAAACCAGCAATTTGGTTTGGATCATGTCCGGCTGACTCCCAGGGCCCTGCATCTCTCTATCGTCATGGCACCTGTCGGCCTGAGATGCAGGTGTAACAGGTAGGTGCTCCCCGCAGCTCAAAGTCTGGCTGTCTGGCTGGTGGCGTTTGTTTAGACTGAGTCTGTGCTGGCATCCGCTTGCGGGCAGGAAAAAGGGCTCCCCTGACTCTCCTTGACTAAATGGATAACAAGTCACGGCTAGAAAGAGAAGGTGCTTACGGTCAGAGCGATTTCATACCTTAACCAAGACGAGACCGTTTAGGCAAAAAGACACACAAACATGCACTGAGGTCTTCGTATATCCTCGCTGTAGGGTGAGACAGACAACAGCCCTCAGCGTCCTCAACCATTGTTGCCCATGATTTGCCGTTAAATCCAATTTATCGCTGTTATTGAAATGCATGTCTACCCTCCAGCACATGAGGCCGGGTTTATTACACATAACCTCTCCATTTATCCATTCCTCATCCCCACGGCTTAGGTTAAGGTAACACCAGCCTGGGGATGGTATTTACTGGAGTTATTGATCACTGGTGGCATGTAGCAATCACACATTAGCCTAAAAGGACTGAAAATCTCAAGTTATCTAAAGTTAAAAACTGACCTCTATGAATACCTGAAGTCTACAATTTGTCACGATAAACTGCTTTTGCAAAGATACTTTTGGTTTTATTCGCCCCGAGTTTTATGCCTCTACTCCAACAAAACACAGCTGAATGACTGTATCACATTTAATAGTCATGTTTCAAAATCTCATCATCTCTTTCTAGAATTCGTATCTTTGATAGTTCACAGACCTCATTGTGAACTGTTTTCACTGGAGCTATTTTACATGTTAAATAGTCCCTATGAAAACTAGCAGGGACACTGTAACTGTTGAGAGATTTTGTTTAATTTTTAAAAGCCATTTTTCAATGCTGTGAGCACCACAAAGGAAATTCACTACACATCCATTGCATAAGGAGCTGACTACAGAAATTTCAGAGACAAATGTATAAAAAAAAATAGGCAATCAAAACTGTTTACATGAACTAATGCTACTAATGCAAAGTGACAAATGCATTTTCTTTTTATAATTGGCCCTTCAAATGCAGATCAGGCACTCCTTTGATTTCCACACCTTATCTATAATAGGTTACAAATAATCTGATGCAAAAATAACAAAATACTCCCTCAATCAAACACACACCAACACACTTGCAGATACATAGATCATCACATCATGTGGGACGGTGTGTGTTTTTCCTCCACCCCCTGTGCAGTTTGCTAATTGCTCACAGGGTGATATGTAACAACTACATACTCCAACTCCAGTCCCAGTTTTCATTTCACCAGAGGTAAACAAAGGCTGTGTGTGTGTATATGTGTGTCAGTGGATACTGAGGTGTATGATGAGATGCATCATGAGACAATAAATATTAATTTTTAACACACACAAGCCACAGGCACTTTGGTGGTTTACACTATGCGTGGTTATAGGTTCCGGGTGTCAGTGAAAGGCAGCAAAGTCAAGATATCTGAGATAGCTGCTGTCTGAGCAGAGGATTTCAAAGTGTTAGGATATGATGTTACACTTCTAACACTTCATCTGTCTTGTCCACACATACTCACACAAGGTTACGTACACACACACACACACATCAGATCAATACAGACTAGGACGATCACACTGAGATGCTCAATGTGAAGCCAAGAGCTTTTCCTATCTGTCTTTCTTTGCTCCAATCTCTCCTCTCCTCCTATTACCTTTATACTATCTTCTCTTCCTCCCTTTTCCTTGGCTGGTCTCCTCAGTCTTCTCTTCAAACAGTCGACCCTGGTGCGTTGTGTCACCTCCACTTGTCTCCTCCATCACTTCCTAGCCGCGTCTTCTCTTCCTCTGCTCTCCAGCCGCCCCCCTCCCTCCTCATTGTGCCTGTGAAACAATTGGCAGATGTAACATTTAATTACGGCTGTATCTCCTCGGGCACTGTCGAGGCAGAGGGAGCCTAACGCCACTCAGAGCAAAGGAGGAGTTGCATTACAATTTGCCGTGAAGTGATTTATTTGCCGAATATGGTGGGAAGGAAGGGGGGGCCTGAGAACCAAACAGGAAAGGTAATTTCTCGATACTTGCTAGAAAAAGGTCAAATGGCTTTTAATGACTGTGTTTTCTGATAATGCCGAATGGAGTACTGCGGCGGCTACAGTGGCAGCAGTGCTGGTGTGGGGGAAGTGGGCCCTGGCAATAATAAAGTTGCAGATTGGTATCACATTGTGACGTTTTAATGGAGTCTTGTGGCTGAGGACTTCATTTGCAGCCGTATTCGGCCCTCGCCTCACCTCGCCGCGACTGTCATCGTGTGTAATTTCTCTATTCAAAGCCTGTCGTAGTTGTTTGCCTTAAACACAAACCAATTTTAAAAGAGCAAATGAAGTGTGGCCCATTAAATGTTGCCATTCACACAGTCATCCGGGGGTTATTGACTGGTGATTAAAACAAGAGAGAGAGAAGATATGACTGTGTGCGCAAACTGAAAAAGCAATGTGACTCTGATGCCTGGCATGTACAGTTATGGAGGGCAGGGGAGGAGAGAGAACAGGGAAGTGAATAAAAAGGGAAGGGAACTGATAAGGGCATAAGGGGTGGACTTAATTAATGAAGATGATAGCCATACAGAAGACATTCAATCTATTACAGTTGTAAAACTAATATTCCAAGGCCCTTCATGGAAAGGTCAAATATTTTTAGCTGTGTAGTTCTTTTTGGACCATTCTTAAAGTATTCCTAAATTCCTTTAACCCTCTCTTTCATGATAATACACATTCATTTTCTTATTTATTTATATCTATGAATTCAGCAATTATGAGCCACTATAACAAGAAAACAAGAATTACCAGATACGGTAAGTGTGAAAAATGTTGCAGCCAGACTTGAGTTTTTTAAATCACACATTAGTGCAGCTTTTTTGTTGGAAGCTGCCATTCAAGACAATTCTGAACAATTTTTGATACACATGTCTTATGTATATTGTGGAGGCAAAGCTATATACAGAGAAAAGGTCTTCAAGTATGAATATAATGTTTAGGTGGAAGCTACATTTTGCATTAAATCCTTGCTATTGAGAGCAAAATGATCCTTTAACTTCTCAAACAGGGTCAGGAGTTGATACCCATATTATTTCTGTGATGTGATTTGACAGCTTAAATGTGTGTGTTTGCACACAGCCCACAATACAGTGTAAAAGATAACTATTTTGAAATTGACTTTACAAAGCTAAAATATAGTATGTACGGCCACTTAGAGTTTTGCCAACACTAATGCTATGTGCACAAAAGGAGCCTTTTAAAATTCATGTGGTTTTAATTACAGCTTTTCCTATATGCAGCAGCATGGACCATGTAATGTAGTGTGTTTGTACTGACATAGCTGATGTAGGAATTATTAGTCTACTGCCCACCCACCCACCCCATCCACAAGTCCTGTTTTGAAAATTACATAATTCGCCTTATTAATGAGTGTGAATTGTACTCAACAATTAGAGATGGGTGGAAAATGTTAAGTTGGGTGTAGAGAGAAATGCTTCCAATTACACAGCGACACGGGGCCTTGTACCTTCCCAGCCTCCACTGCCGGTAATTAAATCCACAAGCTTCTTAACGAGGCAGCCATGAAATAAGAGTTGATGGGTTAATGTGACTATCATTTCTCCCCGCAAAACGACTCCATGAGGCGTGCGCACACACACATACGCACACATTTGCATAAAGATCTACTACAACAACACTGAGCAGCCCCATTTTTTGTCTCTCTCTCTCTCTCCCTGTATATATATATATATATATATATGCATATCTGTTTATCTGTTGTGGCTATTGCTCACCAGGTTTTCCCTTTTGTCTAACAGATTTCATCTAACTAAATCTAACTCTTTGCTGGGCAAAATTATACCACTGAGGAATATGAGGCTTACATTTAAATGAAAACACACAAACTGGTTTGTTATATATAAATGTGGCATTTTGTAACAGGAGCCTGTTCTTACCTTGCTTTTGACAACACATATTAGCTACCATTACGTATGTTATTTACAATATTGAGGACTGCTTCTGCTAGGCATTTAGCAGAAGTTGCCGTTAAAATTAAGGTTAGGCTGTGATTAAGCCTCAGGCTGTGGCTTTTTGTTATTGTAGTCCACATTTTTTTTTTTGTATTATTATTTTATTTCTTGGCCCAGTGACATCTAAGGAGGCACAGTCTTAGCTATTTGATAATTTTGTTAACTTTTCACCTCCGTTCAATATCCTGTCACGGCGACTGAAGGCTGTGCATACCTTGTGCCATTATCTGCAGCAGCCCGTGGCTTATTGTAATAGTTCCCTTCAATCATGGGAGGATGTATTTGAATTCATAATAGCGGCAGAATCTGCGTCTAATCTGCTGCTCGAGCGAGGGACCGTGCACAGAGCCACAGTGTGCGCTCACCCGCACTAATAGAGGGAGCGTCTCAATTGAGAAGGCACTGACAGCAGTGTGTGTGTGTGTGTGTGTGTGTGTGTGTGTGTGTGTGTGTGTGTGTGTGTGTGTAAAAACATCAATCATTTCTTTTGAAAATCGTACTGTTTTCTTGAAAGTTAAATTAATCGGATAATATGTTATGATTAGGTTTGTTTTAGGAATTTTGTTGTAACGGGACCAATTTATTATAAATGGAGTAGAAATTTATTTCAATAAATAATGAAAAAACAGCCCTGCAAGACATCATCTTAAGATACAAGGCCTATTTAAGATACATCATTTGATTTGACATGTAATAACTGCTAGTTTTACGCACACAAAGCGTATTTTTTCTGACAGATATCTGACACGTTTGAAACTTTTACATTTTCACGCCATCATCTAGGGTCTGTGCTGGGACCTAAAGATAGTTGCATAATCCGCTGACACAATGACTTTCCCATTATTATGTTTAGTCTCTAATCCTCTGCTTCAGGAGAGGTCAAATCTCCCAAATTCCCCGGTCACGGCCTTTTCACTGCGCCGCCAATTATTGCTACCTTATTCCAATAGGAGATGGGTTTCATTTGTATTTCATTCATTGCGGAATTACCTAAAAATGTGTCAAAGAGCTGACATTGTTGAAAACCAACGATGTGGGAAACCTCATCATTGCACGCGCCCTTCAGCTTCTCTTGACCAATAATTAAAACACTGTTAAAATATCAATGTCCCGCGAGAAATGAGCACACTTCTCCACAAAAATGGGCCATGGACATTAAAGATATATGAGGCTGTTCATGCTTTTATAATTCAGTGAAAGAAATGGAGTCTCACGGTAATGTGATTTAAGGTATTGGTGCTTTCTAATGTCTTCGGCCCTGAATATATCCTCTGATATTCTACCTGCATTGAAAATGACCTTATGCGGCTGGCACAGTGACATTGTTATTGATGTCATGTGAAAATGTTTTTTTTACACATAGCCTGCTGGGTGGTTTCATACATTTGTGTTTTATCAAGGAAGGCCGGTGGTTAGGTATCTCCAGCTCAACACATACACTTTTATTACACTGTATGGTTTCATTACCTTTGTTTGTTTTGTCGACCTGTAAACAGTGGCGGCTGATCCGGTATCTGTAGCTCGCAGCCTTGCCTGAGCCAGACACAAACACATTCCATTTAATGAGGCTACAGAATTGCCTGCACAGTCCTTCACTCCAGACCATTAATATTGTATTGTTCATATCATGAACTCCTAGGTTACAGCGAGCATGCATTTTTCATTGCGATAATCCTTAATTATTTTTATGCACCCTTAATCTTTCATAAAGTTTCACTGTTTCGCTTAAATATTTAATGGCATGATGATGCGGCTTGTCTTTCAGGACTCGGCTTTCTCAGTTGAGGGGAGAGATGGAGAAGAGGAGGCGCACGAGAGAGAGAGAGAGAGAAACGGATTTTAACGCCTCTTCTAATATAAGCCTTCTCGGCACTGTCTGGTTGAGTAACTAGGCCTCCAGTGGAGACGCTGTTTTAATTCACATCAACACTGACCTCATTCAAAAATAATCCCCTCTTTAATCGCTTTTATTCGGAAGCTGCAACTCAGTTCTTCATATTTAACTGCAAGCAAAAAAAGATGACACACAGAAATAGGAAATCAGCTTGAAATAACTTGACAATGTTTATTTTTTAAATTCTTATAAACTATGAAATTAATAATAGAGTAAGGGTCATGATAATTGTTATTATTGTTGTTATTAAAATTAATAAGCAATATATTTAAGATACTATACAATAATATTACATATTCAAAAAGGCAGATGCGTCTACATATAAGCCAGTAGTCTTATATGATTCTTAAATTATTCTAATTGACTTCTTTTTCAATTACATTTTTTTAAAATTTTAATAATGAAATAATATTTGAAAATACAGGAGTGCTTTGAAAATACATATCAATATCAAGGCTAATAAATTAATCTAAACTGCAAAAGGGAAAATGTATTTTTATGTACTTAAAATAACATAAAATATGTATGAAATACACAGTGTTGCTATGTCATACATTTTCTTAAATCTCAAGTTTGTTAAAGTTAAAGACTCAGTCACATAAATGTCCCTTTCCTTAAATTCACACAAACAAATACACATCAGCACTTTACTGCAAACAACTTCTTTGACCCACACAGTGTCAATCCATTTAGTACCCATGTTTTCTTTTCTTTTCTTTTTCTGAAAATATTATACACTGGCCATTGCCTTATGGGGGGGGGGGGGACACTTTCCTGATCAGGCAATTAAGTGAGCTAGACAACATAACCAACAAAACAAAAGTCAGCTCCAGTCAGCAGGGGCCTACAGGTGAGAGAAGTGGTGTTATGACCCCCCTAACTGGCTTGAAAAATATGTTATAAAAAATGATTATTTGATACATTCAAGGACTGTAATTGCGCATTCTTTGAATCCATGTGTGCACCTGTGAATGTGAAGGACGGCATTGCTAAATCAGGCTAGAATCTGCATGCTCAGTCCCTGGATGAGTAAATGTTCATATAAAGAAAATTAAATTAAACAAACAGTGAATCCACTAAAGGGTGACTATAGTTCCAAAATAGGTGTAAATTTATTCCAGAGCTGAAGTAAGATGAATTTGTCATCAAGTCAAAGTTCATCCTGCAACAAGATAATTTTTTCTTTATGACTTTAGGCTGCTGATGTTTTTATGGTGAGGGAAGTATCAATGTACCCTTGGCTTAAAACTCCTGCAGCTGAGGGGCAGATGGTCAGAGTTGTAGCTGGTTCAAAGGTCTGTACTTGGATGTGTTTATCTCCACACCTAGAACGGAGGGAGTGCAGTTTAATTCAAGCGTCACGCTCGGGATCCATTAATCCCATCTAGTGATATGATAGGAGCTGAGATGGGATAAATCTCCACCAAATACCATTAGTGATAATGTTACTGTAATAATACCTGTAGTTTTATAGTTGTCTGTGTGTATGTTTGTCTGTGAGCGAATCTGTGTGTTGTTATATATAGGGTAGTTCTAAGTAATCTGGTTATAGATCTAGCCCATGATGATTGACAGGCTATGACAAAACCCGTTCTCATCTATGAGGATGAAGCTGAAATGAATAAAAGATTATGGGAAACGTCAAAAACTGTTTCCTTATGATTAGTGGCCATCTGTGAGGGGAGCTCAGACCGACAATACAACATGAGAGAAAACATTATGGTATCTTCACTATAGAAAGTGATGCCAAGCAGCTGCTTAAGTCATTTTTGTTTAAACATAACTCAAAATGCAATACAGCTAGCAGGATGGTTTAATATGTTTCAATTTGAATATGCATCTACCATGACACATTCAGTGAGCCACACTGTTACACTGTGTGGAATGTTCCTTCAGTGTAATGAACATGTATCCTTTAAAGGAAATTACCCCCAAATCAAAAAAACATATTTTACCTGTAGTGCTATTTATCCATCTAGATTATTGCTAGTTCCTGCATGAAGCTGCTCATTACAAGGTCTGTGGATTATCCTGAGTAACTGGATCATGATTTCTGGAAAGAGACATTGCTGTTGAGATTTTTAAATTTAAAAACGTATACATCATTCTGGTCAGACATTTTCAATCTGTAAATTTGACTGCTCTTGTTATCATTACTGCAATTTCGAAAACTTGTTTTTAACATTGTTTAAAGACCTCATGCACATACAGTAGATATTTCATTAGTTATCTCCGAAATGATTATCTCAAAAAGGAAAGTTGCCAGTTTGTAAGTGGGAAACAACCAAAGCTCAAGAAAAAAAAGGGGTTTCAATAATACTAATAGCCATTAGTTACCAGAGCAGCTAAGTTTTTGCCCAAAGTGAAATATAAGTCCAGAACTGTGGTCAGTGAATGCATGAATCTGTCCTCTTGGAATAGTCTTCTCCTTAGTCCCCTCCTCCACCCCTGCAGTCCCTTCTTCTCCACACCTGTCTTATTGTACTGAGGAGACACTCTTATCCCTTCTTCCTGATTCACTTATGCTCTGCTTTCACTGTCTCTCATGGTGATCTTTAAGACCACCCAGGTTCCCACTGTATTCGCGTCCAGGTCATGTTTGGCTGAAGACTTCCACTGCAAAAGGAAATCACAGTTTGACATGCATACTGGCATCCAAGCACAGCAGTAAATGGAGGAGACTTACATTATATTGATTTTTGATATTTTAAATGCTGCCTTAGAGATTAACCTATTTTGCTTTTTGTTAAAAAAATTTAGGGTTTTATTGGTTTTTATAGGGGCTACCATTTTTAAACCAAAACTTGTCATGTTGTAATGTGAAATAATGAGACATGAATACGTACGTATCTTATTTAATGTTGTAAAAAGCAAATTCTGTATTACTATTTGGGCTATTCTGCTGTTTCATTTTCACATGAAATTTTCTGCTCAACACATATATTTACCTAATCAGAAATAGCGTCCTGTTATCACATCCTGTTAGACCCTATGGAGCTTTTTAGCAAGGCTGTTACGGCATCAGTGAGGAGGACAACCATTCATCCAGGGATCCAGACCCCGTGATCTCTAAGTAGCATCTCCAACCCTGAAGAGCTCTTCTCTGGGGTCTCCACTGTTTATTTCGGCAGGGTAGAGCCCTGGATGATTGAGGCTGGGCTGCTTGTATAGTGTACAGTATGTCAAGGCAGGAGAGTAAGAGGAAGCCAGGGGCACAATCCCAGAGAAAGAATGGTAAATAAAATGCACTCATAGGAAGCAAGAAGGGGAGGAGTAGAAAAGCATAAGGCTGAGAGGAAGAAAAGGAGGCGAGTGTCTTCAGTGCTAATTAGCCACCTAGCACAGGCCCTTCCTTGAAGAATAGCATGATGGTGAGGACTAAGACACTCACATACACACACTGAAGCACTGGGTTGTGTTGTAGGGGGGGGGGGGGCATAGCATCATCCGAGTGTTAGGTAATTGTAGCGTTGTACCTCTAGAGAAAAATGCTGATTTCATAGGAAGTGCTAACAGGACCTTTTTGTGCCATGTTTCCCTTTTCCAGGGAGCCAGTGGGGCCAGACAGAGAGAGCTATGGGCCTATAGTGGGAACAGACCCAGCCATACCTGAGTAGGGCCAGCCACAGCGGTAATGAACCTCTTCACATAACCGTTCACCCAAAAGGAAAAGAGGTGGATAAAGAAAGGAGGACTGAGAAAGAGGAGGGGGTGCAGCCTAATTTCACAGCCAGAGAATAGCAGGTGGGACAAAAGGTCTAGCTTGAGGAGCAGAGGTGGGGAGGGGGCTTTATTAGTTGTATTCTCCTGCCCCATTTACACCATCTCTCTTCTCGGCAATGGAGCACTTATCACAAGTGTACCCATCCAGCTCACCAATAGAAACAAGCAAACGCTATCCATCAATGTTTACCATTAAGGATCTGTCATTTGCAGATCTACCATATGTGGCAGATTAATGGGATTCAGGCCACTCTCTCCCTCTCTCTCTCCAGTGTACACCGAACACACCGTGTGGGCAAACTCAACGTTATTCTGAGAAACAGAGAATGAAAACAAGCCATAGAGAATGGAAACAAGTGATAAAGGGAGAAGCGAAATGACGGCAGCTGGAAGGTAACATGGGCAGATTTTGGGCAGATTTACATGGGAGAGTTAATGTTGCGTTGTGCATCAGACCATTAAAGACACATCATAGTAACTAAAGTAACAAGTCATTGAACTGCATTACAGTGAGATTAGCATTTGTGCTTCCTGGCAACAAGGTGGTTTTAAAGTGGGGAAAGGGGGGGGGGGGGCAGTAATATTAAGACAACACCTGGTGAAACAAAAATTAAACAAATGCACAAAATATGTTTTGGTACAAGTTGTATAGTCAGATCATTTTAGGTGACAGGCCTGCATGCTAGGCACATCCTCGATTTGAAAATAGGCAGGGGCTGAGACATACTTGGCGTGTGTCTAGTAATACAATGTCTATCCTTTACAACAGGTGAGTGATGGTCATGATTTCAAACCCTACGCCACTATACAAACTTATTGTACATTAAAAAGGTAATGTTTTTCATGAAATTGTCATTGCATTTTGACTTCATTCTGTAATATAGAATGTAAAGTTTGCCTTGGCCAAGTTAATCTAATGAAACATTTCTCTATATTGACATATTGATTGATAGGTCAGCACTTTCCCGTTGGGCTTTCATAGTATAATACATACCATGACATTCATTTCTATTTTTGAACATTTTTACCCATAGATATACAATAGTGTGTTATGTATATGATTTTTACCAGCAAGATATTGGCAACAGATTTGACAATCATTATGAGATTTCTTTTGTTCTTTTCTCACAGTTCAGAGAACAGGAGCATGCACAGGTTTTGAAAAGGAGTCTAAGGCGATTACATGGACATGCTAGGGCTAGCCTACATACTTTTGAACACTAATTATCATGAAAACATATTTGTAGTATATTACCATTATGTCAGCCATTAGGCAGGATTTTAAAAAAAAATCTGTGTTGTGATCATTGTGATGTGATGTGGCCAATTTAAATGCTAAGTTACATTACTCATCTGTAATTACATGACGGTCATTAAATACTGTTTACCACTACATCAATTTACATTACATGTTAATTTTTACACAATTAAATCAGACCAAAGAAATTAAAAGAAAGCCATGAAAGGACATAATGTCCTTTCACAAGAAAAGAAAAAAGATAATGGCGTGGAAAGAGCAAGCTCTGGAGACACAAGAAGGGAAATATCCATTTGAAGAACATTAGATTCAAAATAATAGTCCCTATTAATAACCCTTAAGTTAATTGAAAAGTAGAAATAACAATGAAATTGGGTATTGTTGCCTTGTAAATAAAAAAATGTTTCTCTCTCTTCAAAATCTCCATATTTTGGGGCACCTGGTCACCTGGTACAATGTGTGTCCCATGTACGGAGGCTTGCTGCATGTCATCCTATCTCTCTCTCTTTCTCTCTCTCTCTCTCTCTCTCTCTCTCTCTCCTCTATTTCCTCTCAGTCTCTATAACCTTCCTATCAAAATAAAGGTTAAAAGCCCACACAAAAAGGCCTACATTTTGAAATAACTCTCAATTTTGATAATTGAGATAATAAAGAGCATAACTATTCACTGGTATCATGACTGATGACATGGGTGTGTGGTCCACAGATATTTTCAAATGCAGAGACAGTGCATCTGTGCTGCCAATACTGAAGCTATTCTAAAGGACTCTTACTGGGGACAGGAGGAAGAGCTTTGAGTCAGTGTGGGATAACACACATCCATGGTTTGAATTTTTAAAGATTCAAGACGCTGCATACTGTTATGCTTGTTGGCATTTCAGCCCTCCAAAGAGCCTTGAGAGTGTGCTTGATTCACTAAATAGGGTTAGGAATTGGAAAAAGGCAACATATGAAAAGGGAGGGTGGGAGGGAAGTCTATTCAGAATTCCAGATACACAAGCAAAGAAATTCAGAATGAAGTTCTCAACAAAGCTTAGCTCTCGCCTTGAGGGACATTGTGTTTTACTACAGTAGGTGAGAGAAGGTCTCAGCCAGAAACAGTGGCCGTTTGAAAGTTTGTCAACCCTTTAGAATTTTTTATATTTCAGCGTAGATGTGACCTAAAATGTGATCAGATCTTCATTCAAGTCCTAGAGCTTGATGAAGAGGACAAAAGCCATTCTCATTAATTTATTTATTTAGCAAAATTTAAACATTAAATTTCTTTGACAGAAAATCATGTGAACCTGTAGGATTATCAGTTCATTTAAAGGGGTAATTGAAGTCAGGTGTTTCAACCAATGGAATGACAATCATGTGTGAGTTTAACTGTCCCTGCCCTATTAAAAGAATACATGGGACATTATTGTCTCTATTATTATCAAAGGAGATTTCTGCGGAGCTCAGAACAGTTGAATGGTCCCCAAGCTGGAAAAGGTTAAAAAACATTTCTAAAGAGTTCAGCCTTCACCAATTCACTGTCAGGCAGATAGTGTTGAAGTGGATAAAATTTTCTACACCTTTGGTACCATGGGGGCAGAAGTAGCTAGTTTGCCATCTGCACACAACCTTGGGTCTGATCAGCCTAAGCTGGGTCGCCTTCATCACTGAAGATGAGTCCAGAAGTATCAGAGATATATTTGCACAAGTCTCCTCAGGAGTGGTCATCCAACAAAAATCTCTCCAAAAACTAATACTTAAGGAGTTCACAAAGAACCCCAGGATCATCTGGGGATCTAATGTCAATGTTTATGAGTTCACCATCATAAAAACACTGAACAAGAACAGTGTGTATTGCAAGCTAGCAGGGAGAAAGCCACTTGTCCCCAAGAAGAACATTGCTGCCCATCTAAAGATTGCTAAAGGTCACGTGAATGAACCAGAGGGCTATTGGAAGAATGTTCTGTGGAAGGGATAAGAACTTTCTGGTTTACATTAGAAGTGTTTTAGCTGAAATCAAACACTGCATTCCAGTCTAAGACCCTCAACCTAACTGTGAAGCATGGTGGTGACAGTTTGGAGCTGCTTTGTTGCCTCTGGACCAGGGTGGCTTGCAATCATTGACAAAATTATGAATTCTGGATTGTACCAGCAAATTCTACAGAAAATTTTCAGGGTATCTAACCTTAATTCCATAAATGTTGTGGGAAATCCTGAAGAGAGAAGTTAATGCAAAGAAGCCACCAACATTACTGAGTTGAAGCACTTTTGTGAGGAGGAATGGAACAAAATTGAAAAAAGTATAATGCTTTCGTCTTGGTTATTTGACTGTGTCGTCCTCATGTATTTTTAGGACTTACATGAATTTGTAATCACATTTATGCAGAAATACAGAAAATCCTAAAGGGTTCACAAACTTTTGAGCAACACTCAAAAAGTGCTAAAAAGTGCACTAAGTTTAAAAAAGATTTTCTGCCCATTCTTACATAACAGGTTAAATGAGCGTGACGGATGTTTCTATAAAAGAGAACTGTAATATCAACCAAGTCTACAACAGCCGCGGCCTCATACAAAAAAAAAAACAGAGGGGGGGGGGGGTGTTATGAAACGTTTT